>CM053622.1:808327269-808414800 GCA_028646595.1 Phalanger gymnotis | reverse complement strand
GTCTTAGAACAGGGAATGTCAGAGCTGGGGGAGCAAGGCTTAGAACATAGGATGTCAGAGCTGAGAGGGCCCTTAGAACACAGAATGTCAGAGCTGGGAGGGGTCTTAGAACAGGGAATGTCAGAGCTGGGGGGAGCAGGGCTTAGAACATAGGATGTCAGAGCTGGGAGGGCCCTCAGAACAAAAAATATCAGAGCCAGGAGGGGCCTTAGAACAGGGAATGTAAAGAGCTGAGAGAGTCCTTAGAACGCAGAATGTCAGAGCCAGGAGGGATCTTAGAACACAGGATGTCAGAGCTGGGAGGGCCCTTAGAACACAGAATGTCAGAGCTGGGAGGGCCCTTAGAACACAGAATGTCAGAGCCAGGAGGGATCTTAGAACACAGGATGTCAGAGCTGGGAGGGCCCTTAGAACACAGAATATCAGAGCCAGGAGGGGTCTTAGAACAGGGAATGTAAAGAGCTGAGAGGTCCCTTAGAACACAGAATGTCAAAGCCAGGAGGGATCTTAGAACACAGGATGTCAGAGCTGGGAGGGCCCTTAGAACACAGAATGTCAGAGCTAGGAGGGGTCTTAGAACACAGGATGTCAGAGCTGGGGGGAGCAGAGCTTAGAACATAGGATGTCAGAGCTGGGAGGGCCCTTAGAACACAGAATGTCAGAGCCAAGAGTGGCCTTAGAACAGGGAATGTAGAGAGCTGAGAGGGTCCTTAGAACACAGAATATCAGAGCCAGGAGAGATCTTAGAACACAGGATGTCAGAGCTGGGAGGGCCCTTAGAACACAGAATGTCAGAGCTAGGAGAGGTCTTAGAACAGGGAATGTCAGAGCTGGGAGGGCCCTTAGAACACAGGATATCAGAGCTGGGAGGGGCCTTAGAACACAGGATGTCAGAACCAGGAGGTCTTAGAACACAGAATGTCAGAGGTAGGAGGGGTCTTAGAACAGAGAATGTCAGAGCTTCAGGAGCAGGGCTTAGAACATAAGATGTCAGAGCTGGAGGGGCCTTAGGACAGGGATTGTAAAGAGCTGAGAGGATCCTTAGAACACAGGACGTCAGAGCTGGGAGGGCCCTTAGAATACAAGATGTCAGAGCTAGGAGGGGTCTTAGAACAGGGAATGTCAGAGCCAGGAGGGGTCTTAGAACAGGGAATGTCAGAGCTTGGGGGGAGCAGGGCTTAGAACATAGGATGTCAGAGCTGGAGGGGCCTTAGAACACAGAATGTCAGAGCTCAGAGGGCCCTTAGAACATAGAATGTCAGAGCCAGGAAGGGCCTTAGAATAGGGAATGTCAGAGCTGGGAGGGCCCTTAGAACACAGAATGTCAGATCTGGGAGAAACCTTAGAATGGGGAATGTAAAGAGCTGAGAGGGTCCTTAGAACACAGGATGTCGGAGCTGGGAGGGTTCTTAGAACAGGGAATGTCAGAGCTTGGGGGAGCAGAGCTTAGAACACAGGATGTCAGAGCTGGGAGGGCCCTTAGAACACAGAATATCAGAGCTAGGAGGGGTCTTAGAACAGGGAATGTCAGAGCTGGGAGGGGTCTTAGAACAGGGAATGTAAAGAGCAGAGAGGGTCCTTAGAACACAGGATGTCAGAGCCAGGAGGTCCCTTAGCACAGGGAATGTCAGGGCTGGGGGGGATGCTCTAGAGGCAATCTAATTTAATTGCTTTGTTCCCTTAGCTGCAATTCTACAGCAGGCATTTAAGTATTACTTAAATTAGAATTGCCTTGATTAGCCCAGCCAACTCTGAATCCACTCATTGGAGAGCTGATAGGGTGGTACAGTGGACAGTGCACCAGACCTCAAGTTGGGAGATCATGAGTTTGAGTCCTCATTTTGCTCTGTGAGCTTGGGCAAATCATTCATTTCTTTGGGACTCAGTTCCCCTTTCTGTAAAAAAGGGGATTAAATTACATCCCAGTATGTAATTCTAGTGTCTAACAACCTATTTTAATAATAATTTGTATTTCTGTAGCTAACTCTTTACATATATAATCTCATTTGAATTTCACAACAACCCTATTGAGGTAGGTACTAGTATGATCCCATTTTACTGATGGAAAAACTGAGACTTATAAGGTTAACTGACTTGCCCAGCAGTAAGTGCCTAAGGTGGGATTTGAACTCAGGCCTTCCTGACTTTCAGTCCAGCCCTCTGTTTACTTGCCTCTTTGTTCTAATCCTCTCCTTCACTCTAGTCCTCTAGTTATTTTCCTTGCAGAAATCCTGAGATTGCCTTGGTCCTCACAAGCACTTGGTGGAGAACTCCTGACACAGCTTTGTTAGAGCCCCTTCCTCAGGCCATTTCCCTAAGCAGATAGGCTAGGCTACCTTCCAATGATAACTGGCTGCACCTTCCAGACTCCTGCCCCATTCCTGATCCTACTAAGTCAGACTGGACTTGGTTCTACCCTGGAGCCTGCCAGGGCTGCTGAATGATGTCAATCTAAATGGAGGGATGGGATGATGTATGGATTGATACCAGTCACCCACCCAGCCAGCAGTCAACCCCTCCTGCCTTGCTTGGCAGGTGAGTCATAGAATCTTAAAGATGGCAGGGCCTCCCACTGGAATGCCATGACATTATGTTACTTCCCCAGCCCGAGGGCCAATCCTCCCAGATCTTAGATCTCAAAGGAAGGGGACCTAGAGGATCCTGGGAGGCAAATAGCTGACTTGCTAGCTCTGGACTTCTTAGCTCAGAGGGGGCCTAACCAAAACCACTTTTTCTAAGTAAACAAGAATCATTGATATGCAAGGAAACGTCTGTTCCCAAGCTCACCTTTTGAGAGGAGGCATCCAGGAAGCATAAATCCCATGAGGCAGCTGGGTAAAGAGCTATGAAAGGAGTTCCATGTAAGGGAGGTGGGACTTTATTCCTCAATGAAATAGCCTTTTTATGGTTGGAATAAAAATGCCAGGAGAGCCTAATGCCAGGAAGTCACATATTTGATAAACTTCTTAGTGGGGGTGGGGATGGGGGTGGGGGCAAGGAAAGCTCAGATTCACAGAAGGGAAACCTGGCTATCCTGCTTTAGAAAGAGACAGAGACAGACAGACAGAGACAGAGAAAGAGAGAGACAGATGGAAAGACAGACAAAGAGAGAGGAAAAAGGAGAGAGAGACAGAGACAGAGATAATGACAGAGAGACAGAGAAAGAGAGAAAAAAGGAGAGGAAAAAGAAGAGGAGAGGAGAGGAGAAGAGGGGGTGGGGCAGAAACAGACAGAGACAGAGAAGGAGAGGAAAAAGGAGAGGAGAAACAGAGACAGACATAGAGGAAAAAGGAGAGAAGATGAGAGGAGAGAGACAGAAACAGAGAGACAGACATAGAAAGAGAGGAAAAAGGAGAGGAGATGAAAGGAGAGAGGGAGGGAGAGAGAGAGAGAGAGAGAGAGAGAGAGAGAGAGAGAGAGAGAGAGAGAGAGAGACTGTGGGGGGGAGGGAAGGAGACAGAGGCAGAGACACAAAGACAGAGACACACAGAGACAGAGGCAGAGAGAAACAGAGAGAGGGACAGAGAAAGAGATGTCTTTAGATGAGCCCGGGGTCCCCATATGCTTGCTCCTGCTGGGTTGCATCCCTCTTGCTTTACTCATTATCCTGTAGTCCCAAGCCTGAAGATACCCTGCCAGTGGAGCACATGCTATGGCACAGAGTAGGCAGCAGGGGGCAGCATTTTCCACTTCACTTTCCTCTCCAGAGTTCATTCTGTAGGGGCTTGTAGCAAAGGACCCCAAACAAAATCTGGCTTTGCAGATTTTGGTTGCATAGCCAAGAGCAGCTGGTTCTTAGAGCCCTGCCCCATCCCTTCCTGATCTCCCAGGGCCTTTCAAGATTAGAAATACATAGCTTCTTGCTGGGTACCTCTGCAATCCCTCCCTGCCCCCCTCCACCAGTGAGGTCCCCGATAAAGGTAGCACAATTCAGTCTTCTTCTCAGACTTTCTCGGCCTCTCCAGAAACAGGTCAAGTCTCCGCAGCTCTAGAACTTCCTCAGGCAATGCGGTGCTATGGGTAAGAATGCAAGACTTAAAAGTCAGAAGGCCTGGGTTCGAATCCCATCTTTTACGTTTGCTACCTGTGTGACCTTAGGCCAGTCAAAGCCTCATTTTTCCCTCTGCAAAGTGAGGACTAGATAGTCTCTGAGGTCCCTTCCAGCTTTTTATGATCCTATGACCTTGTCACTTAATCTCTGAGCCTCAGTTTCCTCTCTGTAAAATGAGGGGCAGGGGCTTGGATTAGAGGGTCTCCAAGGTCCTTTCCAACTCCCTATGATGCTATGATTCTAAGTCACTTCGCCTCCCATAGTATCTTCCTTTGAAAAATAAATGGGGATTGGACTAGGTGGCCTCAAAGGTCCATTCTCCCTCTCTGTGATCCTATGACCCTCTCTGAGCTCAAGTTTCCTCATCTATAAAAATAGGGTGATAATAATACCTGGGGTACTACCCTCCAGGGCTGTTGTGAGGCTCTAATGAGATAATAATGTGTAATGGAGAGAAAAGCACTTTAAAAGCACTTTGTAAATGCCAGCTGTTGTTACTATTACACAAGACAATTAGGATTTTGGCTTCTTGAGAGGGTTTGAGTAATGGAAGGAACACCAGACCTGGCCTCAGGGAAAGGCTGCTTCTGAACCTTACCTTCTACACTTTCTGGTTGTGTGGTGATGGACAAGACAGGCACAAGGTCCTAGATGGAGAGGTGGAAGGGTCCTTAGGGGCCAGCTAATCCAAGCCCCTTATTTTACAGAAGAGAAAACTCAGAGCCAGAGACGTGATCTGCCTGACACACCTAGTAAATGGCAGAGCCAGGATTTGAATCCAAGTGTTTGAAGTTCCATCCTAATGCTCCTTCCACCAAATCACCTCCTTCTCTCCCTTCCCCTTCCCTCTCCCCTCTCCTCCACTCCTCCAGTCCTCCAATCCTCTCCCCTCCCTTCTCCTCTCCTCTCCTTTCTCCTTTCTTCTCCTCTCTTCAAATTCCTTCTTCTCCTTTCCTCTCTCCTTCCTTCTCCTCTCCTCTCCCCTCTTCTCCTCTCTTCTCCCCTCTTCTCCTCTCCCCTCCTTTCTCCTCTCTTCTCCTCCCCTCTTCACCCCTCTTCTCTCCTTTCCTCTCCCTCCCTCTTTTGGGGCAGATTACAGCCCTTATTCCCCCTCTTATCATGTTCCATCCTTGTCTCTCTACAGATCCCCTACAGAGCATCAACCCAATCAGTGCACTAGAGCATACTTCTTCTGTTCCTCTTAGTATTTGGGGAATACTGAGGCAGCCAGAACTCGGGCTCTCTATCTCTTATCCTTCAATCTTTTGACTGGCTACACTCCATCCTCCACCCAGTTACCAAAACAACACTCCTCTAGCACAGGTCTGATGATGGCATATGCCGTTCCCCTATTCATAAAGCCCCTCTTGCTCCCTCACCTTTAGGATAAAATGCCAGCTCCTGTGTTTGGCATTTAAAGCCCTTCACAGACAGGCTTCAGCTGATCTTTCCAGGCTTATTACAGATCATTCCCCTTCATTCACTTTGCATCCCAGCCAAACTGAATATTCTATTGTTCCTCACACATAACATTCCATCTCTCTCTTCCCTTCTGTCTTTGCACAGGTCATTCTCCCTGCCCGGGAAGACCTCCCTCTTCATTTTTGCCCCTTAAAATCTTGGGCTTCCTTCAGATTCAGCTCTTGTCCTGCTTCCTACATATGGCCTTTCCTGATCCTCTCAGCTACCATCACCCTCCTCCTCAAATTACTTTGTATATATTTTGCATTTATTTTAATAATAGCTCGCATTTGTATAGCGATTTAAGGCTTGTGAGGTGTTTTGTACATATTTGCACATATTATCTCAGTTGATCCTCAAAACAACCCTGGGAAGCAACTATTACTATTATTTCTATTTCACATATGAAAAAAACTGAAGGAGACAGAGGTTAAATAATTTGCCCAGGGTTACGAAGCTCATATCCGACTGGTTGAGACTGGATTTGAACTTAGGTCTTCCTGATTGCAGGTTCTACCCACTGCACCACCAAGCTGCCTTCTATGTGTATGCATTGCTATGCTTTTATAGAATGGAAGCTCTGTGAGGGCAGAGATTCTTTCCTTTACGTCTTCTTATTTCTAGCACCTAGGACAGTACCCAGTGCGTAGAATAAGGGCTTGGTAAATGCTTGCTAACTTAATGTGCATTATCAATATATGTACCCTGTTGTTCCCCCCCACACGCCCACTCCACTCCCCAGGAGAATATAAGCCCCTTAAAGGTGTTTCATTTTTGTCTTTTTATTCCTAGCACCTAGGACAGCGCCAGACACCTAGCGTAGGGGTTTAATCAATGCTTGCTGATGGGTTGATTTTGAAGTTCTTTATGAGGTCTTCGATGCCATTTCTTGTGCAAAACAGTCATCATTCGTGGAAATGAAAACAAATCCTCCAAAAAGAGAAAAAGGAAGGAAGGAGGAAAGGACTGAAGCAGGAAAGAAAGAAAGAAAAAGAAAATCTTCTAATTTGAAAGTGTCCTTGATTGGCAGGTTTGCGGCCTCAGGAAGCTGCGCGCGGTATTCCACACAATCAAGTCATTTTTAAAAATAATCTCCCTGCTTAAGTCGTACACGCTGCTAATTGCATTTTAATAAGTCTCTTAAAATCTTGCCATATTTTTTAATATCCTAATATTAGGTAAGTGATTGCGGGGGACACTGGAGGGCATTGGAGTTTACATAAAGGGGAAGGGCCGTAATGAAGCTTTATTGGTGTGGTAGAACCAAACAGGCTGTAAAGTGTGTGTGTGTGTGTGTGTGTGTGTGTGTGTGTGTGTGTGTGTGTGTGTTTGAGGGGGAAAGGAACCTTATGTGGGTGTCTGACAAAGCTACCCTCTAGTGGTTGCATTGGGAGAGGGTAGTGGCCCTGATGGAGAATCTCCTTTTATTTCAGTGCAACAGACATTTATTAAGCTCCTACTATGCGCAAAGGACCGTGCTATGTGTTGAGGATGCAGAAACTAAACAGAACAGTTCCTGCCCTCAAGGAGCATTACATTCTCTCAGAGACACAAGGGAAGAGGGACAGGGGTCACACAGGCTGGGGTCCCATACACCCGAGACAGGCAGTTCCCCCTACAGGCGATGCCTTGGAGGAGTGAAGCCACTTATTCAAGGTCCCAACACTAGTGAGTACTAGAGGTAAGATTTGAACCCAGGTCTTCCCAACAGTAAGGTTCGCACTCTACCTACTATGCCATACTACCTTTCTGTCTGAAAACTCAGTTTCCTTATCTATAAAACAACAGGGCTAGATTAAGGTTTATTCCAGCTCAAAATCTATGATCCTTTAATTTCTCCAGCCTCAGTTTCCTTAATTGTAAAACAAGAGGGTCAAGGTAGATGACCTCTGAAATCTATTTCAGTTCTAAATCTAAGATCTTAAGAGACCTGTTACCTTTCTTCCTGGTCCTACCCTGACCTGCCCCAAACCCACACGTCCAACAACTTGGCTTTCTTGGATTCTTGTAGGCTCTGGTCTAGTTGAATTGGAGAGTATCTCTAGGTGCTGACCTGGTTCTGATATGGGCCTCTGCTTCAAGAAAGTAAGATGTTTCTGTATGCAACACCTTTGACCACTGGGGTATGGATGATGCATCAAGCCTGATCACGGGCTACAGCCATGTCACCCATTCAGATGGCTATTTAGGAAGAAATAACTGACTACAAAGACAAATCCTTTGGGGGGGGGGGAGGATGCTACAAGGAAATTTGTAGAAGGTGGATATTGGATATTGGAGAACCTCTTCCCTCATCCTCCACCATTTAAAGAGACTCTCGAGAATTTGCCTCATCATTCCCTACCTAGTCGACCCCCTGGATTTCATGATCTCCAGAACCTGGAAACTCATCATTCTGAAAGAAGAAATTAGCTCTGTCAATCACACCCGCTTAGATCATTACCACCCCCCAGCCTCTTTTTATGCATTGTTTCCCCCATTAGATTGTGAGTTCCTTGAGGTCAGAGACTGTCTTAGGCTTTTTTTTTATCTCTAGTGCTTTGTCCAGTGCCTAGCACATAGTAGGCACTTAATAAACTTTGATCAACTCAGAATCTGACTCTGATAACAAAGACAAATGCTTGGGGGGGCAGTGCTAAGAGGGGGAGGCAGTGTGTATCATCATTCACCACAAACCTCACCATTCTGCTGGGCCTGGGGGCTGATTTTGCTGCCTTGTTCACAAGCTCTGGAAGCTCTCCCCTCACTTGTGTCTCAGAGACCACCTTCGATGGGCTCCAAGGGTCTGAGTAGCATATAGAGTGGTGCCCACCTGGGGCCTCGGTCATGATCAAACTCTAGACACTCAGAAGCCAGCCTCAGGCCCTCTAGTTGGGGGCAATCTTGGTCCCCCAAGGACAGCAGCCCCTCCTCATCTCCCCAAACACTCACACACACACACCACATCATGGGCCTGGTGGTGCTGAGAGCCAAGATGGAAGGGATGGAGGGGACCTCCTTCCTTCCTGTCCCCGGAGCTAAACGGCTGCCCGGGGTCTCCCTCCTCTCCTGCAGGCTGGGAGGCACATGTTGAGGGAACTTCTTAACAGGAAGTCGACGTCCAGGTCATATTTAGACCCTTTCATGTGGTTCTTTTAATCCCCCGGGTTGGGTTTCAGACGCGTTTTACAGTTTCAGTTTTACAAAGCAAATCTTCCTTTAATGTTGGCATTTTTCAGGAGAAGGGGGAGAGAGACTTCAGTCAAAACATGTGCGTTTTACATTAGCCAGCTGCTGCCTGGTGGGGGTGGGGGAGGAAGGGGGAGGTCCACAATGTGGCAGCCAGCACCCCAGCCCATGGGGGCTTCCCAGGAGGGGCTCCCCAGCCCGGAATGATGGGGCCCCGGGATGGGGGGGGGAAGGAGGCTAAGGGCCAGGAAGATGCCTTTCACTCTCTCTTGCCTCTTGAAGCCCCCTACCCCCCACCCCACTCCAATCCAGCTGCTTCCCTTTCCCTTTTCTCCTCTTGTCCCTCCCCCATGCTATCCTCTCATCTGTATCTGTGGATGAATTGGGAAGCAGAGTCCCACTCCTTCCCTCCAGGAGAAAAAAGTGGGCTTTGTGGCAGCAGGATTTGCAGAGCTCTGATTGACCTGGGACCTCTGAGTTCCCACAAGGTTAAGCATCAGGAGAGCCCTCTGCACACTTCTGGTGGGGCCACATCAAATGCCCCATCCCCAAGTCCTTCTCCCATCCCTCTCATCCTTCCTACTATCTGTGAAGCCAGGTGAGGCCCGAAGGACCAGGAAGAGGCAGCTTGATGGTATGATGGCTGGAGTGTTGCATGCTAGAGTCTGGAAGACCTGAGCTCAAATCTAGCCTTAGACATTTCCTAACTAAGTGTCCCTGGGCAAGTCACTTAACCCCTGTGAGCTTCAGTTTTCTCAATTGTCTAATGGTGAATAGTAATAAAAGCCCCTACCCCTCACTGGGTTGTTTTTGAGAATTGGATGAGATAATAGTTGTAAAAAGTGCTTAGCCCAGCATCTGGCACATAGTAGGTGCTTAATAAATACTTATTCTCTTATATTATATATTAATTAATTTATATATATTAAATATTAATAAATACTTATTCCCTAGGAAAACAGGAGAGCCAGGGGTCAAAGCTTATGAAGCCTGAGGTTTCTGGTGAAGCTTCAACAATCTGCTTGCTCAAAGAATGCCTACAAAATGAAGATGGAGGCAAACTGACCTAGAAATCTCAAGAGTCCTTGTAGACTGAGTACTAGAGCCCTGGACTGTACTAGGAGTCAAGTTCTGTTCTTTCATTCTCTTGATAAGAGACCCTGGGCAAATCACTCATTGTACCTCTCTGGTCTCAATTCTGTAACATGAGGGGGTTGGAATAGAGGGTCACTTTTAGCTCTAGATTCATGATCCCCTGACCTTGCCTCAGTTTCCTCATCTATAAAGTGAGAGGAGGGGGCTTGATGCTTTCTGAGCTTCCCTCCAGATCTGGAACTATGGTCCTATGATCCAGGTCTGTAGTTTCTTTTTCTGTCTAGGACCCGTTGAACTGGAGAGGGTCGGGAGAAGGCAATTAGGATGGTTAGGGGGGCCGAATACTGCTTGAAGGATCTAGGAATGCTCAACCTGGAGAAGAGAGAGCTTAGGGGGAGCATGTTGGCTCTCTTCGGGGTCCCCTTTGTTCTCTTCTGCTACAGAGAACAGAGGGAACCCTGGGCATTAGTTACAGAGGCATGAATTGAGGGCTGATGTCTACAAAGACTTCCTGACCGCAGGAGCTGTCCAAAAGTCCAGCGCTGCCTGGGGGGTGGGGGGTGGGGTGGGGAGGGCTTCCCCTCCTGGGAGGTCATTCCCCAGAGGCTGGATGTCCACTTGTTTTTGTTTTTGAAGGGTGAGAGAAAGTGAAAGTCAAGGTCTTACTAGGCAGTGTTAGCTTATTTGTATTTCTGCCTCCTCTGGTCATCGTCATTCAGTCATTTTTCAATCATGTCCTACTCTTCATGACCCCATTTGGGGTTTTCTTGGCTGAGATGCTGGGACAGTTTGTCATTTCCTTCTCCAGTTCATTTTACAGGTGAGAAAACTGAGGCAAGCAGACTTGCCCAGGGTCACACAGCTAGGAAGTGTCTGAGAATTCCTTCTTCAGTAAACATTAGATTAGACAGCCTTTGAGATCCCTTCTACTCTGAGATTCTGTGGTTTGGGTCCTACCACCCCATCCTCTTCCAATTTTTTACCTGGGGCAGCTAGGTGGCACAATGGATAGAGTACCAGTCCTGGGGTCAGGAAAACTCATCTTGCTGAGTTCAAATCCAGCCTCAGCCAACTACTAGCTGTGCCACTCCGGTCAAGTTGCTTCACCTTTTTTGCCTCAGTTTCCTCATCTGTAAAATGAGCCAGAGAAGGAAATGGCAAACCACTCCAATATCTCTGCCAAAAAAACCCCAAATGGGGTCATGAAGAGTCAGATACAACTAAAAAACAAAAATTGCCTTCCCTGTTGGGGACCCCAAGGGCCAACACACACCCCGCTGTGATGCAGTGAAAAGAGAGCAGCATCTGGAATCGAAGGACCTGGATTCAAATCCTGACTCTGCCTGTGTGACCCTGGACAAAGCTTCACATCTCTGGGCCCCAATCTCTTCAGCTATAAAATATAGTTCAATTCGAAGACTTCGAAGATTGCTTCCAGACCTAAATCTTTCATCTTGTGGTGCAGAGCAGAAAGTGTACCAGACGCGATTGAAACCAGGAGACTCAGCTTTGGATTCCAGTTTCTCTATTACTAGGCGTGTGAGCACCTGTGGGTCTTCTCATCTGTAAAATGGGAGTCATACTTGTCCTACCTACGTATTCTCAGAATCGCAGAGCTAAAGAATGCCTTCAATCTCAGCTGGTGCAACCCTCTCATTTCGCAGAGGGGGAAACCTGAGGCAGAGAGATGATGGTAGATCCAGGATGTGAACCCAGGTTCTCTGACTCTTAAGCCAGTGTTCTTTCCACTGCCCCAGAGCTCCCTAGGGTTGCCATGAGGAAAATGTTTTACAAACCTTAAATCCCTCTATAAATGTGAAATAACTTTTTGTTGTCACATTTGACTCTTTGTGATCCTATTTGAGGTTTTCTTGGTAAAGATACTAGAGTGGTTTGCCATTTCCTTCTCCAGTTCGTTTTACAGATGAGGTAACTGAGGCAAACAGGTAAAGTGACTTGTTCAGGGTCACATAGATAGTAAGTGTCTGAGGCTGGATTTGAACTCATGAAGATGAGGATTCCTGACACCAGGCCTGGTACTCTGGTCACTGTGCCACCTAGCTGCCCAAAATAATAACTAATTAATTATAAATATGCCCGCTTTATCTGAGTCATGATTCTTTGGTAGAGAGGACTCTTAGGGAGAAACTCCCTCTGCCGACATAGGTCAGAAGCTTCCCTGCAGCTTCTCTTAGAAAACTGTCTGGGACATTGAGGGATAGGGACTAGGCCAGGGTCTCACAGCCTAACTATGGCAGACCCAGGCATTCCTCTATTTACAGCATCATACTATCCCTCTAATATGAACATGCTGCAACTAATATAAAGACCAGAGTAGAGTCAGGATTTGAACCCAGGTCCCATGACTCCAGGTCTGACAACTTTCTGGATATGTCATCCTACTTCCATAATAGTGCAGACATTAATTGTGTGGGAGATATTGGTTGGTAAATCCCACCTCCCATTGGATGACTGCCTGTTTTGCCAGTAGGTAACGATGACCCTGTCTACCCGGCTTGAACCCTGTTTCTTCTCCTTTAGATTCAAAGGTCCCCTAGGCCAGGGCAACACCCCTGTTTGGGGGGATCCCAACACATTCTCTACTCTGCCCAGTTCCTTGGAACCCATACTGTGGGGGTGGCACTGAAGGCTGAACACAGGAAGACTCAGGAAAGGTCCCACATTAGCCCCCAAGCCCCAGGACCTTTTCTTTTCTCCCCTTTCCACATAAGCTCCCTACCCCCCCAGCCCCAGGGCCACAGCCTGAATTTAGGGAAGTGGGGTTGGAGGAAGAGAATGGGGCCAGGGAAGAGAACGGGGCCAGCAGCTGCAGCGGGGCCCAAATCAAAGACAGCCCATGTGGGCCCCCCTTTCATCTCCAGCTTCAAAGAGGTGCAAACAAACCCTGTCTTCTTGCCAAGCAAGGCGTCAGGGCTCACTCTGCACCACCCCATCCCTCCCTGTTTTCCTTCTTCCCTCCCTCCTCTCTCTTTCTTTCTTTCCTGCCCGGCCCCATCTCCATGTGGAAGTCTGGAGGCCTGGTGAAAAGGCCCACTGCTTCGGCACTCCCTGCCCTGTTCCCTGCCGGGGGCAGAAGGAAGTGCCCACACTGCCACCCTGCCACACTGGCAGGCCCCTAGGCCTTCTCCACCCTCTGTTCACCCCAGGGCTGGCTATCAGAGGGAAGAAGGAAGTGGCTCTGTACAACACAGATTGTCCTTATTTTGATGCCTGAGGATCTGGGCTCAAATTCTCTCTCTAGCAAGTGTCCACAGCTGGATTTGAACTCAGGTCTTCCTGAATCTAGGCCTGGTGCTTTAGCCAGTGCACACCCCATCTAGATACACTAGACCCCTTTCCCTTTTCAACTGCAGTTAGTCTGAGAACTTTGGACTAGTCCTGGCTCTGGTTTGGCCTCGCTGGGCAACTGGGCATCCCATCCCTTGCTCTTGGGATGCGGGCATGAGCTAAGACAGACATGGTGATGGCCCAGAGGCTCCAGGACCTCTTGTTGGGTGGGTTAAGCTCCCTGAGGGCAGGAATCACTGTTCAGTTTTTATTCTTGTATCTCCAGGGCCTACCACGGTGCCTGGCTTGATGAATTGAATTGAACCCAATTGCAGAAAGAACTCTTTTAGGGATAAGAGTTGAAATAGGAGACCAATACCAGCTCTGTGCATCTGTGATCCTAACCTCAAAGAGCTCACCATCTAGCTGAGAAGGTGAGGTATTCATCAATCCATCTAGTCAAGCCACAAGCATTTATTAAGCACCTACTGTATACTGGCACTGTGCAAGATGCTGGGGATTCAAGTTCAAAGAGTGAAATAATCCCTCCTTGCAAAGAGATTGTGTTCCAACAAGGGAGACAAGTCAATATAAAATTGTATACAGTAGAAATATCAAGTCAATACATGCAAATATATACAAAGCAGTTAATACAAGGCAGTCTGGGAGAGGGGAGCACCAGCAGTTGGGGGGACCAGTGAGGGCTTCATATAGAAGATGGTGCTTGAGCTTCCTCTTAAAGGGAGAAAGGATCCTATAAGTTTAAGGTAAGAAGGGAAGGCATTCCAGGCATGGGGAGTGGCCTATGCAAAGACATGGAGGAGGTAGGAGATGGGATAACCTACCTTGGGGGGCAGGCAAGGTGGTTTGGCTGGAGCATAGAGTGTGATCCTCTCTTGACAAAGCATAGGCATGGGTCCTACCTTTATCAGTGCAGCCTGTAATCCTGGAATGTTGGCCATGTAGTAAAAGGTCAGAGCCCTCATCATACCTGGTCAGGCTGCATCTCGGACAATAGATGCCTGCTCTACTACTGGGCCCTTGTTCAAAGCTGGGGTGAGAGTGAGATTAGAGGCACAGATTTAGAGCTGGAACAGACCTTAGAGGCCTCCTTCCCCATTTTTACAAATGAGGAAACAGAGGCGCTCAAGCTAGAAAATTCAGACCCCCTGATTCCAAGTCCAGCATGTGGCCACTGCATTGCACTGTCTTGTTTCTGGATGGAGGGGTTGGGATGCTGGATGCTGGTTGGAGGCATTGGGTACCATACGCCAGGTGAAGGGGCTTGGATTTCTCCTTACAAGTCATGGGAAGACCCTGAAGGCTTGGGGAACAAGAGGGTCCTTGATATAAAAGCAGGGGAAGGGATGTAGAGAAGAAAGGAAAGCACAAATTTAGAGGGTCATCTGTCCCCCCTCCCATGTCCTCCCTTGACCCTCAGAGAGCAGTCAAAGTAGATCCTGGCTGGTGGTGGATGGAGGAGGCATTGGAACCTGGTCTCTGGATCCCCTTCTCCAGGACAGTAGCAGGAAATGGGAGGATTAGAACCAAATGAGAGACCGAGAGGATCCAGATGTGACCCTGGGGTGAGAAGGTCTATAAGCTCAGAGATGTTTTCCTTCTGTCTTACCCACCAGGGGAAGGTCTTAGGGGAGGGCATGGGGGTGGTAGCAGCTGGTTCCCAGCCTCCCCCAGAGGCTGCAGCAATATGGGCTTGCGGTTCAACTTCTGAGGGGTAATTGAAGCCAAACAGGGGTGGCAATTTGCATAACCATTCCCATGATGTCTTGCAGTCCTGGAGTTGTTCCTGGGGTTGGAGAGAGAGGATGGACCACGGCATGGACAATTTCCCTTGAGCGATGAACGCCCACCAAGCTAAATGAATGCTGTCTGTTCTTCAGCAAGTGGGTCCTTCTGAAAGTTTAGAGGGCTCGGATGTTGTGCGAGTCATTCAGTCAGTCAAGATACATTTATTAAGCACCAACTGTGTGCCTGACACTAGAGATACAAAAAGACGCAAAAGCCAGTCCCTGCCCTCAGGGAGCTCACAATCTAATGGGGGAGACTAGAAGGAAACAAGTATGTACAAACAGGCTGCAAAAAGGATAAAGGGGGAATACTTAAGTGAGGGAAATAATCGAAAATGTACGTGCGTTATTGCATGAGGTCTTCCTGGGGTCTGGGAAGATTCCATAATTACCACACGTTTGATTTTTAGCATGACCTGATAGAAGGTAGGAGCAGCTAGGTGGCGCCATAGTGCATGGAGCTCCAGACCCAGCATCAGGACAACTCATCTTTGTGAGTTCAAATCCAGCCTCAGATACTTATGAGCTGTGTCACCCTGGGCAAGTCACTTTGCACTGTTTGCCTCAGTTTCCTCATCTGTAAAATGAGCTGGAAAAGGAAATGGCAAACCACTAGCTGTGTGACCCTGGTCACTTAACCCCATTTGCCTCAGTTTCCCAACCTGTAAAATGAGCTGGAAAAGAAAATGTCAAACCACTAGCTGTGTGACCCTGGGCAAGTCACTTAACCCACTTTGCCTCAGTTTCCCCATCTGTAAAATGAACTGGAGAAGGAAATGGCAAACCACTCCAGTATCTCTGCCAAAAAAAAAAAAAACAAACCAAAACTCAAACGGGGTCACCAAGAGTCAGACATGACTGAAAAAATAATTGAACTGATAGAAGATGGGGAGTAGAGTAATCCCACAGCTATATTAGAAACACATGGATTTAGAGCTGGAAGGGACCATTGAGTTCAACCATCTCATTTTACAGATGGAGAAACCGAGGCACAGAGAGCATGATTGTTTTGTCCAAGGTCACATAGATATTGAGCCCTTATAGCTGGGACTCGAACCTAGGCTCTTTGACTTCTAATTCAATGCTTACCAGGCTTTGTAGAGAATTCCTGGCCAATAGCCAAGTCTAGCCTCCTAGACAGCCCCTTCCATCTCCCATATCTTCCTAGAACCCTGAAGAGGAGGGAGAGGGAGGCTCATCTTCCTCTGACTCTGCCGCTCTTGTGTTCTGGGCAAGAGTGGAAGGATGGCTGGTCAGAGTGGTGAGGGGATGTGGCCGGCAAGGGGGCGGGTGGGAAGAGAGCATCCCCAGGGCTGGACTTTCTCTCTCAGGCTCTCTCTGCACACTGGCTTCCCTTCCCCCTACTGAATGCTCCTAATTGGGACACAAAGGAATTTCAGGCACTCTGGGACCCCCGTCCCTTTGAGTCCCTGAAAACATGCTATAATTAATTAAAGACTTTGGATTCAGAGGGGCTCGTGCCTGCTGCTGCCTCGGCTGGGGCCTCAGACTTGTGACTCTCCCCTTGCCTCTTCTTGCTAAATTTTTCAGTGTTTTTAACATCAGACTGATGCTACGTATAATTACCGACTTTGCACCCAAATTATATTTGACATGGCTTGTGTGGGAAATTAGACCATTTCAGACACTACAAATTCACCTGGGAAGTCAAGGCAGGCAAACTGCAGCAGCGCAGAGTGGAAGTAATTTGAATATTACATGTGCCCTCGTGAAAACGCCAAAATCATTTAAACCACGAGAATCATTTTTTTTGCCTCTCCCCCCTCCTCAATTTTCCACCTGTGCTGGAGAGACTAGATCTGAGGCCCTGTCTCATCACAGCCTTCAGGGGCCTCCCCACTGTGACAAAGAATAGATGGACCCCTCTTTTCCTGGGGGCCTTGGAGCAACGGGGGAGGCCACAGGAGAAGCGACCCGGGAATGGCAGGAGGATTCTGGAGATCACAGCGCCGTGGATTCGGAGGTGGAAGACGCTTCATGAATCACCCCGTGCAGATGCCTCATTTTGTACATGAGAGGGCTGAAGACCCAGGGATGTCAAATAATTTGTCTACCGTCATACAGCCATATGTGTCCAAGGTAAGACTTGAACCTGGGACTTCCAAGCTCCATGACCAGCTTTTTATCCACCAAGCTGCGCTAAATGTATACAAGAAAAATAAATACACAGTGGTAGTAACTGTTGTCAGGGGAACGCCTACTTGGGGCTGCCATGATGGTGCATGTGCCCTTTTCCCAAAGCTGCCCAGTTTGGTGGATATGTGAGAATTCCTGCGCTGCTGCTGAAGGCCACGCCCAGCCCCCCTAATTCCACTCAGGATGCCGAGGCTTCAACCACACTGCCCATACCAGGTAGAGGCTGGACGTCACGGAATCATGCCTCAGAAGCCCCCGGGGTCACATGGCCAGCAATAGAAGGTAAGCTTCTCGAGGGCAGGGAACTTTTGGCTTCTTGGTCTTTGTCTACATCCTCATCTCCTAGCACAGTCCCCGCCTGGCCCAGAATAGCAGCTCATTGGCTGTTGAATTGAATCAAATGGTTTTCTTCCCAAGAAGAATATAAATCCTTGAAGATCAGGGATTGCTTTGTTTTTGACATTATAGCCCCATGGCCCAATGCAGTGCCTGGCACAAAGGAGGCACACTATTGGGCTATACAGGATTCATTGCACCTGCCTCCCAACCTCTCCCGCCAGGACAACTTTGAACAAATTAAGCCCCAAAGCGGACTCTCTCAGCCCTAAATTAAAACCGGTTCTACATCTTCGTCAGCTGGGTTTGGATGGCACTGTGTAGAGGCTACCTAATCAAAGCTCTGACCTGGATATGTTTGGGGCCAAAGGGATCTAGAAAACTGTCTATATGGAGTCAACCAGATGGATCAGAGCTGGCCCTTGGCAGCGGGGAACCACTGGTGAAGCATCACAGGAGAGCTGGTCATCATGTCCTGTTTCCTTAGTTCCTGAGACCCTTTGTCCTGGCATTGACATTTTAAGTTCTAAGGCCACTCTAAATCTGACATTCTGTGTTCTAAGACTCTTCCAGCTCTGACATTCTCTGTCTTAAGAGCCCTCCCAGCTCTGACATTCTGAGTCCTAAGGCCCCTCTCAGCTCTGACATCCTGTGTTCTAAGGGCCCTCCCATCTCTGACATTCTGGGTTCTCCCCTGTTCTTCCCAGGGCTCTATCGCAATGCTGGCCCCACCAACTCATCTCTCAGCCCAGCCAGGGCAGGGAAAGTCAGGCAGAGCAGAGAGAGAGCTAAATGTGAGAAACCTCTTTCTTTCTCCTTCTCTTTCCTTTCTGCTTTCTGATCATCGATTTGTTTAATGTTAACCCAGCGTCTGCTGCAAAGGAAGAGAGATTCAGAGCTTTTTCGAGGTTTTCCTGCCCATGGCGTGACCGCACAGGCCACCCACCGGCTGGCAATAATGTAAGGAGGTCCCACCTGCCGCCGCTGGGAGTCCACTCCCCTGCCCTCCAGGGGGGCTCCGGAGTGCTGCCGGCCTCCCTCCTCCTGTGGTTTAGGGCAGGGCCCGGGAGCAGCCCCAGCCGTGGTTAGATTGCAGTCATTAGCACGGGAGGGCTGAGGCTGGGAAGGGAGAAGGAGACACAATTAGCTGCTCACAGCCCGGGCGAGCAGGGGCAGACGCCAGACGGGAGAGGGTTTCAGAGAACTGTGTGCCCGGAGCATGAGGGAACTCCCTGCTCCTCCCACACCCCACTCCAGCTTGGTGCTTCTAACACCTCCCAGGGGCCTCTGGGCAGCAGGGATAATGGGGCCAGCATCTCCGGGCTGTGCTTCTAAGGCGGGGGGCCTTCCTGTGGTTGGCAACTGGACACACTTTGGGGGGAGTTTATGAGGCACACAAATCACGATCTAGGGCCTGGCAATTATGACTTCGAGACTCTCAGAATCATGGAATGCTAGAGTTGGGAGGGGCCTTAGAACACAGGATGTTAGAGCTGGGAGGGATCTTAGAACAGAAAATATCAGGGCTAGGAGGGGCCTTAGAACCCAGAATGTCAGAGCTGGAAGGGCCTTTAGAACATACCAGAGATAGGAGAGACCTGAGAAGAGAGAATTTTAGAGGCAGAAGGGCCCTTAAAATAGACTACTGGAGCTGGAAAGGACCTTAGAATGTAGAAAGTCGGTGCTGGAAGGAACCTTAGAACATGGACCATCAGAGCTAACAGAGCTCTTGATGTTAATAACTAGAATTTCCAAGTTGGGAGGACCCTTAAGATAGAATGCTGGAGTTGGGAGAGCCTTGGCATGTACAACGTCACCACCAGAGGAGGCCTAAGAACAAAGACCTTTGAGCTGAGGGACCTTGCTTAGAACATGGAAATCAGACCTGGGATGGATCTTAGAACAGAGTCAGAACTGGGAGGGGCCTTAGTACACAGAATATCAGAGCTGAAAGTGAATTCAGACATGAGAATATTCAGAGCCGGAAAGGACCTTTGAAAACTTCAAGGCTAAATTTCCCCTCCTCCACACCCTCACCCCATCATACAGAGGAAGAACCTGAAGCCCAGAATGGGGAACACCCTTGAAAAATCCCCTTCTCCAGAATACCATGTCTGTTACACAGTCCCGTTCTTCACACACATTTCCAGCTGGCCCAGGAGCCAACATCAGGCCCAAATGGGACCATCAAGCTGGCAGCCCTGGGCTTAAACCAGCTTCTCCTTAGTGCCTAGAGTCTAGACTTCTGTAGGACTGAAGTCCAGGTGTGGCTGGGGGATCTTGCACAGGTGGCTTTGGGGCTCGATTGCTATGGGTCACTCTTTGTCTTAGCTCCCTAGAGGAGGGTGCCTGGTAGACTATAACCTTGCCTTAACTGCAGACTGTAACCTTAACCTTTAACACTGTAAAATCCCCATCTATGTTCGTGTAACAGAGAGAACATGACGGACTGGTACCCATGGGGAAAAAACCCCAACAACTTCTAATTGGTTGTGGTAGCAGAGGAACTGATGACTCCTGAGTTGTTAAGTGGAAACTGAGTATATATACAAAAGTGGGTGCTTTGCCCCTATTACACTCTTTTTCCATTTTCAGCTGCAAGGAGGTAGGGCTACTTTGAGCTGCCTCCCTGGGGACCAGATTGGGGAAGGACAGCTACCATGTGTCCCTAAGTTCAAATCTAGTCTCAGGGACTAGCTGTGTGACCTTGGGCAAGTCGCTTAACCTGTTTGCCTCAGTTTTGATAACTGTAAAATAGGGATAATGATAGAAACTATCTCACAGGGTTATTGTGAGGATCAAATGAAATAATATTTGGAAAATGCTTAGCATAGTTTTTTTTTTTTTCGTGGCAGCTAGGTGGTATAGGGGATAGAGCTCTGGCTCTGGAGTCAGGAGGACCTTAGTTGGCCTCAAGCATTTACTAGCTGTGTGACCTTGGGCAAGTCACTTAATCCTGGTTGCCTCAGTTTCCTCAACTTGTAAAATGAGCTGGAGAAGGAAATGGCAAGTCATTCCAGTATCTCTGCCAAGAAAACCCAAAAGGGGTCATAGAGAGTCGGACTTGCCCCAGGGTAACAATAGCCTGGCACCTGGTAGGTGCTATATAAACGCTAGTTATAATAATAATAAGAAATGAAGTGTAGCCAAAGAGTGGTTGACGAATGTTGTCACCACCACCATCATCATCGTTGTTATTGAATGAGTGAAAATCTATCTAACCCACTGTATCTGGCTGGCCCTGGACCATACCAAGCTTCCCATGCCATCCAACTTTGCCAACCAGGCCAAGTCGCCATCTGGCCTAACCCCAGGCATGCATACCCAAGTGCCTTCTTTCCACTCCCTCACCACTGCTTCTGGATAGAGTGTGCACCGCAAATCACAGATCACAGATGTAGAGTCGTGAGGGGGCTTAGAAGCCATCTATTCCAACCCCTTTCATACTACAGATGAGGAAACTGAGGCTGAGAGAGGCTAAGCGACTTTCTCCAGAGCTTTCATGTACAGTTATCCTTTCTACATTGTGACTTTCCCCATCGAGGTTTTGATATATTGCAGGTCAACAGAAAAAATTAAATGGGAATTTGGGGAGGGGGGAGTTTTGCAGAAGCCTCAGGTGATACAGAGCCTCTTATCAAATATGTAACCCAAATTTCACAATAAGGTACTGTAAACACCCCATAAAGGAAAAAGAAAAAATTCAGACTTTTCTGGTATGAAGGGAGAGCAAAAAAGTTTTCCAAATCCTGGGGATGCCGTGTCCCTCCCCCTCCCCTGACCCACCCCTGCAACATGGAAAGGATAACTGTAGTAGATAACGTCAGGACTGGAATCCAAGTCCCCTGTCTAGATAGCCAGTGCTCTTTCCAGGGTATCATGTTGTTTCCTCTAGCTGGGATATAAGCACCTTGAGGGCAGGGACTATCACTTTTGCATTTGTATTCCTAGTGTTTGTTACACTGCCTAAACTAGTAAACCCTCTATTCATTCTTGTCCAATATTGCTCTCTATGCTGGACATCCTCCATGATGGTAGCAAACACCTTTGGCAAACCTACACCTGCCTACTTTATGCCTCATTTGTTATTTATTATCCGAGGGTCATGAAGCAAGGTTAATGCCATGGTTACATCTTTTAACAAATCTCATATGATTCTGACCTGGGTATAGGAGATGCCTTGAAAGGAAATCTTTAAGTTGGAATTTTGCTTAATTGGTTCCCGTGTCTTCGTTTACAGGTGATAGACATGTGTTAAACATCTCCTAAGGTCCAGGCTCTGGGCTTCATAGCCCACAAACAATAAACACCATGAGATCTTGTATGTTCTGTGCCTTTCAATCCACTGTGGGGCTACTGGGCATATACATAGACATGTTCTGCTCTAGAACACCTTTGCAGAAGCCTTCTTCTTCTCTTCTAACACTGTCATCAAGGATCCCCTCAGTGAGTGTATAAATTAGTTTCTTTTTTTTAGAGATGGAGAGGTCCATGATGGGCATGTGCTTTTTTGTGCAGATGGTCTGCCATGTTGGAATAACTCCCTCCTTCCTTCTAGGTGCCTGGTACATAGTAGATACTGAATAAAACCTTATCCCCTTCTCTTACCTCTGTCTCTTAGAATTCTTAGCTTTCTTCAAAGCTCAGCTCAAGCACGACCTCCACCAGAGAACTGCCTTGAGACCCCTCCATTGTTAGTTGTGCTAGGAAGGTGCCTGGTTTTTCCTAAGGCCATGATATATACACTAATCTAGTTTTTCCTTCAAAGGTCTTAACAGCACCTCTGATACCTAAATGACCCAGGGGACCAGGGCTTGGACCATTGATGTAGCTTCCTGGTGGCCTGAGTACAAAAATCAGCAGGAAGAGTCAGGAGGCGTCAGGTCCCATGGCCAATATGGCGGCAGGAAAGCCAAGCCCACCTGAATCAACTCTGCATCCTCTCCAGGCTGTGGCTAGGTCAGCTTCCTATTGCTCACTGTTAGATGGGCTACGATTAATTTATTTTATTCCATTCCCAAACCTAGTCATGGGACTGGCCAGAGTTAATCCTGTTTTCTGACATTCATGCTCTCTCCCTTTATACATTACTTTGTATTTATCTTTCTGTGTACATATTGAATCCCTAGCTAGATTCGAAGGTCCTTGAGGGAAGGCACTATCTCATGTCTGTCTTTCTTTCCCTAGTCCCTAACACAATGCCTACCACAGTGGGTGTTTTAAAAATGTTGGTTGAATTGAATTGAATGAAGGTATGTGGGGTAAAGCAAGCATAAGAATGACATTGGGATGTATGGATTAGAAAGGAAGCCTATTAGTGAGAACAAGGTATAACCAATAAATAGCCCCTGTGCACAGCTGATATGTAGAGAATGGGAAGAGACCTTGAGCATCTCCTTACCCTCCAGTCAGTAAATAAGCATTTATTAGGCACCCACTATGTGCCAGGTACTGGAGATACAAAGCAAGGTGAAAGACAGTCCCTTGTCTCAAGGGGTTCACAATCCAATTGGGTAGGCAACATGCAAACAACTGTAGTAAGAAGGCTGAATTTATGATTTCAAAGAGAATCATATATATATCTGAACGGTTCAAAACCGCAGGATATAAGGAATTCTTTAAGTAGAAGGCAGAAGGATTAAAGCATTTATTCAGGCTCCAAAGTAACAGACCCACAAACCAGCCTCCCCATTTTGATATTTCGATCGAAAGCTTCCAGGCCCAATAAGTCCGCCTCACAAGAGTAACCAGGAGGCCACAGAAAAACATGATGGTATTAAACCAAATCATATTCATGCTTCCCCTCTCCAGTAAGAAGATTACCCACTGCCCTCAAGTCCTTGCTCGGCACTCCTCGGTCCACACACAAGTTGGCTCTACTTCATAGTTGGCTCTGGAGTCAACACCTCCCCTTAGCCACTTGGGCCCCACCTCATCATCAATCCACACCCACATAGGTTTTATACCTAATAGGGCTTTGGGCCTGGGGCTTAGCACTTAGCAAGATTCAATGAAATAGCTGAATCACTCAAAGCAAACAAAAGCCAAACTCCTCAAGGGCACCCATTGAACTAAGTGCTAAGGAGCCCGTTTTGCTTACCAACACAATGACTCTGCTAGTAAGCTGTCTACAATTATATAACCAACAGAGGAAAGACATTAGCATTAAGAGGAAAGGCTTCTCACAGGAGATGGGCCTAGAGGGAAGTCAGGGAATCCTGGAGGTCGAGATGAGGAAGGAGTGTGAAGATATCTGGGAACTAGAGGGGAGAGTACAGAGGAGAACATTTTTGGCCAAGATCAGTGGAGGCAGAAACATATGTGATATTGTCATCAGAATGTTTGTGGCCACCTGGACAGTCAAAGGAAATCAGTGTGGAATGTGGGAAACAGATCAGAAGCCTGGCACAGAGACATAATATAATAGGGTCTTTATTATCCAGACAAAATTTGAGAGTTGGCAGGGGCCCCAGCAGCCTTCCCATCCACCCCTACATGAATAGAATCTCCACCATCACACATCCAATAAGTGATCATCCAACCTTGCCTGCAGACTTCCAAAGAGGGGGAACCCACCACCTCTCCAGGGTGCCCATTCAGTTTTGGACAGCTCCATTTTTTGGAAGTTTTTCCTGACATCGAGCTTAAATTGGTCTCTTGGCAACTTCCATGAATTGCTTCTGGACTCAAAGTCCTCCACCATCCTGGTGCCCTCTTCTGGACACTCTACAGCTTGTCGATGTCTTTCTTAAATGGTGGTATCCAGAAGTGATCACAATACTCCAAACAAGGGCTGATAAGGGCAGAGGACAGTGGATTATTACTCCCTTGTTCCTAGAAGCTTTGCTTCTCTTAATGCAACTAATTGCATTAGCTTTTGTGGAACTCTCTGCCAAGAACAGAGCAACTTATAATTTCTTGACTAGACTTAAGGATGATCTCGTTCTTCAAAAGTGGAGCAACCAACAAGAGGAAATTCTGTGTTGGGTCTGATTTTCACCAATAAGGAGAATTGGTTGCTCTAATATGAATGGGGAGCAACCACTCTAGCTTAGAATTTGTGATAGAGGAGAGGAAGGCTGGGAATCACCTGATACACATCTTAAATTGGGGGCAGGGAAGCATATTTCAAAGGAATCAGAGAAAGGAGATCTCATGGACTAAAATTCTGCAGAAGAAGTCAACTCAAGAAGAATAAGAAACTCTAAAAAGTAAAATTCTGAAGACAACAAAGAGAAATTATTTTGATGAGGAAAAAATGTAGTCCATGACACTTATATAGGTGCACAGATAGTTCCCCAACCAACTTAGGTTTTTAAAAGACATAAACAGAGGATGTAAGCAAAGGCAGATAATGGAAGAGGAGTACAAGAGTATGTCAGGACCATGTAAGAATAGCGTTACAGGTACTAAAGATCAGGATGAATTGACTTTAGGAAGAAAGCTAACAATAAAGTGGGAGTTGCCTATTTTTAAAAAGCACATTGGAGAGGAGGATCAAAAGAGATATTGGATTGCTGCTCAGAGTAGACAGAAGACTGATGGTAGAGAAAGGCAGAGCTGCTCAACTCTTAATTTTGCTTTTTCTTTGCGGGGGGGGGCGGCAAAGGATCTGTGTCCTAGAAAGCACATAACAATAGCTAATAGGGAATCTATAACCAAGAAAAGTAAGGATAGTAATAGGGCGCCTCACCACCTTTGATGATTTCAAGTCATGTGTGACTAGGGTACCAAAGATCTTGGTACATACTATTGCTGGGTCACTGTTAGTCATCTTTGAAAGTTCATGAAGAACTAGAGAGGTATCACAGGATTAGAAAAGGGCAAATTCCCCCGGTTTCCAATGAAGAGAAGAGAATAAAATCAACAGACCAGAGGCTGGTGAGTTTATGTTTGATTCTAGGCAAAAATTCTAGAAAGTTTCATTAGAGGGATGACTAGGAAACATTTAGAAATGGAAGCAGTGATCACAAAAAGCCAGCAAGGCTTCATCAAGAATTGGTCATGCCAGACTAACCCCCACCTTTTTTGACAAGATTGCTAAATTGGTACATCAGGAAATTCCATAGATACAGTTTACCAAGTATTTGACATCTCTCATGCTATTCTTATTGAAAACATATGAGCTGGATGAGAGAGCAGTTAAGTAGATCCAGAACAGGCTGAACTGTAGCTTCTAAAGAGAGACAGCTAATACCAGACAATGTAATCAGAATCCATAAAGATCTTGAGAGGCTGGAATATTGGTCAGAATCACATAAGATGAAATTGAATGTCATCTTCCTGAGTTCAAATTCAGCCTCAGACACTGGCTATGTGGCCCTGGGCAAGTCACTTAACCCTTTTGGCCTCAGTTTCCTCATCTGTAAAATGAGTCGGAAAAAGAAATGGCAAACTGCTTCAGTATCTCTGCCAAGAAAACCCTAAGTGGGACCATGAATAGTAGCACATGACTGAAGATGACTGAAAACAACAAGTATCAGTTGATTTGTGTATTCTTGTCCTGATTAAATACTTTTTTAAAAAAAGAAATTGAATGGGGGTAAATGTAAAGTCTTACATTTAGGTTTAAAAAGTCGGCTTCACCAGTATTAGATGGGGGAAACTAGAAAACAGTTCATCTAAAAATGACCTCAGAGTCTTAGTAGACCTATAAGATCGGTAAAGCAGCCAAAGGAATCAATGCAGTCTTTGGCTGCATTAACACAATCACACATCCAGGACTCAGGAGATGATAGACTTTGGTCAGATCGAATCTACAATATTTTGTTCAGTTCTTGGCCCCACATTTAGGAAGGATTTTGACACTCCATAGAGCATCGAGAAGAGGGTAAACCAGATGGTGAAGGACTTTGAATTGATGGCATATGCAGATTAGTTGAAGGAACTGGAACATTCTTGGATGTAAGAAGACTTTTGGGGGAAGTTGTAAATAGATAAATTTAATATGTAAAAATATAATATAATTGTAAAAATTGTAAATTTACAAAACTTACCAAAAAATTGTAAAATGTAAATAGATAAATTTAAATTTGATATCAGGACAATTTTCATAACAAGCATACCTATCCATGAGTGGAATGTGCTACTTCAGGAAGCAGTGGGTTTCTCCCCACTAGAGATCTGCACACAAAGGCTGGATGACCATGTACCATGTATTCTTATGCATGAGTATTTATTGGGTATTAGTGGGTATTCTTATTCTAGCTTTGAGTTGGGCTAAATGACCTCTGAAGTGTCTTTCAACTCTGAGATTCTATGATTTTATGAATCTGTGAAGTTTTCTGTCCTGGAAATTTATTTAAATTTAAATTAATTTTAAAAATTAGATCTGAAAAAATTAGAAGCTGAAATCTGCTTTTCTGTAATGTCTACCTGATTGCTTCTAGTTCTGCCCTAAGGGGGTCAAGTAGACCAAGTCTAATCTCTCTTCCATAGCACAACCTTTTAAAAATCTAAAGAGCGTGATCATATTTCCTAGACGTCTTCTCTTCCCCAGACGTATCTTCATATGCCATGATGCTCTGTTCTTTCATCCTGATTGACCTTCTCTAGAAGCACTTGTTTTCAATGTCTTTGAAAAGATGGAATTGGATATAATACTGTATTTCATCACAAAATCATTGTAGATTTTATGCCAATTTTTTTTTGCAAAAAAAGTGGAGTGTGACCATTATATGAAGCTTTTAAAATATGTTGGTATTACTTAAAAATCAGTTATTATTAACTCTTTGGTTCAAGATTAGGATGCATGGAATACCTGTGAATATATGTTAAAATTGAATACTGACAATGTGTGTGCGCGAGAGATAAAATGCGTATCCATATGATATTGGTAAATACATTACTGCTCTGTTTACTTTTTAATTGGCATGATAAACAGAATTATACCATATGACAATTACATAATGAAAGACTACAAACCAATTTTTGGACTCAAAAAAAGCCAACAACAACACAGAGTGCAACAATTACGTGGTGAGATACAGTACCCTATACTGTACTCTATACTATGACAAAGCATAGGGGTACAAGCAAAGCTCTCCTTCTGGATATCTATGAATATAGCCTATGTTACTTTGGTGTCCAGGTCACAAGGCTGACTCATGTTGAGTTGGCACTTCTCTACTGCCAGCTTTTGGTTAATTACAACTTCCCCATCCTGTACTTGTGCTGTTGAGTTTTTGGACCCACCTAGGACTTTACATTTATTTCTACCAAATTTCAGCTTATAGGATCTATCTTAAGATCTTTCTAGATTCTAAATCTGGCATTCAATACATTGGATATATTGCCTAGCTGCAAGTTGGATAAGTTATACTATCTAGACTCTTATACAGGTCATTGATAAAAAATATCAAAAGTCCAAAGTGCTCCACTACAAAGACCTCTTCCATGATGCAATCAATCCATTGTCAGCAAGGTTGGTTTATTGCTTTCTCATACTATTTCTGTAGTCCTTAAACTTTTCATGGGGTCTTCATCAGTCCCTCTTAGAGATCTATAGCTGCCTCTCCTCTGTTCTAAAAGAGCAGGGACTTGTATCCTCTTCCACATCCCCACAAATTGCTCAGTACAAGGCTGGGATGCCAGTATAGGATGCTGTATGCATTCTATAGCTTGACAGCCCATAACTTCCAAAGCCTCTGTCCACACAAAGTAAATGCTTCCTGCATGAGCTAGAGAAGATTCTTCCTTCTCCCACCTTCCATTACTCCAAGTCTTCCCCTTTGTCTGAGAGCTCTCAACTTGACATCATGCTTCTCTGTCTCTCTCATTCTCTTTCTCGGTCTCTCTGTCTTTTTTTCTCTCTCTGTGTGTGTCTCTTTCTCTGTCTCTCTCTGCCTCTTTCTCTGTCTCTGTCTCTCTCTGCCTCTTTCTCTGTCTCTGTCTCTCTGACTATCTCTCTATCTGTCTCTCTCTGTCTCTCTCCTCTCTGTCTCTGTCTGTCTCTCTGTCTGTCTTTCTCCTCTCTGCCTCTCTCTGTCTCTATCTCTCTCCTCTCTGTCTGTCTTTCTCCTCTCTGCCTCTCTCTGTCCCTATCTCTCTCCTCTCTGTCTGTCTCTGTCTCTGTCTCTATTGGTCTCCCTCTTCTCTCTCTCTCTCTCTCTCTCTCTCTCTCTCTCTCTCTCTCTCTCTCTCTCTCTCCCCCCCCAACACCCCCCAGTTGGAAGCCATGCTAGAATCCTCATCCCCTTCCTGCTCCTCACTCCATCCCTGCCACTCCAGGAGGACTGGAGGGAGGGCTTAAGCTTTATTTACAGGTCTGTCAATGTGGCTAAGGCAAGCAGCTGCTGAGTAATCCCCACTGTGCCAGGGAGCAGGCAGCAGAGAGGTGTGTGAACGATGTTTTCCAGCCAGTAACTCTCCCCAGTGTGTGCACTGTGATGACTGGGTAGTAATTACAGCCCCTGTCACAGCTCTACCCACCCACACATGGGCAGAGCCCTGCTCCCTGTGTTCTGTACATCACACACACACACACACACACACACACACACACACACACACACACATACACAAACACACACACACACACAAACACACACACACACACACTGGCACCCCTCTCCTTTCTCGGGCCCTTCCGTTTTTGATCATCAATCTTAGAGCTGGAAGGAGGCTTAGATAATCTAAGGGCATCTGATCCAGATCCCTGACAACAGTAAGATATAACATTATACCCATCTTACAGATGGCAACTGAGACCAGAAAGGTTATTTAAGTTGTTTAACCAGCAAGTGGCAAACTGTCTGACCTTCACTAGGAGAAACAAAAGGAAAGCCTGGCCCATAGTAAATACCCAATAAATTTTTTTTATTAATTAATTAATTTATTCTCCAATCCACCCACTTCATAGATGCCATAGAAAAATCAATATTAAGGCACAGGTCTGTCTGTGCACTCCTCCCCTTCTTGAGAAACTCTAGCACCTCGCTGATGCCTCTGGGACCTAGCACACACTCCTCCCTTGGGCATTTAGAGTCCTTCCCAGTGTGTCTCAAACCCCTCTTTCCACACTGCACATTACTTTCCCTTCCACACAGGAGGACCCAGACAAACTGTCCTACTTTCTCATGCACAGCATTTCATTTTCTCATCTCCACACCTTTGCATGACTGTCCCCCAGGCCCTTCCCAACCCAGAATGCCCTCCTTTATCTCAGAATCCCTCCCTTCTTTCAAAGTGCAAAACTAAAGAACTCACCTCCCCACCCTCCCCCCACCCCAGTTACTAGTGCTCTCCTGGCCCCAGAATTATATTTCATTTATTTTCTATATATATCACATATTTACTTATAACAATAATCCCGAGCATGTGTATAGCATGTTAGGGTTTGCAAAGTGCTTTACCTTTGTTGTCCCATTCAATGCTTTTTCCTCTTCCAGGGTTCTTAGCCTGGGGTCTATGAGCTTTTTTTTAAAAAATATAACTACATTTTAATATACTGAATATATAGTAATATATATTTAATAAATTTAAATTTAATAAATAATATATAACTATATTTCAATATAAGCAGTTTCCTCTGTAATCCTCCATATTTTATTTTATTCATTTAAAAACACAATTCTGAGAAGAGCTCCATAAGCTTCACCGATGTTAAAGAGCCCTGGGAAGCACAGAAAAGAGTAAGACTCTCTGCTTCTTGAGGGCAAGATGGTTTGTTTTATTTGTTCTTGTCATTGTAGCCTAAGTGCCTAGCAAAGGCACCTATTCCTAGAAGGTGCTGAAGAAATACACGTTGAATTGATTTGATTGGAATTAAAGATTCACTAGCCTCTGCATCTGCGGACTTCGTTGCAGCCTCATCCGTGACTAATGGGCCAGCAGCCACAGAGCTGGGACCATCCCCCATGGGACACATCACTGTAGTCATGGCAGAAATTGTTCTGCTGTTACCCTGCACCAGTCCACATGAGTCTTCCCACGTTCTTTCCAAGTGCTTAAATTTCATAATTTCTTATGGCACAATAATATTCTGTTACATTCACATACCACAATTTGTTCAGCCATTTTTCAATCATGGCTGCCATACTTTCCTCATGGCCCTTACGGCCAACCCACTCAAACTCTTATTCTGAATGTTCATGGAGGTCTTGGATTTAGAACTGGAAGTGACGTTAGTGACTATCTGGTCGGGCCCTTTCATTTAACAGTGAGTTTAAGTGATTTGACGAAGATCACATGGGCATTCAATTCAACGCTTTTTTTTTTAACGCTATTACACATCAGCCACTCTGGAGTCAAAGGAAAAAAAATATATATATATATAATTGCCTCTGCCCTCAAGGAATTTACATTCTATGGGGAAAGGGGAGTACAATATATGCAACACAGACATGTAAATAATGAGTAATTCCAAGAGGTGGTGAGCAGGAGGAGAGATCAAGGAAGCCTCTATAGGAAGGGACATCTGAGCTGTGTTTGGAAGGGAGTTAGGTGTTTTAAGAGGAAGAGGTGAGGAGGGAGTGTACTCCAGGCAAAGGTTGGTTGTACTTGTACAAAGGTTCAGAGACAGAAAAGTTTTCAGAGTAGTTTGACCAAAATGGAGGTAAATGAAGGAGAGTCATGTGAAATAAGGCTCAGTAGAGTCTTGGCTTCAAATTTAGTTTTATTCCCATTAGCCCAGAACCCCACCTCTGCCCACTGGAAGGAGTGTGGGCACCAGCTGCTAACCTATGTGCCACCTAGGTCAACTCACCTAGGTTCCCTTTCATTTCTCTGTAATTCTCCTCCTCCTCCACCCAATCCGATCCAGTTTGGGCAGCATCTGTTACCAGTCTGGCTTCAGAGATGCGCTCAGTTGGAGCCCAAGGACCCAGGGGAAGATGCCTTCCCCTCCTGCTCCCAAATGACTTCCCTTCTTAGCACCAGGTGGCGTGAGGCACCCTCTGTGCCATGGTGGCCACCCCAGGAAGGGTAAGGGGGTGGGAGAGGGCAGAGGCTCCTAGATCTAGCCTTGGTTAAGACATGTTCATGGATCAGCATCTGGGAGGCTGGTCTCTAGTATGTTCCCAAATCCCTTGGCCTCCTATCCCAGTGCCTCCCTCTCCCTGCCACCAAACTGAAAGGTGGGGTAGGGTACAGAGTTTGGAAGAATAAGAGGGAGGGGGTCATCGTCTGGTCTCTATCCTAGAACTGGGTACCACAACATGTGGCCCCTTCAGACTAGTCATGGGCTTTTGTTCTCCTTTCCCACAGGTCCCTTACCCATTGGCAGAGTGGATGGCTGCCTACCATTCAGGAAAGACCCACTCCCCCAACCTCTCAGTATACTCCTTCCACTTGGTCACTGATTTCTCTCATTGTTTTAACAGAAAACCTCCTTTCATCTAGGGTGAGAACTGAGTCTCAAAATCCAGACTGCCCTCAGAGAGGAAACCCAATGACTAGAATTCACACTCAAGTGTAAATGATTAACTCCTAGGGTAAGAGGATGAGAGAGAGGTAGAGAGGAAAGAGTAGAGATAATTAGGGTTTTAAGAACCTGAAGGAAGAAAAGGGCACCTTAATCCTTTTCCTTTTTCCCTTTTTCCTCCATCTTAGCTGGAGCCTCTCCCATAATCTGAGGTCTGCTCAGCCTTAGCCAATCAACCAACAAGCATTTAGAAGACACAAACTGGTGCAAAACTTTGCTTGAACCTTCAAGATATTCTTAAATTCTGGACCTTCTGCTAATTTATTAAGAGTTTATTATATGAAAAAAAGAGTTTTTTATATGTTGAGTGCTGGGGTTACAAGGACAGTCCCAGCCCTCAAAGAGCTTACACTCTAATAATGGAGCAGACAACATGTAAAAAACGGTAGACACAAGATATATACACAGTGTAAATGGATGGCGATATTGGAAGGGAAGGCATTAGCAGAAGGGGTTGGGGAGGGGAAAGAGGGAGTCAGGACACACAGGCTGCTGCCACAAGGGATCCAAGCAAGAAGAAAAAAACTCTTAACTCCCAAATAGTGGGTTCAGGTCACCAGCTGGGTCATCTTCCAAAGGAGGAAACTGGGGATCCCAGAAAGTCTAGGCGAGTGGCACATCCCCAGGTCCTCAGATTCTATTTGCTTGCTATGTGGCCTGGCTTAGCCTCAGTTTCTTTTTCTGAAAAATAAGGGGTTTGGTATCTGTGGTCCAGTTCTAGATACTATTGCCATCTTCTTCCTAAGACTCAGGAGGAACAGGGAAAACAGCCCTATTTGGGGGGAGACAGAGGTAAGGGTGGAGGATTGACTGTGCTACATGTCACAGGGGCCCTAGGTCCTGCCGTTGGCTGAAGTAGGAGTGCCTTGTGGATGCCGGGGAGCAGGCTGTCTCCTCTGGGTTGGGCTGCCTTGGGGGCAAACCCAATAACCTTCCCTAGCTCCAGGTCTGTGCTTCTAGTATGGGCCAGGCCTTTGGAAAAAAAAAGGCTAAAATGAAACCATTCCTGCCCTCAAGAATTTCCATGTTATTGGGGGACAACATCTATATAGAAAATGAAACATAAAATATATGCAAAGAAATTTCCAGGAGTGTGAAATTGGGAGAGTGGTGTGGGTCAGGGTAGGCTTGCCCAGGATTTCACAGCTAGCAACTCAGGAGCTGGGATTTGACCTCAGATCTATCTGATTCAGTGGCAGCTGGGTGGCCTAGTAGATGGAACACTAGGCCCAGAGTTAATAAGGCCAAAGATAAAATCTGGCCTCAGACATTTGTTGTCTGTGTGACCCTGGGCAAGTCACTTCACCCAGTTTGCCTGTTTCCGCATCTGTAAAATGAGCTGGAGAAGGAAATGGCAAACCGCTCCAGTGTCTGCCAAAAACCCCACAAACGGGTCCACAAAGAGTCAGACGCAACTGAACAACCACCTGACTCATTATTTTGGACTTTTTGAACCATAAAGACTTCTGAATTCTTTCTCTCAAGCACTGAGGCATAAGGGGTGAGTGGGGAAAGCCCAGGTTAGGATTCAAGGGGTAAAGGCACAGAGGCAGGAACTGGGGGACCCAAGATGGGATGACTGAAACCTTAGCCTCTCCAGCCCAACCCTCCACTGCTGGGAGGTGTGTGTGTGTGTGTGTGTGTGTGTGTGTGTGTGTGTGTGTGTGTGTGTGCAAACCTTAGCTCCAGCTTCTAGACCCTTTCTGAGCTCCACTCCTCTCCTCTCCCTCCCGCTTTTTCATTTTTATTTTTTTTGCCTCTTCTTTTTAGAGTAAAAACGCCTGGGTATGCTCTCCCTCGCTCTCTCGCTGCTCCCTGATGTTTATACCCCTGTAATACATTATGTATTATTTTGTTTTAAGCTCAAGCCTTTGCATCCTGACAGTAACGATAAAATGTGACTATGGGCTTCCTAATACAGACAGACTAATGTTTCCATCGCTCGCTTCTTTTTTTTTGCGTCCTAAGCACTTTTGAAAAGGCTCCTTTTATATTCCTAATAAAATTATAGCAAAATACATCGATTTACTGGAAAAGAGTTTCGGGTCGGGCTTGGGTTGTTTTTTCCTCCCCCTCCTCCTCAATGGCGATGCTGAGCTTTTTATCTCTCTTCTCCCCATCCATGATGATGAATAATCTTCTAAATCAAACACTCTAAGTGCTTTTTGACCTTTGACACAGGCTTCCATTCCGTCTCGGGTGACTGGGGGCTGGGGGTCCCCTGCATCTTACAGCCGCTCCTTGTGTTGGGGTATGGGCTGGGCTGGGAGGAGGCTTTTGAGGGTTCTGGGGTGAGCAAGGAAGGTGCATGTGTGAGGCTGGCATAAATGGAGGGGTCGGGGTATGGGGATACACAGCCAGGTGTGGGACTGAGGGTAGGTGGGAGTGTGCAGTGTATTGTGAGGGTGTGGATATCTGTGGGGGGGCTGCAATCTGTTAGCTTACGGCCTTGGAGGAACATATGTTTAGGAAGAGTGGAGCTACGTACTTGGGGAGCTATATACCTGGAAGATGTTGAGGAAGGATGAGGATTTTGAGGGGTATGGGCATTGGGGCATATGTATTCATTTGACAAGCATTTATTATCTGCTTAAATGCTAGGTGTTAGATGTGGGTATGTGAGGGTGAGCAAGCATGGATGTGAAGGTATGGACATGTTTGAGTGGGTCTATGTATCACTGGGTACATTCAAGGAAAGCATGTTGTGTATAGGTGTATCCAAGGCAGATGTGAGTTTATTAGTGAGTGTGCATATAAATACACATATACGGGTTTATTATTTTATATATATATACACACATATGTGTGTGTATGTGTGTGCAAAAGTGTGGCTACCTATGGATGTTCAAGGAAGGGTATATATTTATGAATGAGTGTTAGGTTGTGGGTGTATAAATGGGTGTTATGTATATGACTAAGGGTCTGAGGGTGTGTATATGACTGTGAAGGTGTATGTAGAAATACATGAGAGTATGGGGTTTCTAAGAGTGTTGTTACATTGTGTCCCATTCTTAGTCAACCTCATTTAGTATTTCCTTGGCAAAGATACTAGAGTGGTTTGCCATTTCCTTCTCCAGATCTTTTTTACAGATGAGGAAACTGAGACAAACAGGGTTGAATGACTTGCCCAGGGTCACAGATTTGAACTCAGGTCTTCCTGACTCTAGGCCCGACACTCTATCCACTGAGCCACCCAGCTGCCCCTGTAAGTGTGTGCATAAGTGTCGATGAATGTAGTGCATGAGGGTATGTGTAATGGATTTGGTGTGGGGGCATGTGTCTATGAGTATGTTTAAGGCAGGCTTGCGTGTATATGAGCCTATCTGTGGTAGATGTGCACAGTCTAATGTGTGTATGATGGTGTAAAGGTGTATATAATATGTGTGTATGGATGTAATACATATATACATATATATGTATATATATATATATAGAGAGAGAGAGAGAGTAAGAGAGAAAGACAGACAGACAGAGACAGAAAGACAGAGAGATAGAGACAGAGAAACAGACAGAGAAATGGGGAGGAAAAAAAGGCATGAAGTTACATGGGCTTGTATTTATGAATGGGTGTGAGACTGTGGGTGTATGAAGCTGTATTGTGTATAATCATTCTCTGTGTGTGACTTTGTGTGTGTCTGAATGAATGGGCAGAAGTGTGCAGGGTGGACCTCTCTCCTCCACTCCCCTTCCTTGCCTGATGTTTTCACACTCTCAGATGTGTCTCCAGGACACCCGTGCCCTATCTCCTCTTTTCAGGCCATGGGGGTCCCGTGGTCTTTCAGAGAGTACCGGATGCAGAATTGAATCTTTCTTAACTGTCTCCGTGACTGCAGGCAAGTAATTTAACCTTCTGAGTCTCAGTTTGCTCATCTGTAAAATGGGAGGGTTGAACTAGCTGTCTTCCCAGGTCCCTCCCAGCTTTTGATTTGGGATTCAATGATCCTCACTCACTCCCTGCTTTTCCAGGTGCTTGGTAGGGCCCTTCTGGAGGTTGGGGCACAGGAAGGAGGAGGTAAGGAAAGGATGGCCAGTCTGAATGAGCCTCTTTGCCACCCGGAGAGGACCCAGCCCCAAGCCTCCCTTTGAGTGGTAAGAAAAGGCCCTGGAATGGTGAAAAGCAGGGGTTGGAAGGTGATCTTCCTCAGAGGACAAGCAGCCTCTGGTTTTCTGGTCAGTGCTATCTCCCTCACACAGACCACCCCGACCTCCAGCCTCCCAACCCTGCCTTTCTTAGCACAGCCCCAGTCCACTCTCCCAAGGCTGAAAGGTGGTGATAAGGGATCCTCAGAGTCAGGAAATCTAGGCTTGAGCCCTGGTCCAGTCACTTATAATCTGGGTGACCCCGGGCAAGGCACATTTGCTCTCTAGCTTCAGTCTCCTCCTCTGTGAAATGGAATAATTATACCTCTGGTTCCTGCCCCAAGAGTGGCTGTGAGCAAAATACTTTGTGAATCAGAAAGAGCCCAAGACACGCGAATCATTCTTATTTGCTTCTCTCTTTTCAGCCAGGTGAGAGATCAGGGCTCAGAGGACTGGGATGGGAAAAAAATCTCTACCTTAATTTACCTTTAGTTTTCTTTGTCATTCCTTGCATTCTATTTGAGGCATCTACCAGCATCCTTTGGATAGAAGAGCTACAGGCTTCCCCAGTCTGCCAGAGGGGTCCATGGCACACAAAAAATTAAGATCTCCTGATCTCATTTTACATATGAAGAAAATGAGGCCCAGAGAAGCAGGATGATTTCCCTGGGTTCACCCAGATAGGTAAGTGGCAGAGCTGATGTTCATATCCAGGGCCCCTGACTGGTTAACAATCAATCAATGAACATTTATAAAGTACCTATTATGTGTCAGGTACTGTGCTAGCTGCAGGGGATACAAAGAGGAAGGAAGGAAAGAAGGAAGGAAGGAAAGAAGAAAGGAAGGAAGGAAGGAAGGAAGGAAGGAAGGAAGGAAGGAAGGAAGGAAGGAAGGAAGGAAGGAAGGAAGGAAGGAAGGAAGGAAGGAAGGAAGGAAGGAAGGAAGGAGGGAGGGAGGGAGGGAGGGAAGGAAGAAAGAAGGAAGGAAGGAAGAGAAAGAAATGGTTCCTGCCCTCAAGGTACTTACATTCTGTGAGTGGAGACCTGTGTGTGGGGAGGGGGGCATGCATGTGGGTACAAAAAAGGTTCAGATTATTTGGAGAGAGGCAGCTGGGTGGCTCAGTGGATAGTCAAGAAGCTCTGAGTTTAAATCCAGCTTCAGACACTTACTAGCTGTGTGACCCTGGACAAGTCACTTAACCCTATTTGCCTCAGTTTCCTCATCTGTCAAATAAGCTGGAGAAGGAAATGGCAAACCATTCCTGTATCTCTACCAAGAAAACCTCAATGGGGTCGTGAAGAGTCACCCAGTTTGGGGGGAGCCACTCGAATCGGGGGACCAGACATGCCTTATGTGGAATGTGGCACTTGAACTGAGTCTTGGAGGAAATTAGATCCCATCACCCTCTCCTCCCCATGCTGTCAGGCAGGGAGGGGGCCCCCTTCCTTCTGCCCTCAGGCAGGGCCTGACAGAGAACCCCGGAGTCCCAGCTACCAGCCTCCCTGGGAGCCCCGCCTCCCATTCCCCGGGCTCTGCCTGCCATCCTACTGGAGCATTCCCTTCCCCCCCTCTCTCCCTCCCACCCGGGAGCGTGTGTGGAAAAAAGGAAAAAAAAATTAGGTTTTGTGTACTAAGCACTTTGGAGGGCATCCTGGGGCCCCCTAATCCGGAGGTTTATAACCTCCGCAGCTAATGCGGCCTGACACTCTGTTTTGATATCATTACTACATTATACTCACAATTTTTGAGTGAAAAAATACAGTACTTAGAAAGTCGAAATTCATAAATAAATTCATGTCAAACCGCACTTAATATTGATTTTGTTAGTGTTCAGATTCAATAATAAGGTACTGCGTGCATGAATATTTAAATATAATCATCATTTCTGCATCTCCTAATGGCCCCTGCTCTTCTACACTCAATTTAAACACAATTTAAAAACAATAATGTATTGAAAAATCCTAGGATTTAGCAATAAATCACCATCGGGCTCTTCCAGGGCCTTCGTAGGGTGGCTCGATATGGGCTTCTCGGGGGACCGGACAATTAGATTCGGGTTTTAAAACTTCTCAATTATCCATATACCATAATTTTATGTGAAAGTTTGTTTCGTGGCTCCCGCCGCCCCCCTGGCCCCCTCCTCTTCCCGGCCCCCACCCCCAGGGCCCCTCCCCACAGGAAGCCTTGGAATAGCTAAGTGTTCTCTTAGCCGGCTCAGTCTACTCAAGTGCAGTCAAAGGTCCCCGTCCTCAAACTGAATTAGAGGCCGGGCTGCCAGAGGCGGCCGGCGCTGAGTCACTTAATCTCATTATTGGGGGGGAAAATATACAGGGAAAAAGATAAAGTGACTCAAAATGAACTTGCCAAGGAGGAAGTAGAGGGTTGGGGTTTTTTTAATATATTTATTTAAAAAGCCATCCTCACAGGGCCTGATGAAATAGACCAGGGTTGAGGCAGGATGTAAAAGGCCTACCTGGGAAGGGGATGGGGGAGGGCCTCCCCCCAAACCTAGAAGACCTTCTGAGGAGCCAGGAAGACCTGGTGCTTTGGGGCTAGGGGTGGGACAAGGGAATACTACCTCCCACCTACCGCTGATGGTTGTCATGGGATGTAAGTTTCATATTGTGCAGAGGGGTCCCCCATTTTTTCAGCCAAAGAAATTGAGACTGGATAAGTGAGGGGCATTGGGATGTCGTAGCGGGAAGGATGCTGGGTTTGTGGAAAACACTTTGAAAATGTTAAATGCCAGTTATTATTTTTGGCACAGCAGACAGAACACTGGACTTGGAGTTAGGGAGACCTGAGTTTGAATCTGCCCTTAGACATTTACTAGCTGAGTGACCCTGGGCAAGTCACTTCATCCTGTTAGCTGGAGAAGGAAATGGCAAGCCGCTCCAAGAAAACCCCAGACGGTATGACAAAGAGTCAGATGTGACTGAACAACAACACAGTGACGATTGTCACGATTGGTGCTATCACCACTGTTACGATGATCATTTCCCCATTAGAGCCTGAGTTCCTCGAGGGCACACAGTAAGTGCATTATAAATGCTTGTTGCCGAGGCATAGGCTCAGGAGGCTATAAGATGGAGAGCTAGAAGAAATCAGGGAGATCACCTGGTTGTGGGGTCGTAGATGGAGGGCTGCAGGGGATTTCTCCTCCACCCCCCCCACCCATTTTACAGATGATGAAACTGTGTCCCAGAGAGCAGTAGCAGCTAACACTTGTATAGCATTTATGATGTGCCAGGCACTGTGCTAAGAGCTTTATAATTGTTATCTGGCTTGGTCCTCACAGCAACGCTGGGAGGTAGGTGTTGTTATTATATTCCTTTTACAGATGAGGAAACTAAGGCAAGCAGAGGTCAAGTGACCCACCCAGGGTCACACAGCTAGGGCATGTCTGAGGCTGGATTTGAACTCAGGTTTTGCTGACTCTGGGGGGCGCACTCTATGCACTATGGCACCACCTAGATGGCCTCAGAAAGAGGAAATTGTTTACCCAAGGTCACAAGAGCAGTAAGTAACTGTTAGGATTTGAACCCCAATAGGAGTAATACCAATATTTAAAGTGTTAAAGATTGACAAAGTGCCTCACCTATACCGTGTCATTTGAGCCTTACAGCCACTTGGTGGCTCGGTGCCATCACTCCCATTTTACAGGTGAGGAAGCTGAGGCTCTTCCCATGGCACCATGCTGCTTTATATTATCCCGGTGATGGAATTTATTATCCGATGATCATTGGTCAGAGAATTAGGTGATGGAGAAACTGAGTCTCAGGAAGGTAAGTGACTCGTCCGGCTAAGTAAGAATCTGAGGCAGGGTTTGAACCTGGCTCCCTGGCTCCAAGTCCGGTTCTCTATCTTTGCCTCTCTCTCTTAGATCCTCTTACTAAATCTGCTGCTCTTTTCAGGTTGAAATTTTGTCCCTTCTACCTTCTACTGCCATGACCATGACCAAGTTACTTCTTAGTTTTCTCATTTGCAAAACCAGGGAGTCAGACTAGATGGGCTAGATGGTGCCCTTCACCATCTGAGCCTGTGGAGCTCCCTGGTGGCGGGGAGTCTCTCTCCTGTTCCCTCTTCTTCTCCCAGGTCCTATTTATCAGTGGCACACAGGAGCCTGTGAGTAGGTCAAAGGGGCCTGAGGGGACGGCTGGACCCTGCTGGGTACATAGGCATTGAGCCCTGTGTTGATGAGTTGCCACCCTGATGGATACAGATGGCAGCTGATGCTGACAGATGGTGTTGAGGATTGGCGTGCTGGCATTGATAGATATCAGCATCGTGCTGATGGGGATGGATGGGTGGTGGGAGGGAGAGGCTCGGCATGCTCTGATGGATGGCACCCACTGTCTCAGCACCGAACGTCACACAGAGCTGTACAATGGGGATATTGATGGGGAGAAGTCATCATGTTTGTGGGTGAATGCAAAGAATCAGAGATACCAAAAATCAGGGTCATAGACTAGAAGATGCCAGAACCAGAGGGCCTCAGAGATCTAACCCTGTCATTATAGGCTCCCAGAGAGGGGAAATCAATCAACCAGCAAACATTTATTAAGTACCTACTACGTTCTAGGCACCATGCCAGGCCCTATAGATATAAAGACAAAAAAGTGGACCAGCCTCTGCCCTCTGGGAGCAGCCTGTCTGAAGTCCCAGAGTCAGTCAGTGTGGAGCCAGACCTGACACCCAGGTGTGCCAGCTCCCAGGTCTGGATTCCTTCCACTAGGCTAATACTGCCTCCCTACAGGGGAACCATCCTGGTAGTGAGGCTCTGAGACCTCTGCCATCCCACGATGCCCTAGCCTGGGGAGATCTACTGCAGGGGTCCCACCCCTACATACACATGTATACATGCCCACACTAGGCATCAATCCCATGGAGCTTTGCTCCATTTGGTCCTTTTGTTCCCACCCTGAACATTGACCCTATAGAGAAAAGATAAAAACAGCACACACAGATCTGGATTCTTTGGATGTTCCCACTCAGTTGCCTCTTAATTGAATCCTTGGCCAGGGCAGAGGGCCTCCTGGCATGGCTAGCTGGGCTGGTACGGTTGGATGACCTGGTAACATCCAAGGACCCCATAGTGGACTCCCATGCTGCGTGCCTCCCTGAAGGCTTGTCTGACGTTATTGGGTGGGCGTGGGAAGGACGGAGGGGATTGAGATGACCCCATGGTCTCTGCACATCTCCAACTCCTACAGCATTTTCAGGCCCTCCTCCTTCACCCCCAGACTGTCCAGAAATCTCCAAGTTTCTCATCCCTCTCTTTAAAAAAATGAAGCTGCTTCTGGGGATGGGGATGTATCGAGGGGGATATCCAATGACATGAAGCCTGGGGTACAATGCGTGATCAGATTGTAGCTCTAGATGACCTCAGAGGTCATCTGGTCTAACCATTATCCTATCGATGAGGAAACTGAGGCCCAGGATGGACTGGGACTTGGCCAGTCACAGAGGTTGTAAATTGTCAGAGGTAGGATTTGAACTCAGGTCCTCTGACTGCAGGGAGTCCTTTCCATTGTGCTATGTTGCCTCCTATCCTAGGTCTCTAGAATCTAAATTCAGCACTCTTTCTAAAAGTGTCAACATTGTCCTTCTCAAAATTTCTGGGTTAATTTTGGGAGGAGGGGAGAAGGAAGGTGGGAGCGCTGACTTGCCGGTGAACCCAAACTGGTTAAAACCCTGAACTTGGATTGGCTGAGAGCCGGGCTCTAATCCACCAGCTGCCCGCCAGCTGGCTCACAGACACCAAAGAGACTGGAAAACCCATCGGAAGGAATATTTACCAGAGAGGGAGGACAAGGAGCCTCCTGGCAGCAGCTGCACAGTGCCCAGCAAATGGAGAAGCCCGGGTGTCCTCCTGGGAAGAGGCTGAGAGGGGGCACTCTTGGCGGGGGCCAGAGAGTCTGGGGCTTTGCGAGCGCTCCCGGGGGAGCCTGGCCCATGAGATGACAGCTTGGGGAGCCCTCCCGAGGCTCTGTCCTGTGGGGGGAAGAGCTGCAGAAAGTGCTGGAGGCTTTCCCCAGGGCCCACCCTTCCCCAGGACAAGGTTCAGTTCCAAAGCCTTCCTTTAGAAGGTCCCTGGATAGGGACTCAGAAGCTTCTCCCACAAGGTCCAAGCTGGGAGGGCTCTTAGAAATCACTCAATCCAACCCTCCCATTCCACGGAAATGACATGGCCAAGGCCACAAGGCCAGGAAATGACTGAAGGATTAGAATTCAAATCTTTTGCCTCCTAGTCCAATATATGATGGGCGTGGTTTGGTAAAGAGGAGCTTTGAGAGGCTGGGGGTATGGGATGACACAGAGGAAGGAATGAGCATGCCATGCCTGAGGGCAGGCCAATGAATGAAGCTCGGCTGAAGGAGCGCAGAAGTGATGGGGGGAACCCCTAGGAGCCCTGGGAGGTTCTTGAGCAGGTGTAGTACCTGCCCTGCCTCTGTCTCCTTGACCCCTACATTGTGACAATGTTTCCCAGAGTTGTGGATTGTGTGCACTCTGTATTCTGGATGAAAGAGCCTGGATAAAAAATCAGAAGACCTGGATTCAAATCCCAACTCTATTACTTTTGTGACTTTGGACAAATCTCTTCTCTTCTCTGGCCTCAGTTCATCTTATCTGTAAAATGAGAGGGGTTGGGGCTTTTTAACCTGGTGGCCATGAGCTTATTATTTTTAAAAATATTATGATAACTGTATTTCAGTACAGATGAACTAGCTAGCCTGTGAACACACTGCCAATGAGCACTTTTCAGAACTGGGATTTGCACCCAGGTGGCACAGCGGATAGAGTGCTGGGCATGGAGGAGTCAGAAAGAGTCTTCTTGAGTTCAAATCTAGCTTCAGACACTTACTAACTTTGTGACCCTGGGCAAGTCACTTCACCCTGTTGGCCTCAGTTTCCTCATCTGTAAAATGAGCTGGAGAAGGAAATGGCAACCCACTAGCTGTGTGACCCTGGGCAAGTCACTTCACCCTGTTGGCTTCAGTTTCCTCATCTGTAAAATGAGCCAGGGAAGAAAATGACAAACCACTCAGGTATCTTTGCCAAGAAAACTCCAAATGGTGTCACAAAGAGTCAAACATGACTGAAAATGACTGACCCACAAATCTCAATATAGTTAATTTCCTTTGTAATCTTCTATATTTCATAATCATAATAGTAATCATAATCATAACTACCAAATATAGGATAAGTGACTTGCCCATGGACAGGAAAGATCAGAGCTGGAATTTGAACCAAATCTCATTCCATCTTCGAAAATTGGTGTAAAGGAAAAAGGTGCCTTCTACACGAGACACCTCCTGATCCTTCAACTGTTAGCACGTCCCAACCTTGATCACATTCGCTCTCATTTGGGCCTTGCTCTTAGACACATGGCTTCTACCAGAAAACGAACAGTAAACTCTGAAGTCAGGAACTGTTTCTTGCTTTTTTTCTTTGTGTTTCCGAGGCTTAGCACATGCATGAACCAGAGTAGGTATTTAATAAATGTTTGTTGATGGAGTCAGTAGAGCCTTGGGCAAGTCACTCAACCACGGTGGGCCTCGGTCTTCTCGTCTGTAAAATGGGGATTGTAACAATTGCCCTATACACCTTACAAGGCTCTGAGGGAAAACGTGCTGTAAACTTGATTTAGCATTTATTATAGTGACTGGCTGTTACGCTTCTGGACAGATCTGGGTGTTAGAACATTCTTCCTTGAACTGACTCAATATCAAGATCCTAGATCTAAAAAAGGAAGGAAATTCTAAGCTCATTTAGTCAAACCCACCCCACCCCACTCTTAAAAATAAAAGTGAGGCCTATGAAGGTTAAATGGTTTGCCCAATGTTGTTGAGTTGTTTTCAGTTGTAGATGACTCTTGTGACTCCATTTGGGTCTTCTTGGAAAAGATACTGGAGTGGTTTGCCATTACCTTCCCCAGCTCATTTTATAGATGAGGAAACCGAGGCAAAAAGGGTGAAGTGACTTGCCCAGGGTCATACAGCTAGGAAGTGACCGAGGCTGGATTTGAACTCGGCAAGATGAGGCTTCCTGACTCCAGTGCTCTCGGCACTATGGCGCCACCTAGCTGTCCTCCAGAGTCGGTAAGGTAAATAAATGACCAGGTCCTGCTTCCATTGGGTTAGCATGGTTTAGGGAAATGAAGGAGGATTTGAAGTCAGAAGTCCTAGGTTTGAACTCAAGGTGTGTCATTAACTTATGTGACCTTGGGCCTTGGTTTCCCCCTTTGTCCAATGAAGGGGTTGGAGACTAAATGACCTTTAAGGCTCTTTCTAGTTCTGAACCCTGCAAGTCTCTGATCCCTTCTGGGCCCGATCAGAGCCCTGTATCCCTCGAGGGGAGGGAGGGCTGATAGGGCCACATCCCATATGGGGAGAGGGGATCTCGTGCTTCTGGCAGGCAGCCCTGGGCTGACTCAATGGGTTTCTGTTCCCAAATTCTGAAGATGATGGCTCTTTGAAAAGAACCATGGCTGTCAAGACAGGTGTGAGCAAGGCTGGCAACCCAAACCCAGGCTCAGACACTGCAGCTAATGCCTCCTTAGAACTTAATCTCCTTAACCATCTGCTCCAAGTCAACATATGTAGTGGGGGGTGGGGGGGGTAAGAGGGTGAGAGGATGAGAGGGATGGGCTCCCTGAGCTTCTGACTGGGACTTCACTCTCAGAACCAAAGCCAGGGAATCTGCCTGGCCCTGAGGGCCACTCTGGGATCTTCCTCTTCAGAGCAGCCTGGGTGAGGGGTTTCTTCTGTAAGTGCCATTCTATAGGGTCAAGGGGGAGGACAAAGGCCTTGCCAACTGGCTCCCTCCCCAAGATGGGCTCAGGGATGGCACCTGAGCTGTCAGCCAGTACCACAGAGCTAAGCAAGTCACAGAGAGGTGACAGCGTTAGGAGGCCAGAAGAAGCCCAGGACTCACCTGTTCCCTGACTTCATCCCAGGACCTTTCCAAGGTTTGCTTAGTGGAAAAGACCCCACCAGAGTTCTTGTTCTAGACCTGTACAACGTTGGCCATGGTACTTCCTCTCTTCAGGCTTTCATTTTTCCTTCTCTCCATTCTCCTCTCCTCTCCTCTCCCTTCTCCTGTCCTCTCCTCTCCTGTCCTCTCCTCTCCTGTCCTCTCCTCTCCTGTCCTCTCCTCTCTTGTCCTCTCCTCTCCTCTCCTCTTCTCTCCTCTCCTCTTCTCTCTTCTCCTCCCCTGACTTCACCTCTCCTCTCCTCTTTCCTCTTTTCTATTAAAAGATTGACACTGAACATCGATATTACCAACTAAACTCACTCAGTAACTATTTGCATTGGTCCAGTCACTTTGGAAAACTATTAAGAACTATGCTCCAAAAGTTATAAAACAGTGTATGTTCTTTGATTCACTACCAGGCCTATCTATACCTATAAAGGGATCGAGGAAAAGGTTCTTTGTGTACAAAAATATTTATAATTGCTCTTTTTGTAGTGGCAAAGAACTGAAAACTAAGGGGGAGACCTGTTATCAACTGGGAAATGACTGAACAAATTGTGATCTACAAATGCAGTGAAAAACTACTATGGTATAAGAAATGAATGAAGACATGGTTTCAGATAAATCTGGGAAGACCAGAGTCAACTGATGCAGAACCAAGTGAGGAGAGCCAGGAGAACAGTAAGCGAACAATATTAAAAGACTTAAGAACTCAATCAACGTAATTATCGAGTATGATTCCAGAGGATTGTTGGTGAAGAATGCTACTCGTCTCTTGACAGAAAGGTGAAGGATTGATATGCAGAGTGAGAAACATCTTTGAATGTGGTTAACGCAGGAATTTGTTTTGTTTATGTGAGACATGGGTCTTTGTCTTCTTCCTTCCTTCCTTCCATTCTTTTGTTTTCTTTCTTTTTTCTTCCTCTTTTCCTTCCTTCCTTCCTTCCTTCCTTCCTTCCTTCCTTCCTTCCTTCCTTCCTTCCTTCCTTCCTTCCTTCCTTCCTTCCTTCCCTTCCTTCCTTCCTTCCTTCCTTCCTTCCTTCCTTCCTTCCTTCCTTCCTTCCTTCCTTCCTTCTTTCCTTCCTTCCTTCCTTTCCTTCCTTCCTTTCCTTCTTTCTATTCCTTCCTTCCTTCCTTCCTTCCTTCCTTCCTTCCTTTTTTCTTCTTTCATTCCTTCCTTTTTGTAAGTAGAGAGAAGTAGGAGGGGAAAAAACAAATGCTTGATAATTTCACAAATTACTTAACTTCTTTCTAACAGTTTTTAGCATTCCCTCTAAGTCATGGGATGCAGCCTAGTACAGTAGAAAGATCACCAAATTTGGAGTCAGAGGAGCTGGATTCAAATGCTAACTTCCACTTATTGTGATCTTGGGCAAGTCACCTCTCCTCACTGGGACTTGCTTTCCTCATCTGCAAGTGAGGGGGTTAGACCAGCTGATCTCTAAGATATCATTTCACTCTCAGTTCCCGACCCTGTGAGCCACCTTCTGGCTCTGATTTCCTTTTACTCTCCATCAGTGGTGAGTGGCTTCTCCAGTCTCATGGGTCTGCCTTTTTCCCTTTGCTTGGTTTCCACTGAGTTTCTCCCTTCATGAAAGAAGGCAACCGGACCAGAAAGTCTCCAAGGTCCCGTCGGGCTCTGAAATGGATGCAGACCCACTGATGGTTTCTCTCTCGATCGCCATTCCCCATGCCTGTTGTCACTCCACATCCTGAGCTCGGTTTTTTACGAAAAACAAGCAGCATTCATCAAAAATGACAGAAGCCGGGCTTAATGGAATCACCAGAGGAGCCATGAATTGCAAATGCACCCATGCCAAGATCGCATCTTCCATTAGGGTCCCCAAATGAAATCACCGAGCTCTGTCCCCAAAGGGAAATACTGGACAGTTTCAGGGACACCTCAGCCACAGCTCCTCCCTTCCCTCTACACCCCCCCCACTCCAGCATCCACCCACCTGCTCGACCATCCTGGAGGCTGGGGTGGGGGGCGAGCATGGAGGAAAAGGAAGGGAGCAGCATCCAGGCTTAGGACATGACATTCCCCCTCATCCAGAAAGGGCTGGAATCTTTCTCTCTACTTTAGATTATCTGGGGTACAACGCTAGTCTAGGGGAGATTCTGTTTACTCATTCATTCAATTCATTCATTGAGTCACTCACAAGAATTTACTAAGCGCTGACTGTGCGTCCTGTAGTACAGTGGTTCTGAGAAGCTCAAATCCCACTTCTGACATGTGCTTTTGTGACCTTAGGTCCCTTATCATCCCTGGGTCTCAAATAAAGGGATTAGACAAAGGACCTTTCCAACTCTAGCTCTGCCATTCTGCTGGAGTGTGAGCTCCCTGAGGGGGGGACTGTTTTGATTTTTTGTCTTCGCTTCCCTGATGTTTAGTACAGTGCCTCATACACTGTGGATGCTTAATAAATGCCCCACTATGCTGGGGGAGGGGGAGCAGACAATTACTAAGATAAGTGAATGTGGCTCTTCTGGGAAAGTGTCCATTCATTCCACCCACAAGCACCTACTATGTGCCAGGCTGGAAAGAGCCTCAGCCTCTGGCTTATGTTCTGGGTCAGAGGTTGGGGAAAACGAGAAAATATGTACAACAGATAACTTAGTGCCTAGATCAGGGGTTCCTTCCATCTATGAGCTTTAAAGAATATATATTTTGATAACTGTATTTCAAAATAATGGATTTCCTTTGTAGTTCATGCATCTAAAGAAGTAATTCTGAGAAGGTTCATCAGATTGCCAGAGGGGTCTGTGACACACAAAATTAAGACCCTGTGGATGAGAGTCTGAGCAGGAGGTGAAGAAACTAGGAGGTGTTCACCCTGAACGGGAGACTATTTAGGTGAGAACCACCTTAAGTACTTGAAGCACCATCACGGAAAGAAGGACTAGGCTTTCTCTGGTTCTGCCGCCTGGGGGCAAAGCTAGGAGAAAAGGAGTCCCAGAGAACTGGGCTTCGGTCTGAGGGAAGGGGAGAATTTCCTACCGATGGAAGCTGCCCCCCTCCCCCGCTGCCCCCCCCTTCCCCCCTGCCCCGCCTTCAGCCCTACCCCGCTGGGCAATGGGGCTGCCTCAGAGCTCTGGCCTGCCATTTCTTGGAGCTCTTCTGGCAGCGGCAGAGGATAAGAGTTAAAATCTTGTACAAGAGATGCATTGGATTAAGTGCCCTTCTAGCCCTGGGACTCTGTCCCTATGAAATAAATGCTGGGCTTTGGCAAGAGAAAGTGTGAGGGAGGCACTGGAGGGGGGTCAAGGAGAGCAAGCCCTCTCTATCACTGGGTCCCAGCAACAGCAGCTGATGTTGACATGGGGCTTCCAAGTACTTTACATACATTATCTTATTTGAGATTCAGCCAGCCCTGTGAGCTACGTGGGCTATTTGTGCCCGACATGTGGTAGAGCCTTCTGAGCTTGTATTGGTCTGATCAGACACGGTCGGACACACTGTGCCTTAACCTCCGACATCACGACGTCCCTTGAAACATGAAGGACAGCAACCAACCAACCCCATGAGCTACGGGCTATTATTAGCTCTGTTTTACAGATGAAGGAACTGAGGCTCAGAGTGGCTAAGGGACTTGCCTATAGTTAGCCCCCTAATAAGTATCACAAGGGGCATTTGAACCCAGACGTTCCTGATTCCCCTTCCACACCATAGGGTGATGCCTCTATTTCTTCAGCAGAGGGAAGGGCTAGGAAAGACTGTAAGATCCTAGACTTTGAGCTGGGTGAGAGTTCAGAGGCTGTTTAGTTCAACTCTCTTATTTCACAGATGAAGAAACTGAGTCCCAGCGAGGGGAAGCCACTTACTTAAGGTCACAGAGGTAGCATTGGAATCTAGATCCTTGTGAATAGGGAGGATTGGTATACGGACGTCTTCTAGGGATTCACCAGAAAGGAGGCAGGGACCATTAAGTTGTGAACTCCTAGAAGGTGGAGACTGTCTTTTGCCTTTCTTTGTATCCCCAGCACTCAGTACTGTGCCTGACACATAATAGGCACTTCATCTTTCCTGGCCAACAGCTAGCCCGGACTTAGCCACCCCAGTGTAGTGCATGTGGGCTCAATCCACAAGGGCTGAATCTTCAAGAGTGGGTGGGGAGAGGCCCATTTGGGGAGCAAGGCCCTGTATTGGGTAGATGGATTCACATGCCTAGAGCTGGAAGGCTCCTCTCGCCCAAACTCCATTTTACACACGAGTTTGGCTGAGTCACAAAGAATAGGAAGGGGAGTAATCCCCAATGAGTCTGGAGAGGTAGGTTGGAGTCAGGTTGTGAAAGCTAACCAGAGGAATTTTTGTTTGATCCTGGAGACAATAGGAGTTTATTGAGTAGGGGAGCCAGTGATCCAAGTGGCGTTTAAGGAAAATCCCTTTGGTAGCAGCACGTGGGGTGGACAGGAGAGGCAGGGAGGCCAATTAGGAAGCCCTTGAAGCAACTTAGGTGAGGGGTGAAGATGAGGGCCTGAAACTGAGGTGGTGGAGGAGTGGAGATGATGGGTTGGGTGGAAAGAGATATTACTAAGATAGAAACAGGAAGCTGGGGACTCTGCAGCCCTCTCGCAGCCCTGAGCTCCTGGGATTGGGGGAGCTGGTTCAGGTTTTCTTTGGTGACTCAGAACCTGGTTTTTCACTGGAGAAGTTCACAGGAGAGGTATCATAAATTAGTATCATAATTAACCCAGGCCGGACCAGTCCTGGTGAGAATGAGTCTACTTGGGGTGGGGCCAATCAGTGATGGAGCCAGGAAAATGAACCTGACACCTCCCGGTGTCTGGCTGGTGGGAGGGGCCAGGCCTGGTTAGGATAGGAATTGGGGATGCCTGTCTTGGGGAGGCCTGGGAGGGGCCAGGCCTGGTTAGGATAGGAATTGGGGATGCCTGTCTTGGGGAGGCCTGGAGGTTCCCCTGTGAGGAGGACAGGAGCCCAGGCACCTGCCTGGATGGCCCGAAGAGGGGGCTGGCTCTGAGCTTCTCTTCCTACCTGGTACCTGTCTTCCCACTTTCTTTATTTCTGCCCATTCTGGAGTTAGCCCTCACCGACTGGTCCGAATCAGAGCAAGCTAGGGTCTCCCTTGCTCCCCCAGCCCTAGGCTGCCCTGACTTAGCTCAGGGCGGTCTGGCTAGCCTCCCACATCCCGACTCTAGGTCTCCATCCACCCACAGACACATGCTCACTCCCAATAGTATGTGTCACAGTACAACCACACACATATACCCAGTGCCTGTCTGACCTCTGGCTAGTACCCAGCCCACACATGCTCTCAGCCCTGCAACTAGCCTTTACACACACACACACACACACACACCCTTCTACAGGGCCTCTACCCTCCCCAACACATTGCTCAGCCTCCTGTTCAGCCTCTCTCCACACACACACACACACACACACACACACACACACGTCAGTTCCATGTCTGTCCTTCATCTACCCACACACATGTGCTCAGCTCCCAGAGTGGGTCAATTTCTCTATAACTGGTAGAGTGGATGGTCAGAAAGATCCAAGTTCAAATCCCACTCTCAGACACTTATGAGCTGGGTGACTAGACAAGTCTGGCTGTCAGTTTCACCATCTATAAAATGAAGGCGTCGGACTCAATGGCCCCTAAAGTCCAGGCACGCCTTTTCAGTACTGTTCAGGCTCCACCCACCCATGCACAGGAGTTCCATTCCCCCACTGGTCTACACCACACACACACACACACACACACACACACACACACACACACACACACACGCTCCACGAGCAGAGGGTTGTCTGAGCCCAGTAAAGGCCAGGCCAGGCCATGCCACGATGCTGCCTCCCCTATGGCAAGCCGCTCAGGCAGACGTAGTGTTTTTTTTCTTCCAAGTATTTCGGTTCAGAAAAAAAAAAATACCAAAGGAGGTTTGCTCAGGGCGGTTTTCCCTTCATTTTTCAGCCCAGGTGTCTTCTGAAGGGAACCTCATTGTCTGTTTCTTATTCATTTACACTTAACTCATCCAGATGTTTCACAAGAGCTGTTTGATGTCCAAGGAGCCTCCAGAGCCTCCCCCCTCCCGCTCCCTTTAATGAGCCCTTTAAAGCCTCGGAGAGAATGGGGAGCTGGGCTTGGCCTGGAGTCAAGGACCCCGCAGCCCCCTCCCCTGCCGGAGCCAGGAAGAGAGAATTCCTGTCGGTGGCCCAGAGAAGGGAAGCTTCCAGCTGGGGCAGGATCCAGCTATGCACGGGCCCAAGGGATCTAGGGATTTCTAAACCCGGCTAGATCAGACCCTCCCCGCCGCCCCCCGCCCCCCAAGCACACTCCTCCCAGCCTCCCAGCCCTTGCAGCCCTTGCCAGGCATGGGCGAATGGGATACCGAGCTCACACCAGGCACCACAGCCAGGGCATTGGGATCTTTAAGTCTTTTCCTAATTAATAGCTGCCTGCCACGGGATGACCCAATGGAGCTCCCAAATTAATCTTAATTATAGCGATTTGGTAACTCCATGGCTTGCCAGCCCCACAAACCAGGTGTTTCATAAGCTGGTGGAGGAGGAAAGAGCTGGGATGTCTCAGTAGATGATGTTATTGGGTGTGTGTGAGCAGTGGGGGGAAGGGGTGTGGGTGGGGCCGTCATGCCCCTTATCACTGCATCAAATTAGTCCATGCCAGCTAATAGCAGTCCAACCTGGAACCTGGAAGAAAGAATTGCATTCATGCTAACTCTGTTACTGTGCCCATCACCCAGATATCTGACCAGGCTTAGGGTCCTCCATGTTCTGTCCCCCCCTTAGCTGACTCTGAGCCTAGGGATTTGGGTTCTAAACCTGGCTCTACTGTTATCCATATTTTACTTTGGGTCTCACTTTCCACTTCTGTAAAAATGAGGGGGACAGGATCCCACCCAGCTCTGACATCCCATATTCTAAGGGCTCTCTCATTCCATGTTCTAAGGACCCTTCCAGCCCTGACATCCTGTGTTTCCAGGGCTCTCCCAACTCTGACATCCTGTGTCCTAAGGGCCCTCCCAGCTCTGACTTCCTGTGTTCTAAGGGCCCTCCCAGCTCTGACATTCTGGGTTCTAAGGGCCCTCCCAGCTCTGGCATCTTGTGTCCTAAGGGTCCTCCCAGCTGACATCCTGTGTTCTAAGGGCCCTCCCAGCTCTGACATCCTGTGTTTCCAGGGCTCTCCCAACTCTGACATCCTGTGTTCTAAGGGCCCTCCCAGCTGTGACATCCTGTGTCCTAAGGGCCCTCCCAGCTCTGACATCCAGTGTCCTAAGGGCCTTCCCAGCTGACATCTTGTGTTCTAAGGGCTCTCCCAGCTCTGACATCCTGTGTCCTAAGGGCCCTCCCAGCTGTGACATCCTGTGTCCTAAGGGCCCTCCCAGCTGTGACATCCAGTGTCCTAAGGGCCCTCCCAGCTGTGACATCCTGTGTCCTAAGGGCCCTCCCAGCTCTGACATCCAGTGTCCTAAGGGCCCTCTCAGCTCTGACATCCTGGGTTCTAAGGGCCCTCCCAGCTCTGACATCCTGGGTTCTAAGGGCCCTCCCAGCTCTGACATCCTGGGTTCTAAGGGCCCTCCAAGCTCTGACATTCTGGGTTCTATGGGCTTTTCTTGCTCTGACATTCTGTGTTCTAAGATTGCTTTCCAATTCAAATAAACTTAATAAGTATCTGTGCTATATGGAAAGCCCTCTGCTAGGTCCTGCAGATGTAAAAATACATTGAGAACGGCTCTTCCACTCAAGGAGCTTATTTCTATCCTACTAGGGGGATACAACATATACATAGATAAATGTACCATCACCTGGGAAACTGCTTGATGCTGCTGCTGCTGCTGCTGCTGATGATGATGATGAGGTCCTGCCACCTCTGAGGGTCCCTGATCCTAAGAAAGAGTCCCGGCCTTCAGGAAGATGATGGTCTTGAGAAGATATTGATTGCAATCAATCGAAGGTAGTCAGGAAAAAGCATCAATGAAAGAAATGGTTAGACCAAAGGAATGACTTGCTAATGGTGAAATTCTAGGCACTGGGACTCATAAATTATGATTTGGGGAGGGGTGGTGATTATCTTTAATTAAATCCCTGTATTTTCGTGCTGAGCTCCTTCTTTGTAGGTGTCCTGAAAGAGTCAAAGGAAAGAATGCGTGAAATGCACAGACTTTTGAGACCACTGTACCACCTCCCTCACTTTACCGATGAGGAAGCGAAGGAAGGAAGAAACACTTGGGGGGAGTGATGCTCTGAGTTAGTGGCAAGTCTAAGATAAGTCCCTCATCCAAAGTCCCCATCCAAGACTCAAGGCTCTCTCTCCCTCCCCAGAGATAGTGCCTTCCCCTCCTGCTCCCACCCCACCCCCAGACCCATTGCCCACCTGGGACCAAGCCCAGTGTCCCGGGATCTCAGCCGCTTCCCGCAAATGAAGTGGCGGCTTGATTGATTTTACGGGAAGCCTGGCCCTGGGGAGGCTTTGCCGCGGGGGAGGCCGTTTCCATTTGCTCTGGGCTGGGAGTCAACAGTAGGGCCGGCTCTGCCAAGGTATTCCCTGGCTGTCCAGGCCAGTTGTGTGTGTGTGTGTGTGTGTGTGTGTGTGTGTGTGTGTGTGTGTGTGTGTGTGAGTGTGTGTGTGTGTGAAGGAGGGGTGGGCAGGACCTGGGAGCTGGGAGAGCAAACTCAGCCTTAGACCAGATCTCGACAAAGTAGATTGGACCCCAGAAAGCATTTGAGAGGAATCGCTGGAGACGGATGATGACTTTCTTAACAACATGATCTCTTAGGCATTTCTGGGTCCTCTTGGGTCTGAGTACCCGGAGTCCAGCCTCCTCTCCACTAGGGCCAAGCAGAAGGTGTGGCCAGTACTGCCTGGGGCCATGTGTATATATTTAGGGAAGGGGGCTTAGTACAGTGCTTGGTACATAATAAGAATTTAATAAGCTTGTCCACTTGACTTGAATGTTGGAGGGAGAGGAGGAAGGTGGGATCTCCCAAGGCTGGGGGCTTTTAAATCTTGAACAAGGAATTCTCCCTGGATCTTTTGCCTGTTGGAAAGCATTCTCCCGCCCCCACCCCCACCCCCCAGTCCTAGGTTTGGGAATTAAGTGCTGGGGATGGAGGGCCAGATACGTTCCAGAAGGTGGTGATGATCCTAGGGGCAATGGGTGCAGCTCAGTTGAAAAAAGGGCTCCAGATTCTGGAGTCAGTGGGCCCAGCCTTACCCCTGGCTTTCTCTGCCCCTTGGCCCCATCCCAGAGACCAGCAAGACTTTCTAGGCCCTTCTGGAGAAGCTGCTGGAGGGACAAAGATGGTGTGGTGAGGGCAAAGAGGCTGATGGGGCTCTAGAGGCCACTCGGACACAGGGACAGCCTGGCCAGAAGGTCCCAGCCCCCAAGCTGATCAGGTAAGCAGGGACTGGGGGGTGGGGAACTACCAGCCCTTCAGCATCACACACTCCTGGAGCATATGGACACACTCAGGAACACACAGGAATGTTCTCCTTCAACCTTCCTCCTTTCACAGATAAGGGTCAAATCTAGTGACTTCCCCAAGGTGACCTGGCAAGTTAGCATCAGAGCCAGAATTTAAACCCAGGTCTTAAAAGCCTGTCCACACAGAGATACCCATACTCAACCACCACTAACAAACATTGACTACACCCCTACAGGAGCATAGGCAGCACTTTTCTAGCCACCAGTGGAGATAAATAGAGATAAATTGCTGAGGCGATAAGGTTTATTGGAGAGAGCTTTGAGCTTGGAGTCAGGAGAGACCTGGCTAAAAAGACTGCCCCCGGTCCTTTCTAGCTTCAGGACCACAGGCAACTCATTCACTCTGATCCTCAGTTTCCTCATCTGAAAACTGGGAAAATGGGGACTCTGGCTTTCCTACAGGGTTGTTGGGATAACCCAATGTGCTCTCTCTCTCTCTCTCTCTCTCTCTCTCTCTCTCTCTCTCTCCCACCTGCCACCTTTTGTAGTGGCCCTTTCCTGGTTGTCTCTTCTCCTGACCCCTCCAGTGCTTCCCTCTGAGATTGTTCCCACTTAGAATGTACATATGTCTTATGCATTCATAATTATTTGCATGTTGCCTCCCCCATCCCCCATTAGACTGTGAGCTCCTTGAGAACAGGGACTATATTTGTCTTTCTTTGTATCCTCAGTGTGTAGCAAAGTGTCTAGCACATACTAGGTGCTTTATAATGCTTATTGGCTGACTAACATATTGTAGGCATTTAATGAGCACTGATTGCCTTGACTTGCCCAAGGTCACACTGGTAAGGACTATCAAAGGCAGAATTAGAACCCAGATCCTTGAAGGCCAGAGCCAGTATCTAGGAGCTGCCTCCTAGGGGGATAAGGCATCAGTGTGGATGATATTGATACATGTATAATCACATGATATAACCTGATAACTGTTACAGGATTTAAAGATCATGTGTTACGTGAAATGAGGACTTTCCAAAGGAAAGAAAAGGTGGGGGGAACAAGCATTTTTGAAGACCCACTATGTGCCAGACACTGTGCTAAGTTCTTTATAAATATCTCATTTAACCCTCACAAGGACCTTGGGAAGTAGATGCTACTATTATCCCCATTTTACAGATGAGAAGACTGAGGCAGATTGAGGTTGACTTGCCCAGGGTTGCATAGCTAGGAAGTGTCTGAGGCTGGGCTTTCTGATGCCGGGCTCAGTGCTCCATCAGCTGCCTATTAGGGATGGGTTGGGGGTGGGGAAGAATCCATGAAGTCTCCCTGGAGGAGGCAGCTTGTAAGTTGGACTTTTAAAAGAATTCCGAAAGTTAAGAAGAGGAAGGAGGAGGGCACACCAAGTAGACATCCTGACTCAGCTCCAGACTTCAGGGACCTCAGAGCCCAGGTGGGGATATGAGACTAATCCTTGAAATCACAGACTCCAGCACTATAAATCCTTCCTTCTCCTTACCCAGACACACCATGGAGCCAGAAACATCAAAGAACAACATTTCAACTAGATGTCTCCATCCATTTTCCAGACTACAATGGAACCAAAAGATATCGAAACCAGATCAGGACTATGTAAGAAGAGTGCTCAGTATGTGGCATCCCTACTGGCCCATCTGCTACTAGAGTGGTACCCAGGATGCTTTCAGGAAGCCCATGGCAACTGAGCTTACAGCCTGAAGGAATAGTCAGTCAGTGAGTGTAACAATGTTACTTGCAGCTACTATGGCTGCATAAGGCCAATAACACCAGCACACAGGAGGGCTGCTAGCACATGTTCTTTGATCTGCTTTTCTAAGGAAAGCAACTTTAAAGGGTTTACAATCCCACTGTAATTAAACATACATATATCATTCACTTAGTTCAGGGGGAAAAGTCAGCACCCTGAACTTCAGAGAAAACACAGATAGAAATTATATAAACAGAGCAAAATAACACAAATCAACAGACGGGCTTCTAGCTGTCTGACCAAGACATTACATACATAGTTACCAGAGAGAGAAGCATCAGCATCTGAGTTTTCAAAGCTGGGGAGGCTCCAACGGCTACCCAGAGTCTTGTCTGGTCAAATCGCAGGACACTCTTCCAGTGAGTGAGCCCCAAGCAAAATGCTAACCTCAGAGTATATATACACTTTTTCAAGGTCAGAGGGCGTCACAACCACAAGACTCAAACCCATGTGACCTAAGTCTTCCAGTGACTTAGGCAGGTCACCAAAGACTCCTAATTCAATGAAAGATTCTTGATTGAAACAAAGGCAAGACTCAAAGGCACTTGATTGCCTTAGTGCTGAAAAGCACTCCAAAACAAAAGAGAATAAAAAGTCCCACTTTACTTGCCATTACAGTAAGCCAACATGCATTTATTAAACACCTACTGTGTGCCAAGCACTGTGCTAAGTGGTAGAGACACAAAGAGAAGCAAAAACACGGCCCTGCCCTCAAGGAGCACACATTCTAATGTGCAAATAAACTTACAAGCTATCTGCAGAGTATATAACAATAACCTGGGAGGGAAAGACATTAGCAACGGAGAGGACCAACAAAGGATTGGGTCTGTGATCTCACAGATACAGGGAACTTCTAGATGAGAAAACTCCCTCTCCCAATACAGGCTGCAACAAATAGGCCTAGAGTGTAAGCCTTGAATACTGAAAAGTTAAGTGACTTACCCAGGGTCACAGACACAGTATGTCTTAGAGGCAAGAACTGAACCCTAGTCTTTCTGATTCCAAGGCCAGCCCTTTGGGCACTCTACCTAGCTTCCTCCTAATACTTTTGTTAAACTACAAAAACAATTATGCCCACCTGTGCAAGAGTGTGCAGGACATTAAAGATTAAAAAAATAATATGACCAAGATAGCAACATATCTCTGGGTCATTTCTATCTGAATAGTCAGGAGGACTTGAGTTCAAATCCAGCCTCAGACACTTGACACACTTGTTAGCTGTGTGACCTTGGGCAAGTCACTTACTTCCAATTGCCCTGCCCAAAAAAAAGAAAAAGATGAAGATGAAATAATAAAGATATAGATGACAATTTTAGGAAAGGGAGAGATGGTTGTGAGTTGGAGGAACCCAGGAAGCCTGTTGGGAGCCAGTGGGATTTCAGGAGGGCCTGGAAAGATCGGGAGGGTGTGGAGAAGGTCGGGGTAATGAGACTGTCCTAGACACGGAAGCTTGGCATTGATGACCTCTCGGCCTGTGGGCCCTGAACTTGGCTTCTCTCCCTAGCTGCTAGAGCCAGGGTGGAGCTGGGCACTCTGGATGCTGGGGCCTTCTCTTCCCCTCTCCCCGCCCACTTTCACCAGTTTCTTTCCATCAGAGGCGCCACGCCTGGGGCTAGTCCTGGCTAATGGTATGTGGGTTCAGGGCAGGCATCAGCCCTCCATCGGTGGCCCCTCCCTGACCCTCACAATCAATACACATCAGCCAAGTTGAGGCATCACTGGCGGATCTGGCCCTCAAATGGACTCTTCTGACATTCTGAGGTAGGAAGATCCCTCGTAGCTAATGAAAGCCCCTGAAGCATCTGGGAGAGCAGCACCAAGCCAAGAGTAACCCTCCCCAGGTACCTGATACCACGATTGTTCACTTTCCCCCTCCCTCTTCCCCTCGACCTCGACTTTTTTTTTTCCATTTGCAGAAAATACATTAGCAGAGTCAAGTGCACCGCTTCGGCACTTAAATTTCCTCTGTGGAGGTCGTGAAGAAAAATACCAGGGAGGGTGATAGGGGGAATCTGGTTCTCTGAGGGTGGGTTTGTCTAACTCTACCTTTAGGATATGGAAGAGAAAGGAGGCAAGTGACCCAGTCCACTTCCAACTCCATTGACCAGTCAAGCCCTCTCGCCTCTCACATCTCTTGCTTCTCAAAAACATGGGAACAAATGCCTTATGTCAAAGGATTTAAAATGTCTGATTGGGCAAAGATCATAGAGCATAAAATGGCAGAGCTGGGAGGGGCCTTAAAGGTAAGGACTAGATCTGTGATTTAACTGATAAAGGGAACTCCTATGTGAGGAAAGTTGGCACCTTCTCCACAGTTTAAAGCAGGTAGAGTTTTCTGGAAGAATGGGGTCAAACTCTAATAGAGACAAGGGCCTCTAAACTGTAGGTAAGGATCCCTGAAGGCCACATATTGACTTAGAAAACCACATATTAATATTATCTGTGTTTCACTGTAGTTTTTATCTATTTTTGTTAAATATTTCCCTATTACATTTTAATCTGGTTGAGGTCACACTCGGGAGTGTTGCGGGATACATGAGGTCTTCTGTGTGTAACATGTCTGGTCTAGAATAATAAGAGGTTGAATGATTTGTCCTCAGTTACACAGCTGGCATGAGTCAGGGTTAGGTGTCCCTGGTTTTGAGATCAGCTTTCTAGAATGTTAGAGCTCCTTTCTCCCAACAGAGAATTCTTCTTGGGAACTCCATTTTGGAGAGGGACCCAGGCCAATGGACCTTTGTTCCTCTCTTAGCTGGACTTCTGAGTTCAATACCTCTTCCCTTCTTTAGCCCCACCCCCATGGCTTTTCAGGTCCTTTTTGGGTGTTTTCCCCCATTAGAATGTAAGCCCCTTGAGGCCAAGAACTATCTTTCTTTTTGCTTGTATTTATTAGTACAGGCACATAATAACTGCCCAATAAATGTTTGTTACCTGACAAGGTAGAAGGTTTAGAACTAGGAGGAACCTTAGAAGAGAGAATAATACCCAAACTTTCATTTTCCAAATGGGGAAACTGAGGCTCATAGGCCATATGACTTGTCCCAGGTTATAGCTAGGTACCCAATACCCTGACTCCTAGTCCTATACAAGTATCTATGTCTTCGATGCCAGGCTCAAGAGGCAGAGAGTCAGAGGGCATAGTAAATACTCAATAAATGTTTCTTCACTTGCCTCCTTAGACCAGGGGTGGGGAACCTGTGACCTTAAGGCCAGGGCCACAGGTTCCCCACTCCTGACTTAGATAATCCATTCCACTTTGGGACAGATATGATTGTTACAAAGTTTTTCCTAGCAACAAGTCCGAATTTGACTCTGTAACTTCTATCCATTTTCTCCAGTTCTTCCCTCTGGGGCCAAACAGAACAAATTGCAACCCTCTTTCACATGACAGCCTTTAAAATACTTGAAATTAGCTCTCATGTCCCTCCTTCCCCACCCCTCGCTCCCCCCAAATTTATTTTCCAGGTTCCTACACTTAATGGAAATCTTCCTCTCTGCAACACCCATCCATAGCTTCAATGGAACCAACCAGAACAAGGTTGATCTCTCTTCTACATGAAAGACCCCTGAAAGGTTCTCACATTTAATTTCCTATGTGACCATAAGCAAATCACTTCACCTTTATTTGCCTCAGTTTCCCCATTGTAAAATGAAGATAATAATATCTTTAGTACCTAGCTCAAGGGATTGTTGCGAAGTTCAGATAAGATAGGCTGTATAAATGCTTTTTTTGTTAAATCTTAAAGCTGTTCTTTCCCAGACTAAAAATTCCCAGTTCTTTCAACAGATCCTTTTAGGTCATGGTTTCAATTTTCCTCATTATTCTTGTTGCATCTTCCAACCAATAGAACTTTATTAAGCACCTACTATGTGCCAGGCACTGTGCTAAGCACTAAGGATGCAAAGAGGTAAAAACCAGTCCGTTCCCTCAAGGAGCTTACAATCTAATGGAAGAGACAACCTGAAAATGAATATATACAAACAAGCTATATACAGGATAAATAGGAAATAATTAACAGAGAGAAGGTGTGAGAATTATAAAGAGTGAGGGAAAGCTGGGATTTTAGCTGAGACTTAAAGGAAGCCAGGGAGGTCAGTAGTAGGAGTAGAGGAGGAAGATCGTTCCAGGCATGGGGGACATCTAGAGAGAATGCCCAGAGCTGACGGCTGGAAAGTCTTGTTCTTGGAACAGCAGGAGGCCCATGTCACTGGTCGAAGAGTACAGGATGAGGAATAAGGTGTAAGAAGACTGGAAGGGTAAAAAGGGGCTAGATTATGAAGAGCTTTGAATATCAAATGGAGTCTTGTAATTGATACAGGAGGTGAGAGGGAGCCAGTGGAATTTATTGAGTGTAGGGTCGGGGGCAGGAATGACATGGTCAGAACCGTGCTTCAAGAAAATTACTTTGGCGGCTGAATGGAGGATGAATGGGAGTGGAGAGGGACTTTGGCAGGCAGACCCAGCAGCAGCTATTGCAATAATCCAAGTGTGAGGTGATGAGGGTTTTCACCAGGGTGGTGGCAATATCACAAGAGAGGAGGGGGCATATTCAAGAGATGCTACAGAGGTGAAACAGACAAGAGATGTCATAGAGCTGAAGTAGACAAAAGATGCTGTGGAAGTGGAATTGACAAGACTACAGAGGTGAAATAGACAAGAGATTCTGGGGAGGTAAAACAGACAAGAGATGGTACTGAGGTGAAAATAGACAAGAGATGCTGAGGAGGTGAAATAAACAAGAGATGCTGCAGAGGTGAAAAGACTAGAGATGCTGGGGAGGTGAAACAGATAAGAGATGCTGCAGAGGTGAAATTGACAGGCTTTGACAACAGCTTGGATATAGTGGGTAAGGGAGAATGAGGAGCCCAGGATGACAACTTGGTTGGGAGCCTGGAGGACTGGAAAGATGGTGTTGTCTTCCATAGTAATAGGAAAGTTAGGAGTGGGGGAAGGATGGGTTTGTCTAACTCTATTTTTAGGATAGGAAAGATAATGAATTCCATTTTGGATATATTGACTTTAAGATGTCTACTGGACATCCAACTTGATTTGTCTGAAAGGCAGTTGGAAGTGCAAGATGGGAGGTCAGCAGAGAATTTGGGGCAGGAAAGGTAAATTTGAGAATCATCAGCATAGAGATGTTAATTAAATCCATGAGAGTTAATGAGATCACTGAGTAAAGTAATAGAGAGGGAGAAGAGAATATGGTTCAGGACAGAATCTTGAAGCCTCCCTCACCCTCCCCAAAAATGTGGTTTCCTACTCCATGAGAGTGTGTTATAAAGGAAGAAAGAATACAACACACTGGGTGTCAAGAGGAGCTGAGCTGAGATGCTGCAATATGAGCTCTGGTCTATTTCCAGCTCCTTGTGTGACCAAAAGAGTAAATTGCTTGACCTCTCCAGGCCTCAGTTTCCTCATCCGCAAAACAGGAGCTACAAATACCCACTATCCCCTTGCCACAGGAGTATCGTGAAGATTACACATTGGATGTAAAATTAAATTCAATAAATACCAGTTGCTCTTATTATCACTACAATAATAATTATTGCTCTGTGTCCCTAGCCTAGTGCCAGGAGCTACGGGGCATACAGAGATGTATCAGAACAGTCCATACCCTTGGAATATTTTGCTAGGGAGATGCTAACACAGGTTAAGACATTTAGGAAACAATAGAAGATGGTCTACAATCACAGGCTACATTGTACAGAATAATTCTGAGGCCAGCAACGGGAGAAACCAGAAGGGGCTCGAGAAATTTAATACTTTCTGGTGAAATTGAGCCCGGAGGATAGTAGGTACAGTTTGGATAAGCATAATCTAGTCGGATCCTCCCTGAGTTCCTGAAGGATTCTGGATAGTGCCTGTGTCCACCCTTCTGGGTAAAGGACTCTCAACACATGCTAGTGCCTCTGGGCAGAATCTCCTCACGCCAACATTCCCAGTGGGCAACAGGGAAGCATTTATCTCTGCTTTGGGGTAGGGACCCAGAGCTGAAAACCCAGCAAAGGAAGGTGTTGTGGATATAGCTCTAGGCTTGGTCAGGAATCTCACCTCTCACATTTAATTCCTGATGTGGCCAAAAGCAAATTGCTTTACCTCAGTTTCTTCATCTGTAAAATGTAGACGATGATAATTTCTGTAACACCTAACTCATGAAGTTGTCATGAGATTCAGAAAAGATAATGTGTATAAAACTTTAAAACATGAAGGCAATGTCAATTATTTTCATTTTAGCGAAATAGAATATGAGGATTTGGACACATGTGGTAGAGGGCATTGAGTCCAAACCTGGTCAAGGATTCCCTCTACAATATCCCCTATCACGTGGTCATCTTGACCACTGTTTGAAGACTTCTTTTAAGGGGAAAGGAAAATTATTACTTCCCAAGGCAGCTGATTCCTATATGGGCATTGAACAAAATAGTTGAATGAATAAATGAATGAATGGATGAGCAAATGAGTGAATGAAACAGCATGGCACTTAAAGCCAGAAGGTTTGATTTTGCGTTCTGGTTCCTGTCTTTACTATCCTTGAATAATGAGAGACAGGGTTGTGGAATGGAAAGGCTTTGGAATCCCAAGACCTGGATTTGGTTCCTAGTTCTACTACTGATGAATTGTATGATGATGAGTAAATCACCTAATTTCTCTGGGCCTCAGTTTCTTCATTTGTAAAATGGAGAATTGCATAAGACGATTTCCAAGGTCCACTCTACAACCAAATCATATGCTCCTAAGTTCCTTCACCTGTCTGAGCTTCCACTTCCTCATCCGTATAAGAGGCATAGTGTATGCCTTTCCTAGACCACAGGATTGTTTGGAGGCTCAGGAGAGAACAATGCTGGTGAGACTGCTCTGTAACTTCAGAGCACACTACAAATGTAAGTTATTATTATTATCAGTTGGGGTGAGAGAAGGACAACCCAAAGCCCTCTGGGGCCTGCATTGGTGAGATCCACAGGCCCAGCTCTTCTGTTCTCCCTGAAGGTCACAGTCTCCCTCCCACCTCTGATTGTCCCTCCTGCAGAGGATAAACAGTATCCCTGTCTGCCTGTGTTCTCAATCCCTCACGCTTCACCAGAATTAAATTCATCATTCATTTTTTATGGTTTATACATTGTGTAATTTATGTTTTCAAATATATCGAGGTCACACTTTCGCAGAAAAAAAAAGTATTTCACATTGAAATTGGAGGCATGTTCTGTCCATTAAATGGAGATGTTTGGGATAATTTTAAAAGGCTAAAAGTAGTAGAAAGTAACATTAAAATAAAATTTGAGAGATGTAATTACCCCTAATCGGACCATAAAATAATCAATACAGCATTCCATTATTTCTGACTTCCCCAGTTATAGCTTTTTTTGTTAAGCTTTTGAATATTGATGAGGTGAAAGGGTCGCTGTCTTCCTGCGGAGGTCTGATGGAGGTGAAATTAAGGTGGTGTCTTCTCCGATTATTCCCGTGGAGAGGGTGAGCAGGGCTCTTTTCTCAGCCTGATGTCTAACCACATCTGGGGCCAAGGGGGAGACTCGAGGCCAGGCTCCCTCTCCATCACAGCCCAGAGGAGGCTGGCAGAGCTCCTGCCTGCAGAAAGCCTGGTCCTGTGTGTTGGGACAACTGGTGTTTGTGTTCCTCTTAGATTCCTGGGCCTGAACAGCTGGATCCAAGCTGGGAGGAAAAGGGTGAAGAGAAGGACAAAATGGCTGTCCCAGTCAAAGCCTGAGAGCAGGGTGGGGGCAGAGCCAACACAGAAACTGTCCCCCAGTATCTTGAGGCCATAGCATCAGCTCCAGAGCCAAAACAAAAGATTATTTCCCTTGGGGAAAAACAGTTGTGGAGTATATGTGTGGGTAGCAGTAGTAGTACAATAAAAAAAAATACAAAAAAAATCACAACAATACAATACAAAAATATAACTGGGTGCAACGAAGCCAGGAGGTAGGGCAGTCTGCTCTTTACCTCTAAGAGGGTTAGGGGAAAGGTTGGATAGAGACAACAGAGAATGGGCCCCTTGGATAGAAGGCTGCAGAAGGAGATGCAGGGATGGTGACTGAGCTCTGCCTTCCCTCAGAGAAGCTGTGCTCAGTTGGCACCCTGGAGCAAAGCCCCATTGGCACCAGACTAGTTATAACTCTGGATGGACTCAGATTTATAAAGATCTTAGGAATCACTTAATCTGCTTCCCTCATTTTATAGAGACTGAGAGATCAAAGAAGGACTTACCCAAAGTGGGGTGGTGGTGGTGAAGGGTTAAGAAATCCAATAGGTTGGGAGAAGGGCACAGATCATCAACCATGCCTCTGCTAGGACCTGCAAAGAAGGAATGGGCCACACCTCCTGCTCCCCCATACGTTACTGTATACTGTGTGACCTCAGACAAGGTGAATTCACCTCTCAGGGTCTTGGTTCTCCCCTCTGTGAAGGAGATTTCTAAAGTTCTTCCCAGTTCCGATACTCTAAACCAGGAGTAGGGAACCTGCGGCTTTGAGGCCACATGTGGCCCTCTAGGTCCTCAAGTGTGGTCCTTACACTGAATCCAAACTTCACAGAACCAATCCCCTTAATAAAGGATTTGTTCTGTAAAACTTGGACTCAGTCAAAAGGCCACACCCAAGGATCTAGAACTCCACACGTGGCCCTGAGGCTGAAGTTCCCCACCGTTGCTCTAAATTCTGACATTCTGTGTTCTAAGATCCTTCCTATCTCTTCTGTTATGTTCTAACATCTCTCCAGTCTATGTTCTAGGCCAAGACTGTCAGAGTTGGGGGAACCAGCTCTGACATTCAATGTTATAAGGTCTCTTCCAGAGCTGATATTCTGTGTTCTAGGTCTCTTCCAGCTCCTAAATGCTGTACTTTTCAGACCAGATTATTGGAGAGAAGTTGTTACAGCAGGGTCATTAAATCCTCAAACAGGAGTGCATTGCAGGAGGTCATCACACCTGGCTTCCTCTCTCTAGGCAGTGTTTTGCCCTTGTGGGCCACTGACTGATGAGGAGGCCAGACTCTGCCTTCTGGCCTCCCCCTACCCTAGCCCCCATCAGCATGCCACTGGTTCCCCTGGCTAGGGGGGTAGCCACAGTACCTAGCTCACAGGGTCGCTTCAAGGTTCAAACAGGCTTGTGACCGAGAGGGCCAGGCCCAGTCCTGGTGGGTGCTGCCACCCTCCACACACACAGATGTGCACAGTCTTAATATAGATCCTGCTCCCAGAGTACACAGCACAACAGTGGGCCCCCAGCGTTTACTCAGCATCAGCATATTACCCTGCTTAGAACAAAAGACAGCTAATGAGCCCCGGCACTGTGTCATTACCATTAATAATAAAAAACAATATAATGTATTTTTAAGACTTTGCTTAATGGAGACTCAGAAACATTGAAATTCCCACATCTCCCCCAAAAGAAGCCAGTGGGGAACAGAGGCTTCAGACCCTCAACGGCTGGGCTGCTACAGGGCTCTCCTGCCCATCGCCACTCGGGCATAAATTCCGAGTTTCTACTCTCCCTCCCCCCGCCCAATACTCACACACACACACACACACACACACACACACACACACACATACCCCACCATGGCTACAAATGCTGCAACTCATCAGCACCTGGGGCAAGGGTGGAACAGCATAGTGGACCTTCTCTTTTCTGCTCCTGCCTCTGCTAAGGGCCCCTAAGAATCCCTTGATTCCCCTTATGAGCCAGACTATGGTTGTACCTGAAAGGTGGGTGATGGAAGGCACGGGGTGGTTATCCCCAGGGCTGCCATAGAGAATACTCATAGACCCTAGAGCTGGAAGGAACCTTAGAAACTATCTAGTCTAACTCCCTCATGGGGAAACTAAGGTCACCAAATGAGATAATATAGAGGAAGAGAAGCCAGGATAGAGCCTTGGGGGACACCCAGTGTAATTGGACACGGCACCCGTGAGGATTGAGAGGAGAGCAAGTAGGAGCACCTAGTGTAGACAGCTTTCTCGAGGAGTTTATCCATGAAGGAGTGAAGAGATAAGGGAAAACAGATGAGGGTGTGGTGAGACTTTGTGGTTGGATTAGGTGGGAGTTTTTTAAGGATGGGGGAGAGATGGGTGTGTTTGTAATCGGCAGAGGAGCCATGAGATGGGGACAGATTGAATATTTAGGAGAGTTTCGGGATGATAGTGGGGGTAATCTGCTGGAGAAGACAGGAAGAAATGGGATTGAGGGTGTGTAGAGGGGCTGACCTTGGTGAGGGGAAGGGCCACTTCATATGAGATGGGAGGAAGGAGGTTTGAAAAGAAGACATTTGATTGCTGTGAGATGAGGAAGGGGAGGGGGAGACAGAACCCTTCATGAATGGTCTCAGTGTTTTTCTGTGAAGTCAAAGAGGACAAGGAAAGGGAACCATTGGCATCTTGAGGAAAAAAACAAAAGGTCTGTAATAGCTACCATGGAGGTTAAGTAACTTGTCCCAGATCACACAGGTAGTAAGCAACAGAGCTAGGATTTGAACCCAGGACCTCACACTCCAATGTGAAAGTCACAGAGACATAAGTTTCAACTTGATATAAGATCCCACTTCATATCAATTAATGAACAGAAATGTCCAGAAATAGGACAGGCAACCTTAGGAACTAATGAGCTCCCTCCTAACAGCCAGAGCTATGGTCAAGAGGACCACTGGACAGGCGCTGTCACAGGGGGATTCTTGGCTAGGCAAGGTTTGGAGAGGATAGCTTCTAAGGTCTCTGGGATTCTGTGGTCTGGGAGGACCTGGTGGTGCCCTGACATAAGTACAGACCCAATCGTGGTGTTGAGATGCCCAGACCATGGTCAGGGAAGGGATATGAATGTCCTAGAACTCTTCAGCTATTGGCTGAAAGTCATGATGTTTTCTTCACCTTCCAATGGTCCCACACCCCAAGACCTTTGAAGAGCTGGCTCTCCATACTCGCTGTCACCAAGCCTAGTGCCTGTCTGCCCTATCCCTACCCTGCCATGGGCAGCAAGGAAAGCCTACTTCCTCCCTTAAACTCCCAGAGGGACAAAGCCAGGGCACAAAATAAAATGGGACTGGGTAATTAAGGCAAATAGATCTCAGGATAAAGACATCCTAAAGCTATGGAGGCACAGTGTTCTTTCTTTTTACTCTTTCTGACCCTGTCTGCCGGCTCGGGGCCAAACCCTCCCCCTTCTGAACATCCTGAAATCCCTCTCTTAGTTTGTCCTAAACACTCAGGGGACCCGAGCAGGCACACAGCGTGGTGTACTTGGGAGAGCCAAAGACTGCAAGTCTGAGCTGGCCCACGTCTTGGGGTTTGCCACAATCTGGCTATGGCTGGAGAACTCACTTCTCTGCCCCTGAATATCCTTTTCCATGGTCTCTTCCACGTTCTGTGTTCTAAGGGCCTGCCCCCCAGCCCTGACATTCTGTGTTCTAAGGGCCCCCCCCAGCCCTGACATTCTGTGTTCTAAGGGCTCTCTCACCTCTGACATTCTCTGTTCTAAGGTCACTTCCAACTCTGCCATTCTGGGTTCTAAATGCCCTCCAAGCTCTGGCATTCTGTGCTCTAGGGGCCACTTAATTTCTGATATTTTGTAAATCCCCCTCTCTGTGCCTGGGAATGGAATGGCTGAGAACCATACCTCATTAATGTGCTGATGGTCTAAGAAGGAACCTCCTCCCTTTCTCTCTAAGGTGGCTCTGACACATCAAACAGCTTGGCAGAACACCTGTGGGGTTGTCTACCTTTGAGGGGAGGAGGGAGGAGAATTAGAGTAAAGGAGAAAAACATTAACTTGGTTTGACACCTGGATCATTTGACCCAGCCTTGTAGAGACCTCTCACCCCTTTCCCTCTTCCCCACCTGGCCTGTAGTTGCCCTTGTTCAGAAAGTGCCAGGAGTTTCTTCATTCTGAGTCTCCAAGGTAAAGGGACAGGTGCCCACCACCACTAAAGCTCCTTGGGTCTCTCACTGGATTGTCCTTCTCCCCACTGCATTCCCCATGCTCCCTAATAGAGCCTTGCAGAAGGCCCCAGGCCCAGGCCAGTAACCAATTACTCTGGAACAAGGTGATTAATGTCTATAGGGTACAAGTGGGGGCCCTAGGGGGAGTCAGAGGTTGGTCCTTTAATCATACCACCCTGATGCCACAATCCCTCAGCACTCTCCATTCTACCATACCCAGTGTCGTCGTGTCCCCCCCCTCCCCCCCCTTGATTAAGAAATCATGGCCTCCTGGTTCCTCCCCAAGAGCCAAGCACCTGCTTCTAAAATGCTGGTGTACTCAGAAAGACGTGCCCAAGCCCATTCTCTGATTAGATTTAATTTGTTTCGATTGACTAACGTAAGGAGAAGGTTCTTTCTGGAAACTTCAGAAATGGAAGAGAGACCATTAGGACGTTTACATTTGCAAATACGATATTTAATTAACAATATTAATAAATTAATAGAAGAATCTTGCTGAGGTACCAGGTTCATAAAACATTTGACTCTGACGTGCTAGTGAGCGTAGCTGGCCCCAGCTCGGCTGAAGGATGCTGCAGTGAGCTAGTCTCCTAGGCTGGGACGAGACTGAACAATTAGGGTATTAGGGCTGTATTGGCTTAAGGGGTTCTGGGTCTTGGTGAGAAGGGAAGTCCTTGTTCAGGTACCCCATGGTGTCAGGGACCTAGAATCCTAGAATTAAAGCTGGAAGAAATCCCAGAGGCCTTCTAGTCTAATTCTCTGATTTTACAGATAAAGGAATTGAGGCCTGAAGAAATTAAGAGACTTGCCCAGGGTAACACGTGTAGTAGGTAGCAGGAAGAGGATTCGAATTCTTCTTTGAACCTATTTTGGGGATGTGATTGTGCTCCAGAGAATGGACTTTCTTTGGAAACTCCCAGAGCTGCAGTCTGGGGGGAGGGGAGAGGGATAAAATCATAGCCTGATGCTACCAAGTTTCTTCCCCAACCCAGAGCTGCATTATATTTTCAAACCCAAGATTTCCCAAAGACTTTGGGCAGCAATGAGCCCACGCATGCTCGTCCATTCTTACATGGGCTGAACTAGCGCATACACACATTGGCAGTGCCAGGGCAAGGAAGATCCAAAGGCAGAGTCACAAGTCCCTTCCTTCTCCCAGCCTCAGTTTCCCTATCAATAAAGGACAGAGCAGTTGGATTAGATTATCTCGAAATTTCTCCCCAGTTGTAAATTTCATGATCCCAGCAAATCCATTGCAATAAGCATTTATTAAGTGTTTACTGTGTACCAAACATTGAGCTAGATTCTGGAAAAACAAAAGAAAAGGGTACCTGCCCTCAAGGTACTGACATTCTATCAAGGGAGAGGCCAGGGTGGCATTCTGAACAATGACTCAGGACTGGCCCCTAAGAGCAGAAAAAATACTTTTTCTTCAGTCCTGGCACACTTCACCCTGTCTCTATGCACACTTATGTAGTAGTAACATGTAATCCTGTTGTATTATAGTTGTGTGTGTGTGTGTGTGTGTGCGTGTGATTGAGGGGGAAGAGAGGGGGGAAGAGGGAGAGGAGAGGAGAGGGGAGAAGGAGGGATGGAGAGAGAGAGAGAGAGACAGAGAGAGAGAGACACACACACACAGAGAGAGAGAAAGAGAAAGAGAGAGAGAGAGAGAGAGAGAGAGAGAGAGAGAGAGAGAGAGAGAGAGAGAGAGAGAGAGATGCCCTTGCTAGCTGTGGAGTCAGGGAGAATGTCTCATCTGAACTTTCTATCTTCTTCCTCCTCACCCCCTTCACCCTTCGCCCAACCATGCCCTCATAGAGGTCAGTAAACAGTAGTTACCTAATGAATGGTTCCTGAATTAAATTGAATGACAGTTCCCCTCTTCCTGCTCAGGTCTGTGGGCTTCCAAGAGTGACTACTGAAATCTGAACACCAGACCCTGGGCCATTACCCATGGTACCTTTGCAGATTCTCACCTAGCTGGCACTTCTGTGTGGCTCTGCTGATCAGGTTTCTGGATAGTGATGGATGGACAAGACTTGGCACCATCATGCCCTGAGACTTGATTTCACTATCTTTTGACCCAGGGAAAGTAGCCAGTGAAGAAACAAGGCAATCAGGTCACTGCCAGGAACTAGGAGTCTATCCGTTTTCAGCATCCTTATCACCATTGTCAGCATCCTATTTGGCTATGACATTATAAGTATGGGGCAGTGATTTGCATAATCCACTGAGTATTAAGCTCCCACTACCTATAGGGCACTGGAGATACAAAGAAAAAGTGGAAAACGGAAAATGGTTCTTGACTTCAGGGAAGAATACAACATATTCACAGATAAGAAAGATTGTGTGGCATAGTGGAGAAGGCCCTTCCCTTGGAGTTAGGAAGACCTGGAGTGGTATTCCACATCAGATAAGGTGTGACCCTGGGCAAATATTTACCCTCTCTGCCTCAGTTTCTCTAGTTGCAAAATAAGGAGTCAGGTTCAATTGCTCTCCCTTCCTATTCAAATCCTATAAGCAAAGGGTGCCTGCCCTCAGGAGAGAGGTCAGGATGGTATTCTGAACAATGGCTCAGGACTTTCCTTGCCTCCAGTCTATCTTGGGTAGTTAGAGATGGATGGCCTCTAAGTGCAGAAAAGAGACTTCTTCCTTGAGTCCGGGCATACTTCACCCTGTCTCTATGCACACTTATGTACTAGTAACATGTAATCTTGTTGTATTATAGGAATATAGATAGATCCCTTCCAATTCAAATCTAAGATCTTATAACTTGTCCTTTCTGGGCCTCAGTTTCCCCATCAGTAAAATGAGAGGGTTGGGCTTGATGGACTTTGAAACTGACTTTCAGCTCTAAATCTTTGATTTTATGGCCTTTTCTAAGTAGATACAGAGTATTTTGAGAAAGAGAGACTAAGATCTTCTAGCTAGGGGAAGTACACATGGGCTTGGTAAAAGATATGTCCCTTGGGATTCTAAGAGTGAGAGGAGGTTAAATAAAAGAACACCTTCGTAAAGGTGATCATCCCATCTTTACTAGGGATGATCCCCTTTGAACAAGTGGTAGCCTAAGGGCCACAAATTTGAGGGTGCCTCAGATGATGCCTCTTTAATAAGAGTTGATGCGCCTAGATTGTTTTAAAGTTGAAGCATTCTACCCCACTGGAACCTCACAACAACCTCGTAGGGTAGGCACTACAGGTATGATTATCCCCATTTTATAGATGAGAAAACTGAGGTGAAAAGACTTTTCCACAGTCACACAGCTAGCAAGTGTCAGAGGTAGGATTTGAACCCAGGGCTTCCCTTGGCCATGGCTGGCACACCACTTAGCATGCCATCCATTCTGCTTCTCAATGCAGTTATAGATCTTAAAGGCACGAATGTTTGTTATGTTTGGAGCTCGACTAGACCTGAACACCTTCTTTTTCTCAGTGCTCCTTTACTCCTTAATTATCAGAGAGGCAACATGAATTTAGCATCGGGAGCCTAGAGCTGCTCTATGTGTTCCGTGTGACCTTGAATAAGTCACTTCCTCTCATCTGTAAAACGAGAAGACTAGAGTAGACTAGCTTTCAGGTCCCCCTGAGGTGCTGTATTATTGACCCCTGCTAGGTGCTTCACTTTAGAAAGGCTGTGTATAGGGAGCAAAGTGGCCAGAAGAGGGGGACTAGGATGGTGGAAGGCCATGGAATCCTGACATTTCTTGAAGGAGTTGGGCTTATTTCTAGCAAAAAAAAAAATCAGAGGATGCATGCTAACTTTCCTCTCCAGGCCTCATTCCTGACTCTCTGGCTTTTGTCTTCCAGGCCATAGAAACATCCTGCCCCTGGCAGAGGCCTTCTCGCACTGGAAGCTCCATCCCTTACTCTCTGAGACTTTCTCTGCCAGGCCCCTGGACATATGGACCTTTTTTCTCCCTCCTCCCCCTCTTTTCACCTTCTTCTCATGTGTTTTTTGTTTTGTTTTTTGTTTGTTTTGGGGTGAGGCAATCAGGGTTAAGTGACTTGCCCGGGGTCACACAGGTAGTAAATGCCAAGTGTCTGAGGCTGGATTTGAATTCAGGCCCTCCTGTGTCCAGGACCTAGCTGCTCCTTATGTGTTGTTTTCACCCATTACAATATAAGCTTCTAGAGGACAGAGACTGTCTTTTTTTTTGTCTGTATTTGTATCCCCAGCCCTTAGCACAGTGCCTGACACATAATTAATAAAGAAATGCTTGCTGACTTGATTTGCCAGCCTTCTTCAGATACCTGAAGGGACAGCCTGATGAAAAGGGATTGGGTCTGTCCTGTTTGGCCCTGTAGTCAGAGACGGGACAAACATGTGGAAGATCCAGAGATGCAGATCTTGACTCGATATCAGGACACATTTTCGAACAACTTGAGCCTTTCCAAAATGGAGCAAGTTTTCTCAGACAAAAGGATTCCCCTTTCCTTCCTAGAGCTCCCCGGGCTGAGTCTGATGACCGCCGGTCGGAGATGTGGTCAAGAGGATTCTTGTTCAGGTTCAGGTCTCTGAGATGCTGTCTCTCTCAGATATTGTGTGAAATCAGCTCCTCTGATGAAACTGAGTCCTTTGCCTACAAACAAGACTGCTTCTTTTTGAAAAATGCTTTGAGACAATAGGGAGAAAGGGAGCTTTTCCTAAAAGCAGAGTCCCCAAGATTCACTTCCCAAGAGCACGGGGCCCCCACAAAGCTCATGTTTCTTCCAATGGTTTATTAAGTTGTATAAAATACGTGGAAACACAATAATTTAAGCACACACAACAAGTAATGAATGGCATTTCCAAAATTTGATCCGTGCATATGAATGAATGGGGAGGTCCTAGTTTTGGGTTAGCTCTCAGGAAGAGCAAGGAGAGACAGAGAGAACTCGGAAAGCACAAAGAGATACAACAGGATCACTAGGAGATGATCAGGGAGCATAGGGAGCCACTTAGGGAGCACAGGAAGACACAGAGAGAACAAGAAAATGACCAGAGAACACGGAGAGGCACACAGGGTTAAGTAACCCATTGATCCAAGGAAAGGTCAGGTGGGAGTCAAGTTGCTCGTGTAGCCTGGGTGACTTAAGTGAGTGGAGAGAGAAAGAGGATGGATGGCCTTGCACTGCCCCATCTAGGCCTAGGCTTATGACCTGCTCCCGTCTTATCTAGCCCTTATCTGAGCCTACATTGTGGCCTTCTTAGTGCTGGGCAAGAACCAGGCCAGACCATCTCCCAAGAGCATGTAGGGAGGCTGGGCCAGTCCCATAGGTTGAGGTCATAGCTGAGGGGATGGGGCGTTCCAGCACTTCCTGTTGGAAAAGGACCTAGGAGGCTAGGTCTCCTTCAGAGAATAAGATGGTATGCCTGGATTTCTCACTGAATCATGGACCAGAAGACCTGGGTTTGAATCTTGTCTCTGTTACTTTTCCACCTGTGCAACTATATGCAAGCCTCCACTCTCATCAGTAAAATGTGATCACAGATAAGATTGTCTCCTAGGCTTGGAAGTCCAATGATCCAGTATGACTCTGGACAAAGTGCCCGTGACCTTCTGAGAGACAGCACAGTGTTGTGGATACTGGACTGGGCTTAAAATCAGGAAGACCTGAATTCAAATTCCACCGCACTGTGAGAGTAGGCAAGTCATTTAACTTTCCTGGGTTGGACTCAATGACCTCTAAGATCTCTTTCAACTCTTAAACTGTGGTTCTGTGACCCTTCCAGGAAAGGCACAGCTGGGGGTCAGAAGCTGAAGGTATGATTCAGCCATGCCCAAGGAGCCTAGCAAGGGGACTGAGAGCTGTCACCCCACAAATAGCCCCGCTGGTCAAGAGAGGAAGCGGCTTTGGGCTCCAGCCAACAGCCCTATTACCCTTGACCACGGAACATAAGAGCTCTGTGCTCATTTTCCTCCCCATGCACACATGGTCCCCACCCTGACATATTTCCTGGGCTTCCTGGCTCTCCTCCCTTCCCCCCGGCTGCCCATCCCACCTCCCCCAATTCCTCTAGGACTGTCATTCATTAGCCAGGCCAGCCTAGGAAGGCATTGGGAGGGGGACGGAGAGCTTCAGAAGGGGAATGAAGGAGGACAGTGGAAATGAGGCTGGGGGGAGGGGGAGATGTGTCATTAGAAGCTGTTATCAATGAGGAGAGGCCGCCCCGGCTGAGAGCCAGCGTCCCCGGAGGCCAGCATGATTGGGAGCTGAGGCAGCCGTTGGAAAGCTTAGCCCGAGACCTCTGCCCGCCTCTTTATTACCTGCTTGTTAGACGGAGGCAGCAAGACCCAGAGGACAGGAGTTCATGAGGCTTCCCTGAGATCACAACAGCTAGTGGGGGGTTGTGTGTGCGGGGATGGGGAGTAGGGATGAAGCTAATTGACTCAGAAGGCTGGGGAAAGCAGGGAGTTCTCTGTCCCCCCACGGGAGGCTTTCTTCTATCCTCCCCCTCCACACCCCACCCAGCCCTGCAGCTGATAGGTGCCTTCATCACCATCATCATCATCAAGCATTCAAGCATTTAAAAGTGCCTACTATGTGAAAAGTATTATGCTAAGTGCTGGAGATATGGAGGGGGGGAATCATCAGTTCCTGCCCTCAAGTAGCTTATATTCTACTGGAGAGAAATGTGCAGCATATACACAGATAAGTAAAAGCAAAGTACGCAGAGATGGTATGGCTTAGTAGATAGGGGCACTGGATATAGAAACAGGCAGAGCTGGGTTCAAATCCTGCCTCAGACACTTAACTAGCTGTGTGACCCCCTTAACCTTTTTGAGCCTCTGTTTCCTGATCAGAGGGGTTTTGATCAAATGGCCTAGGCCCCACCTGGCTCTAAATCTAGGATCCTATCATACAAAGAGATTTCAAGGGGCAGATCAGGGGAGGCAAAGTCTTCATGTAAGAGGCGGTGTCGGAGCCAGGCTCTGAAGGGGACTAAGGATCCTACCAGGTAGAGTTAAGCACTGGGGATTATGCATTCCATAGGTGATGGGAGATAACAGTATCATACAATGTGATACAATATCATACATACACAATATTATATATATATGTATATATATATGTATATATATATATATATATATATATATATATATATATATATATATATATATATCTCCAGGCTTAGGTCTGGAAAGAACCTCAGAGCTCATCTGATCCAACACTCTCATTTTACAGATCAGGAAACAGAGAAGCTCCAAGATCACACAGCTATTAGGTTGCAAAAATGAGATTTGAACCCAGACCTCTGGTTCTAAATCCAGCATTGTTTGACTCATTGAAGTGAGTCACCTGCTTCAGCCACAGCCAGGACAATAACAGCAAAACCAATAACAACAATTAACATTTATTTAGTGATAAACAATGCAGTCCTGCTATCTAAAGGAAACAACCTCTAAGACCCTTTGCAGCTCTAATAGTCTATAAGTAGACCATTGCATGGTCCACATTTTGGCCTCCTGTCCTCTCCTCTGGGTTCCCACCTCAAATCCCTGGCCTTTTCCCCCTCAGGTTCTTTTGAAAAGAGGGCATAGTTGCTTCTGGTTGGCACCGGAAAGATCTAGACCTGTTTTTCTTGGAAAGAACACTGACCCTGGAGTTAGAGGGTTGAAATCTCACCACTGACGCTTACTACCTCAGTGCCTTTGGACAACTTACTCAACCATCCCGGCTTTGGCTTCTTTATTTATAAAAGAGGGGGGTGTGGGCCATTTGGCCACAGAGATCTGTTCTAGTCTATGACCTTAGGAAAAGAAGAAGGTGGTCCCCACAATGGGCCATAGCTGCTTCCCAGGAAGGCCAAAGTCAAAAATAAAGGCCTGAGAGTGACCCCATTCCTTCTCTTCCCTACCAAATCCTCCATTCGTTCCCTACTCCCCCTCCTGCCCCAACAACAGCCTCTACAATCACCCACTAAATATCTAGGGAGAAGGCCTCACAGAAGGCCATCAAGGACTCTCCCTGGGTCTGGGGCTCAGCGATGAGTAGGAGATGGGAGGAGGAGGAGGGTTGTTTATAGTACTGTCATTACCAAGATGGTAGATATGGGTTGGGAGAGATTCTCTCTACTTTCTCTCATCCCCAACCTTGACCTGCCTGTTGGGGTATTTGAGAAGGATCCGGCGGGAGGATGCTCTGAGCTAGTCTGTCCCTAAGCCCTGTGTCTGGGGTGAGGAGTGGTGCGGTGGGGTGGACATTTCCTAAGAGGGAGACCAGAGCCCACGGAATCCCATGGTGAAGCCAGAGATGGCCAGTAGGGGGCACCTTGGTCATGCATTATTCATCGGCTGAGCCAGTATCCTCGCTCATTCATCCCCTCCTGCCTGCCTGCGGGGCTGCCTCCCTGCCTGCCTGCCAGCCTGCCTGCCAAGCAAAGTGGGTACGAAGGAGCAGTCACAATATTGTGGCAGTTCCACCAAGTGACAGTTTAAGTGAACACAGAGGGTGGTTAACCATTTGTGGGGTGGATGCTGAAACTAGGACTGGAGAGCCAGGCACAGGCGGGGGTGGGGCATGGTGTCCTGGTGCTGGCACCCCATGCTAGGGGTGTGGTGGGGTGGAGGGGGGCAGACGCTTATTGGAATTATTGAATCTAGAGCTGGAAGGGACCACTTAGTCCAACCCTTTCATCTTTACCAGTGGGGAAACTGAGGCCCAGAGGAGATAAGTTACTTGACAAAAGCCGTGTATACAATAAACACCAAGGGTATGGTTTGAAACCAGCCTATTTCATAGACTCATAGCTTGACAACTCAGAGGTGCTCAAATCTAGTCCCTTATTTTAGAGAATAGGAAACTGAGGCACACACAGAGAGAAGTGGTTTGCCCAGGATCACACAGCTAGTAAGTACCTGAGGCAGGATTTGAACCCAGCTCCCGCTCCAGGTATGGATAACCTGGGTTCTTCCAAACCCCTCCTGCTCTAGAGCCTTGCCTCCACTTTCCCATCCCCACCCCATATCCTGGGGGAGCCAGACTGGGCAGTGCCAAGCTCCCCTCCTCCAGATCCACGGACACATTCATTCATTGCCTGCTTCATTCAGGGCCCTGGGTCTTGCCAAAAAGGCACCAATGGCTTCTGGCCTAGGTCTCAGCCTTTGGGTTCAAGTTCTAGAGCCAGGCACGGGAGGAATAAGATGCTGCACTGGAGAAGGGTAGAACTTGCTTGCTTTGGCCTGAGGTAGTGGACAGGACACCAGCCTGACGGTCTGGAGCCTCCTGCTACCAACTCACTGTGTGACTGATGTTGGGCAAGCCACTCCCTCTCTCTGGGTCTCGGTCCTCCTCTATAAAATGGGGAGAGTCACCCTCTGCCTCCTTTTTAGGGTCGTTATAAGGGTCGGCGGGGGGGCGGGGCGAGGATTTAGGGTTGGAAGGGACTTGAAAGATTATCTTGTCTGAGCCTCTTCTTGTGCAGAAGATGAGGAAACTAAGGTCAAGAGAAATAAATGACGGGTCAAGGTCACACACACGTACACACATACAGACACACCTCAAGGCAGCTTTCTAAGATTGTAAATCGCAGACAACTTGATGAGCAGTAGAGGTGGGGGGAAATTTCCCCACTGGGAGTTCCCTACTTCTGTAATCACAGGTCTGAACTTAAAAAAACAAAACCCAAACTCCTTGAAACGTGTAAAGCACCTTAGGAATACGGGAAGCCTCACCCAGCACAGGGAGAGTTCTGCTATCATCAGCAAGGTCACACACACACACTCCAGGGAGAAATCCCTGAGGTCCAGAGGCCTGGCTAGTCTGGAGGTCCTCTTCCAAGCCTGAGAACCCCTGGTTCCTCTCCTCCATTACTGCCCATCTCTGCTGGCAGCTGTCCCTCCCCAGTGGTGTCACTCTGTGTGTGTGTGTGTGTGTGTGTGTGTGTGTGTGTGTGTGTGTGTGTGTGTGTGTGTGTGTCTCAGGGTTGGTGGGGGATGCTACCAGAGTAAGGAGACTCAAATTCTTTCTTCCTTCCTCTATCACCCCCTCCCCACCTCATATCAAAGGCCAGAGCTCCCTGGGCATTCCTGGTCCCACAAACTCAGTCCCAGGACAGTGAAACCAAGAAGCCAACATACCCTCAGGTCCCAAGACATGCAAGCCGGCCTTCTGCATGGTCACAGATGCCTCACTTTCTCTTCCCTGCTTATGTGGGGAAGGGACCGAGGGAGAGGGACGCCCCCAGGGGCAACCGGGGCGAACTCTTGGGCTCAGGGTCACCACCAGCCTCAGATTATGTTTCACTTGTACAAAGACTCGTTGACGCCTGAACACATCAATATCCTTAATGACATCGAGAGGACCTGGGATTGCAGACAGGCAGCCTCTCTCTCCTTCCCTTATCTTCCCCTTCTCTCTCTCCTCTTCCCTCCTCCCTGTTCTCTCTTCTTTTTACGTTCTCTCTCCCTTCTCCCCTTCTCTCCCCTTTTTCTTTGTCCTCTCTTCTCCTTCTCTTCTTCCTCTTCCCCTCTTTCCTTTTCCTCTCTTCTTTCTCCCCTCTTCTCCCCTCCCTTTTTTCCTCTCTTCCATCTCTCTTCTTTCCTCTTTTCCCCTCCTCTCTCCATTCTCTTTTTGCCTTGCCCTTCCCTTCCCTCTCTGTCTCTGCCTATCTCTCTGTCTCTCTCCCCCCTTTCCTCCTTTCTCTCCTTGCTGTCTCCCTCCCTGGACACGAGAGAGAGAGAGAGAGAGAGAGAGAGAGAGAGAGAGAGAGAGAGAGAGAGAGAGAGGCGAGCTGACCCATTGCTTCCACAAAGTTGGAACCCCCACAGTGATACCCATCAGGGGCTGGGGGCTGCTGTTCCAGAAGCTCAGAGAGCCTTAGCTCCTAGGGAGGCCCTATTTCCCCTCCAGAGAGATGAACGGGGTTTCATTCCCTACTTGAATTAGAAGGGTTTGGCAAGTGTCACGCTGGGAAATTCAAATGTCATGTTTGGGGACGGGGGTGGCCAAGATTTCCTTAGATTTTTGTTGTGTATTTTTTTTTACATATCTATCTTTCTATCTATATAATTTTGCATTTCTCCCCTTCCCCTTTCGCGTCTTTGGCTCCCAGATGTGTCCCACATTGAAGAATTATCTCTCCTCCCCAGAGTAAAATAAATGCAATCAATATGAGTATTGCTCTCAGGGCCTTGAAATATTACATTAATGTTCCATGTGGTGACATTTTAGCTGGAATTTTCAAATACATTATGATGGTTCAAATTAATATTTATCAGATCAGCTTTTATATTTTGCAAAAGAGAGGGAGAGAGAGAGAGAGAAAAGGAAAGACAGAGAGAGAGAGAGCATTATTAAAATACAGAATGCAGATCGAGTCTAAAATCGATGGTCCATTTTCCCAGCACTTTTAAGGGGCTGTGTTCAGCTTTCTGGGTTTGGTTGGAAATTTATTGGTGTTCTAGGCAAATCTATCCGTCTCCCTCTGTCCCTTCCTCTCCTTTTTCCCTCCTTGCTCCCTTTCTCCCCAACCCAGGTCCCGGGTTCCCCTTGACTTCCCCCCCACCCCCATTCTTTCTCTCTTTATTATCCTGAAATGTAAATTACGACATTAGCCTGGTCCTTATTTTTTTTTTCAAACTCTCCCATGATTAAATCTGCTGCGCGCCATCCTTGTCCTTTCTATAAATTAAATCATCTTTGCTTTCCACCTTTAGCCACTGCCAGCCACCAGCCTCTGATTGCCAGCAATAAAAGCCCCCTGCCGGATGGGCTTCCTGTCCTCTGCCTGAGCCCCCCAGCCCCTGGGCCGGACTCTCCCTCAGTGGCTGGGAGTTGGGAGGCTTTGTGAGCAGCCTGGGGAGGGGAAAGGAGGGAGGGAGGGGGCAGGGCTTGCCTCCTGTTTTCACTGTTTCTCTATAAACAAGGAATTTGCAGAAGGGGGGCTGGGGGTTGGCAATCTTACATTCCACTTTGTGTCAGTCATTTCCAAACAGATTACTCTGTGAAGTGGAAAATCCAGGCAGATTAATGGTTTAATTCAGCTTTCTTGCTTTCTTTTCCTTTCTTTTCTTTCTTTCCTTCCTTCTTTCTTGCTTTCCTTTTTCTTTCATTCTTTTTCACCTCTTTTTCTTTCTTTCATTTTTTTCTTTCTCATTCTCTTTCACTTTCCTTTCCTTTCTTTTCCTCCCTTTTACCTTTTTTTTTTTTCTAAGTCACTTCCTCTCTTTAAAGCCTTGGGTTTTTTTTTTCTTTGTAAAATGAGGGTATTGGAGTAGAGACTCTCTAAGGTCATTTCCATCAATGATATTCTTTCATCTAAGGCTCTTTCCAAGTCTTCTGATATTAGGTCTCTTTAGCTTTTCTGACATTCTGTGTTTTTCAAGTCCCTCCCTGCTCTGACGTCCAGTCTTGAGGTCCCTCCAGCTGCAACATTCTGTATTCTCATTCCCCCTTTCAGATTTAGCATTCTATGTTCTAGTGCCCCTTCCTGCTCTGATGTTCTATGTTCCAGGTCCTTCACAGTTCTGACATTGTGTGTTTTAGATGTCTTCCAAACTCTGACAGTCTGTGTTCTAAGCTTCCTTCTTCCAGCTCTGACATTCTCTACTCTATGATTTTTGTTCCCCAAGGCCACCCCTCCCCCCATCACCAAACACATTCTCTCTCTCTCTCTCTCTCTCTCTCTCTCTCTCTCCCCTCTCCCTTTCTCTTCTTTCTGTCTCTCTCCCTCTGCCTGTCTTGTCTGTTTCTGTTTCTTCTTTCTCTCCTTTCTCTTCCCTTCTCTCTCTCTCTTTCTCCTCTCCTCTTTTTGTCTCTCTGTCTGTCTGTCTGTCTCTGTCTCTTATTTCTCTCCTCTCTCTTTCTCCTCTCCTCTTTTTGTCTCTCTGTCTGTCTGTCTCTGTCTCTCTCAAAGCTGAAAAATGACTTTCAAGCCTGGGCAGTCCTAGCACACAGAACTTCCCCAAGGTTTTCCTGGCAGGAACTGGGCTTCCTCCCCCTATGTCCTACTCCCTCTGCTTCAGTCCCATCCCACACCACCTGCCCCTCTGCTTCCCCTCCCCCACAATTCTCCTTGGCCCTCCCCCTTTCTCCCACAGAGCTCTTGAAGGGTTAATTATGCCTGTCTCAGCCTCTGAAACTTTCGCCTTCTTTTTTCTTTATTCTCCCCCACTTCCCTGCCTCAGTCTGGGAGAAGGTGCTGTCATTGTTAGGGGCCCGGCTGTCCCTGCTCCTGGACATACATGAACACAGGCACCCAGACTCCCTTGGAGCAGACACACACACACACACACACACACACACACACACACACACACACACACACACACTCCAGGGAGATCTACATAAAGCAGGCTGCCCTCGGCTGCTGATCTGGGCAAAAGAACGACAGGAAACTTAAAAAATAAAAGGAGGAGGGATCGATTATTCGACCTGTACTTGAACCCGACTGAAAGAGATAAAGCAGAATTTTCAATAGGTCCCCTGCCCTTTTCACCAGGAGGGAAAGAGGAGAAGAAAAACAAGAGATATTTATATGACAGCAGCTGCTGAAAATAGCATTTCAGAGCCATAAAAAAAAAAAGGCAAAAGAAATTCAATGGTAGAAAAGCCAAGAAACTCCTTTCCCCGGCTCCCCAACTGGCCGGGCTGCCGGGCTCCGCCTGAAATGCATGCATGCGTCCTATAGATCTGTTAGAAATTATAGTTGTCATTGAGAGGGAATTTATGCTCCTATTGATCTGCAAAAGGAAAATATTAAATGCTTCGGTTTTGATCTCTCGGTGACCCCAAGGTCAAGGGTAGTCTCAGATTAGTATTCATGGAATTCATCACAAACTTGTATCCTGCGTCTAGTTTATGCAAACACGGTGAACGCAAACGCCTCGTCTAGCACAAAGGCGAACTGCCCCCCCTACCCCACCCCTCCCCAAGAAGCACACAGATGTGCACACAACACACGTACACACCAGAAGCCGCGGCAGCGAGCACAGCAGAAAGACAGACGGACGGACCAACAGATAGAGACTCACGTGGGGAGATCCACAGGTGCCCCCCCCACCCACCCACCCACCCCCCCCCCTACACACACACACACACACACACACACACACACACACACACTCTGAAGGGATGGACAGAAGGAGGGACAGGTGCGGGAGCCAGCGTGGTACCTGGCACACAGTAGGGGTTTTATGAACCTTAGAGGAATTGAATTGAACAATACAAAAAGAAAATAAAAGGACAAGTGAGATGGACAGATGAAATAGACAAGCACTCACCAAAGGGGCGGATAGTGGAAGGATTCCTCGGACAGAGACCGTGGGATTTCCTTCCGAGCTCAGATCGAGCATCCCCCTCTACAGGAGGTCTTTCTGGGCTCCTTCACTCCCAGGGCCCCCTTCCCCTCCAATTGTCTTGTGTTCATGTCTTTTCTTGTGCAAATATGTGCAAATCTGCACATAGACAACATGCATGCATACATCTATGCAGACATGTATACACCCATGTTGTCTGTATGTATATTTAAAAATATTTGCAAAAGACATATAGACAATACGTGTGTTTATATATGTATATGTGTATATACACAAATATCTACGAAAGACATAGAGATGATGTGTATGTGTGTGTTGTCTAAATATGTATATAGACAAATATTCACAAAAGACATATAGACAATATATATGTGTGTTGTCTATATATGTATATGTATGTAGACAAATATTCACAAAAGACATACAGACAATGTGTATGTATGTGTGTTGTCTATATATGTATATGTATATAAAAATTCACAAAAGACATAGAGACACTACTTATATATGTTCACATATATTTACAAAAGACATATATGGCAAGACAACATATGCACACGCATGTTGTCTATGTATGTATATATTTACAAATATTTGCAACGGCCACATATAGACAACATGTATATATACATATTGTTATTTATCTATGTTCACACATATATTTACAAATATTTTAAAAAGACATATATAGAGAGACAACATGTACACATTCATGTTGTCTATATATGTGTATATTTACAAATATTTGCAAAGGCCACATATAAACAACATGTATATATAATGTCATTATTTATCTACATGTATATATACATGTCATTATTTATCTATGTTCACGTATACATTTATAAAAGACATACATACACGACATATATACATATTGTTGTTTGTCTATATTCATATATATTTACAAATATTTACAAAAGACATATATAGAGAGACAACATGTATACATACATGTCATCTGCATATGTATATATTTACAAATATTTGCAAAGGCCATATATAAACAACAGGTATCTATACATGTTGTCTATGTCTATATTTGCAAGTATTTGCAAAAGAAATACATATATACATATTCACATGCATATACACAATATACATATGTGTCTATGCATGTGGGTTTATATGCACAGTGTCTGTATATATATTTATAAATATTTATGAAAGAAATACATATATACACCCATGAGTATACACACATATACGTATATAGAAATTATATATATATATATATATATATATATATCTATATATATATATCTCCACATGTTGTCTCCCCCAAGAGAATACCACCCTTCTGAGGGTAGGGCCTGTCTTGTTTTGGCTTTTGTGTTCACAGTGCATAGCACAGTGCCTGGCATATAGCAGACACTAAATAAATGCTTAGTGATTGAGACCCAGGCAAGGAAATCCATGGGCTCTCACCAAAGGAGGACAGATAGATGGAGGGACAGCTAGATCTCCACACAGGAAAAACCTTCCATTGGTGGGCAAGAGAAGGGGCAAGGTGCCCATCCATGACCAGATAACATAAACGAGAACCCTGAGGGTTTCAGCGCTTAGCACAGTGTACACAGTGGGTGCTTAATAAATGCTTGCTGACTTGACGTGACAGAGGGAGGGCACTTTGACTACAAGAAAGAATGGGGCAGCCCTCACAAGACAAGAGCTCCAGCAGCCAAACGGAAGCTGAGGCACTCTCAGCCCAGAGAGAGAGATGCCTCCCCACCCCCAGCAAATGCACTCTGTACGGAAGCACATGGAAGAGACAGCTGGGTAGCAGCAGAAAGAATACTGACTTTGGAGTCAGAAGATCTGGGTTTGAGTCCTAACTCTGATACGACCTACCCATGTGGGCAGACAATTGAGCCTCTCTGGGCCTCAGTTTCTTCGTCTGTAAAATGAAGCAGTCGGACAAGATCATCTCTTAGACTTTATTTTAGCTCTAAATTCCATGAAGGAAAGAGAATGGTATCCTATCCCATACGCAAAGTGGAGTGTGTATGTGTGTGTATGTGTGTGTGTATGTGTGTGTGTGTATGTGTGTATATGTGAGTGTGTATGTGTGAGTGTGTGTGTATGTGTGTATGTGTGTGCGTGTATGTGTGAGTGTGTGTGTATGTGTGTATGTGTGAGTGTGTGTATGTGTGTGTATGTGTGAGTATGTGTGTATGTGTGTGTCTGTGTGTGTGTATGTGTGAGTGTGTGTATATGTGTGTGTGAGTGTGTGTATGTGTGCGCATGTGTGTGTATGTGTATGTGTGTGTATGTGTATGTGTGAATGTGTGTGTATGTGTGTGTATGTGAGTGTGTGTACGTGTGTGTGTATGTGTGTGTGTACAGAGTAGGAGTACCCTAAAAGTACAGAGGGATGGTTTTCCCAGAGAATGCGCCCCTCTCTCCGCCCCCCCCCGACACAAGTAAGTGATGCATGTCTTAGGGGATACCCAAGTGTCCAGGTACCACTTTCCTTCCCATAGGTAACCTCCTTTGGAGAGGTAAGAGTACCGGCTCCCTCCCTCCCCACTCATTAAGCCCTCCTGAACCCCCCATGCCTCTCTCACCTTCCTCCCTCTCCCTCCCCCAACACTTCCACTCCTCCCACTTTCAGCAACCACTGGAGCCCTATTCAAATGTGTGTGGAAAAGGGCACGCCAGCAGGCACCTAGAGACGCGCTCCAAACACACCCTCCCAGCTCAGCATTCAGCACACAAGAGTGCTCTTAGCTGGGCTTGTCCCTGATGGTGGGAACATTGGGTTGGTAGCAGTCACTTGCCAACAGGCTAAAAATAACCGTCAGCGTGTGTGACACTGAGATGGCAGGAATGTTGGTCCTTTGCTGAGCCGGCGGCTTGGGGAGTGGGGAGAGATCTGGGCTCCTGTATTAGGGGGCCCTCATGGGGAGCCTGGAGGAAGGAGAGAGGCATCAAAGGCTCCAGGATAACTGGCAGAGACCCCAGCTTCCCAGTCTTAGAAGACTCAGGGATTGGTCTAGGCAGGGTCTAGAGTTGATGAGGGGGCCAGATAGAGGCTGAGTGGGGTGGGGGGGGGGGAAAGAAAAGAGAAAATTGGCTGAGGCCAGCCAGAGCCCAACGAGAAGCCAGGCCTGCTAACTAAGCCCGGTGTTCGGCCTATTAATCATGTTTCATTTATATTAGTTTGACTCGATCTACTGTATATTTGAAATGGATTTAATTTTAGATCATGCAATGTGGACTGGGGCCAGTTTGGGGTATAAGGTACATTATGTATATTTTCCATAAGCAGGATATACATTATCCAGGGACAGATATATGAGAAGAGGCAATGAGCTCCTGGCAGGGCTGCCCAGGGACAGGAGCTGCTGTTTCTCCCTCCCTCCTTTCCTTCCTCTCTGCCTCTCTCCCTCCTTCCTCTAAACGGGGCCCGGTCCTTAGGGGAGATATGCTGCTCCACACCCCACCATGATATAACCTCTCCATTCCGCTACCCCCAACACATCATTGCTTCACTGTGGGCCAGGGATAGGATGTGGTGGAGAGAAAACAGAGAGTTTAAGGGAGAAAAAGAGGATGGTCCTGGGGAGCCCCATTTTGGGGGACAGGATTTGGGGGAAACTTGCAGGTCTGTGCCCCTAGTAGTGACACAGTCTCTAGGAAATGGGATGGGGAGGGAGGCATCAAGGTGAAAGAGATTTCACAGAATCAAAGAATCTCAGAGTTGAAAAGAGACCCCAGCACCTGACTAGGAAGCCCCTAGAATATTCCTGCCATGTGGTTAACCGGCCTCAGAGTGAAGCCTTCCAAGGAGGAAGAGTTTACCTTCTCTGAGAGGACCCATTGCACTTTTGGATAACTTTAATGGTTGGGAAGTTCGCTCTTCCATCCAGCTTCCATTCGCCTCTTGAAAACACTCCCCTGCTGCCCCAGCAAACAAATCAAACCAAATCCCTCTTCCAAGAGATAGCCTTTGCATTGCTCTCCAGGCTTCCTGGAGTCTCTCTTTTCTGGGCTAAAGACTTCCGGTCCTAGAGCTCAGACAATCTACTTAAGACCCTTCATTGTCCCGCCTGCTTTACTCTGGGTACCGTTCCACCTTATCGATGTCCTTCATGGACTGTGTCACTTAGAAATAAACACAATACTCCAGGACAGAAAACAGCACAATTCCTGCCCTCTTATTCCTCAAAGCTATTCCTCTCTTAAAGCAGCCCAAGACAACAGTGGCCTTTGGAGTTGACCTGTGTGATTGCTGACTCTGACTGACTTTGCAGTTTACTGACTTCCACCTTCGATCTTTTACACAATCTAATCTTGCCTCCCCCATCTTGTACCTGTGTCATTGATTTTTTGAACCCAAGTATAAGACTTTATATTCATCCTTGTTAAATGTTAATATATCTGAGTTAGTCCAGTGTTGGAGCCCATCAAGATCTTTGGATGCTCTTACTGAGGTCCAATGTGTTGGCCACCTCCCAGCTTGGTGTCCTTTGGAGAACAAAGTGATTGGTTGGGTAATCAATGAATTGGCAGTCAATGAATAAACTGTTAGAGGCCCTTTAGTGTTCCCAAGATCCTGATGTTGGGATAGATTGAAGGCAAAAGGAAAAGTGGACGGCAGAGGATGAAACAGAGATGGCATCATGGAACCAGTGAACATGAACTCGGACAGATTTTGAGAGATGGTGGAGGATAGAAGGGCCTTGAATGCTAGGGTCCACGGGGCCACCAAGAGTTGGACTCAACTGAACAACAACAACAAAACACTGCATGGGTCTAGGGAGGGATGCTGCCTGTTTTAAGGGACAGTATAGTCAAGGCCAGAAGACTGGCTGAATCCAACAGACTCCCTGGGCAGCAGGGCCTGAGTCACCCTGGCCCTCCCAGCTCAGCGGCCTTGTGGAAAGAGCCCTGGATTTGGAGTCCAAAGGCCTGGGATAGAGGCCTGAATCTGTGCTTATAACCTCTGTGAATTTGGGCAGGTTATTTAACCTCTCTTGGCCTCATCTGTCTTCCTCTGGAACACAAGGGGTTTAGACTAATTGACAAAGGGGCAGCGGCATTAGCGGGTAGCATGCCGACCCTCCTGGAATCAGAAAGACCCGAGTTCAAAAACCCCCTGCACATCCTACCTGTGGTACCGTGGGCAAATCACATAACCTATCAATGTGCTCAGGCAACTCTTCAGACTAAAAGTGGTAGATGTACATTACTGGAAAGGATTATCCACACAGGAAACACTGATGAAATCATGTGTTTGGGAAAGGAAGGAAGGGAGAGAGAGAGAGAGAGAGAGAGAGAGAGAGAGAGAGAGAGAGAGAGAGAGG
>CM053622.1:808247375-808326769 GCA_028646595.1 Phalanger gymnotis | reverse complement strand
TTACGCCCACAGGGGTTTCACACCTGATAGGGCTTTGGGCCTGGGGCTTAGCGTTTAACAGGTGAAAGTACTTTCACCATAAACAAAAGCCAAACTCCTCAAGGGCACCTGTTAAACTAAGCCCATTTTGCCTTACTGGCACACCTGCTTTATTTCAGCTATCCCTTTGTTAAACCATCCGGTGCCCACCCCATCTCATTTCTGGGTAGATAAACCGTGTTATACTGAGGCAGCTAGGGGAAATGATGGATAGAGTTCCTGGACTTGGAGTCAGAAGACCTGAGTTCAAATCTGGCCTCAAACACTTCCTTGCTGTGTGACCCTGGGCAAGTCACTTAACCTCTGCCTGCTTCAGTGTCCTCATCTATTAAATGGGGATAATAACGACACCCATATTCCAGGGTTGTTGTGAGGATCAAATGAGATAATATTTATAAATTGTTTATCACAGTGCCTTGAACACAGCAGGAGTTTAATAAATGGGGCACCTAGGTCGGGCCTGGAGTCAGGAAGACTCATCTTGATTAGTTCAAATCTGGCTTCAAACACTTCCTAGCTGTATGACCCTGGGCAAGTCACTTCTCCCTGCTTGCCTCAGTTAACTTACCTGTAAAATGAGCTGGGGAAGTAAATGGCAAGGCACTCTAGTATCTTTGCCAAGAAAGTCCCAAATGAGGTGATGAAGAGTCAGACGTGACTAAGCAAAAACAAATGTTTATTGATTGGTATCATTATTTTCATTATTGTTATGTTAGGGCCAAGCAGCGTAGCCCCTCCATTGGCTTAGTCCATCTGCCATGCTAAGCTCCAGAGATCTACTATCCTTAGTCTCCCTACCCAGGGTCTGGGATTCCAAACATATACCATCATGCTTGGTTGAATTTTATTTTAAATATTTGGACAACAATCAATGTAATTGGTTTCCCTTGTAATACTATGTACTTTACGGTTACCTCTTCTACATTGCGCGGGTTAGGGCCACAATGACCACACCATCTGGAAAATCTGTGTAAAATGTTTTTTTGCCCTTTCTTTGTACCGGAGAAGAAGTCCAAATTATTATTGTATTAAAAGATAAAATACGTTGATACTATACAATATTCTACCTATATTTTGTGCATTTTTGAGTTTCTAAACTTTTTTCGGTGTCATCTGCTGGCCTTTGCACACTGTCCGCGGCTTCTGCAAAAGTCCCCCCAAATTCCCATTTAATATTGAAACCAAATGACGGGGAAAGTCATGATGTGGAAGGGATAACTGTATTTTATTCATTTAAAAACACTGTTCAGAGGAGGAACCCATAGGCTGCACCACACCGACTGCTGAAGGGGTCCAGGACACTAAAAAGTTTATGGGTCCCTCGTCTAGCAGGTGGATTGTAGGACCAGGAGTTGGGAAACCCTGGATTCCAATCCCATTGCGGAGGCTTATTAGCCACACCATCCTAGCAAATCACTTCATCTCTGAGACTCATCATTACCACTTGTAAAATGGAGCTAATAATAGCAACTACTTCATAGGGTTATGAGTTGTGTTGTGGGGTTTAAATGAGGTTATGTATTTAAAGTTCTTTGAAAATCTCAAAGCACTATATATCACTACTATTTAAAAATCTTTATTCATATCTGTTGTTTTTATGTCACCTATATTTCCCTACTTGTATCGAAGAATTTAGAAAGAGAACAAAAAAATCAGCAAAATTAGCCAGCCAATCAGCTAAATCTGTAGTATACGCACTATCCCCCAGCCATAGTCCACCACTTCTGTAAAGAAGGGAGATAGAACATTAACTATTACTTAATTCCTTTTGTTAATGAATGCCCAGCACAAAAAAAAGATGCCATCAATGTTACTGATGGATCACAATTATTCAGCATTTACAGTTTACTTGCCAAGAGCTTTTATTGCCATGATTTCATTTGATTCTCATGGGAACCCTGTGAGGTCAGTTGTGACAGTATCATCATGATTTTGCAGATGAGACAAATGAGGCTACAGCAGGTAACTTGACCTATGGTCACACAGATAGCAAGAGGTAGAACCGAAATTTGAACCCAGGTCCCTCCTGGCTCCAATTTAGGAGAGGGGTGTGCATAGGGTTGGACACATATGGGTGACAATGATAGTGATACAGAAGAAATCACAGTTCCTCCTCTCCTCAAAGCCTTAGAACTATGAGGCAGCTCAGTGATTAGCGGACATCTAGAAGCTGATCACGAAGGGCTGATCACGAAGACGTCACACGGCTTCCTCAAGACTAAGTCATGCCACACTAACCTTTTTTTGGGACAGGATTATTAAATTGGAGATTTGAGGGAATTCTGCAGATAGAATTAACCTGTATATCAGCCGAGGATTTGGCCATGTATCTCAAACTCTTCTCGTGGAAAAGACGAAAGGATGTGGGCCGGATTATAGTACAATTGGGTGGAATAAAAACTGGTTGAATGTCTTAAAGAGTTTTCAGTAGCGGTTCCATGTCTCTACCAGAGTGCCCAGGGATCTGTGACCGGCCCTGTGATATTTCATATTTTTATTAGTGACATGGATCAAGGCTATGAAGTGCTTGTCAAATCCACAGGCATCGCCAGTGTAAGAGGGATGCCCAACACGGCGGATGAAAGAGTCTAGATTTCAAGAATGCTGTCAGGCTAGAATATCGGATTGACTGGGGACCTCGGGTCCGAGCCACGTGAGAAAGGACTGGGGGCATCGTAGATGGCGGCCCGAAGAAAGAGAAGAGTCAGGGTACCTGTGAGAGCCGTCTTCAAGCATCCGAAGGGCTGATGCGCGGAAGAGATTAGACTTGTGTTTGAGCCAGAGGGCAAATCTGGAGCAACGGTGGGAAGGGGTGTCACTTACAAAGAGGCAAATTTAGGCTCGAAGTAAGGGCGAGACCCCTCATCGTCAAGAGTCACCCCAAAATGAAATGGAGGGGGCTCCTGAAAGTGGTGAGCGCCCTTCCCGGGGTAGGTGGGGGCGGGGACAGGGTCTCCAGGGTCTCCATGCAGAGGCTGGATGGCCCTTGTCGGAGGTGCTGTTGAGGCGGTTCTTAGGCAGCTGTGGTCTTGGCTCGATGACCTCAGAGATCTCTCCCCACTCAGATTCTGTGATTCAGTGAGGGGTTAGTTTCTGTCATGTCTTGCCTCCAAGTGACGGGAACATAGGAAGGGGGTTAGAAAGGTGAAAACTGTGTCCTCCTCTCCATCAACCAGGCTTCAAGCTCCAACATGTTCCACATACTAGCAGAAGAGTGTGTGTGATTGTATGTGTGTGTTTGTGTGTATGCATGTATGTATGTTTGTAGACATATGCATATATGTATATTGTGTATGTGTGTTCATGAGCACATGTTTGTATATAGATGCATATATGTGAATGCATATGTGTTTATGTGTGCATTGTGTATTTATGTGGGCAAGTGTATATTTGTATATATATCTGTGCATGTATATATGTGTTGTGTACATATTTTGTGTGTGTGTACAGAGGCAGAGGGACAGTGGAAGCATCCCATCAGCTGAAGAGCAACTTTTAATGCATGAGAACTCTGTGGACCAGGCCCCTCACTGTTTCCAGGAGTGACGAGCAGAAATTCAGCTCTCTTAAAAATTCTTCGCAATGAGGTTGAGGGAGAAAATAGATATGACACGAGGAATATGCCTCACATTTCATGATCTGGGAAGAAAACTGAGCATGTGTTTGTGTGCCTGTGTTTGCATGTGGGCACACATGGGAGAGGGAGACTATGACCGAGACAGAGAGAAACAGAATCGAGAGAAATGGAGACAGAGAGACAGAGACCTAGAGATGATAAATTAGGAAAGACAGAGAGAGAGAGAGAGAGAGAGAAAGAGACAGAGATATAGAGAGACAAAGACAAAGACAGGGAGAGATAAGCACAGAGAGAGACAGACAGAGAGAGAGAGAGAGTAACAATGTTACTTTGAATTGAAAACTAAAGGGTGGGTATTTTGTGTGAACATAAATATGCTTGTATACGTGTGTGTATTTCTCAATGCCCCTTTGGCTCAATGACCACCTAAGTGTGAACTTATGAGTATGTGTAATTAGGTTAATGTGTGCGTTAGCATGTGCCTGTGTGTGTGTGTGTGTGTGTGTGTGTGTGTGTGTGTGTGTGTGTGTCTGGGAGGGGTGAGGTCACACTTTCCCTCTGGGCCATCTTGGTGAAGAGTGAAGGAGTGGCCACAGATTGGCTCAAAGTGCTCCTCAGACCGAGAAAGTGAGCCGCAAACTGCCCACTTTGAGCCGGCTGGTTCATTTGACACTTGCTAACTGTGAGACCACCTGTTCCGCTATCAGTCACCAGAGGAAAACAGAGCTTTCCTGAAATGGGGATTTCAACGGCGAGATGGGTTTGGTGGGGGGTGGGGGAAGGATCCCCATTCCATGCCCCTCCCAAGGACTGGGGGATGGTGTATGATGGAATTGCTCTTCCAGCCTCAAAGAGTTAAAAAGACACCCCAATCGCTTCCACACTCTATGAACATTTTGGGGAGCAGTCCCTGAAGGTAGGTTGGGTGAACAGTTAAAGCCCTTGGGGTGGTGAATGGTGCTCACAGAAGGGCACGAGGAGGCACCCCCTAAAGTGGGAACGCAGCGGTAACAGAGACTGTCAGATGTGGGGTACTAGGTTTGGGGGGCTCTGTGCTCTGGGGCACAGACAGCCTGGGCTGGGGGCGGGGTGCTGACAGCAGGCAGGGCTGCGGCCTCGGCTAGGACACCCGGCGCCCGGGGTGGGCCGTGCCCACCTCGGACGGCTTGTTAATCTCATCGTTTTGCCCCGTTATGGCTCCCCCAGTTACCACGGCCTTTATAAACAAGCATTTCGGTGACCTTCACCTTGTGGACAGCGGCCTTTTCAGCCCTGTAGGAATCCCGAGCTCTGAACGTTTATAAATAAGCCCTTCTATCAAGTTCCACAACAGGTGTGCCCTCCCTCCCTCTGCCCCCTCCCCGGCCTGTCCTAAAACTGAACGGTTTCACCAAGCAAAGAGAGGCCGCCTGCCCGTCCTCCCCCGGCTCTCTTAAAGGGGTCGCCGGCCGGCCACTGCTCCCAGCGCCTGCCTGCCTGTGCCAGAGGGCTGGCATTGGACTCCGGCCCTGCCTCCGCCCGCTCCCTCCGCTTCCCTGCGCAGAGACCTAGGCCCCCGGGATGGTGCCCACCTGACCCACCTTCTTCCATGTCCTTCCCCTCCAGAGGGCTCCCAGGCCCACCTGGGAGAGGGAGCTGTCAGCCACCCACACCCCTGTCCATCCCCCAGCAGCCTGAGCCTGGACTCAGGACCCCTCCTCCCATCTCTGGGCAAGAATGCCCACATTTGCCCTCCCCCGCCCCCCACCACACACTCTTCCTGCTCTCCAAATCAACTCACTGACCCTCGACATTCTTTTAATGAAAAAAAGATGATTGCATCATAATCTTAGGACTGGAAGAGACTTTAGAGCCAGTGAGTTCTAACTTCATTCCCAGGAGGGATTGTTTCATTCTTGGTATTTGCATCTCCAGCACCTGGCACATAGTAGGCACTTACTATAGACTGGTAGATCGATGGAGTCCAGTCTTATTTTACAGTTGAGGCAACTAAAGCATTTCAAAATTAAATGGCATGTCCAGAATCACACAGCTAGTAAGTGACTGATGTGTGGGGTGTCACAGGGATATCACCTGGGTATTTCTCCTCATGTTGGTCCAGTGTGTCTATGTATTCAGTCAGTTAGTCAGTTAGCATTTATTAGAGGCTTACTACATGCAATCGATCAACCGAGCATTTATTATGAGCCTGTTCTGTGTAATTTAGGGATCAATCCACAAAGGTTCTCCTCCTACCTGTCTGGCTGCTCCTCCTCATTCTCCTTCTCTGGATCTTTATCCCGGGCCCATTTAGAGTGAGTGTTCCCCAAAAGTCTGTCCTGGGCTCTCTTTTCTTCTCCCTTTACACTATTATTCATTCTTGGTGTTCTCCTCAATTCCCATGGAGTCAATGATCAACTCTAGCCAAATGATTCCCAGATTTATATACAGGCCTAGTTTTTCTCCTGAGCACTAACTAGTCTTACATCAGACCTCACTCAAAGTGAGAACCTGAAAAGACCTTAGCCTGAAAGGGCTGGGGTCTCCCAATGTATCCTGGGCCATGTCCAGTCATCCTGATGAATATCAGGCCACTGGACCCAGATGGCTCTGGAGGAGAAAGTGAGGCTGGTGACCTCGCACAGCCCTCCCTCACTCAAATCAAAGTCAACCGCAAGTCATGTCATCATTTCCCTGATGTCATGGTCCTTTTCAAGAACGAAGGAGAAACACATACCTCAAACAATAGCCCGTTTTGTGGTTGTTGAGTTGTTTCAGTTACATCTAACTCTGTGGACCCATTTGGGCTTTTCTTGGCAAAGATACTATAATGGGTTGCCATTTCCTTCTCCAGTTCATTTTACAGATGAGGAAACTGAGGCAAATAGTGTTAAGAGATTTGCCCAGGGTCACACAACTAGTAAGTATCTGAGGTTGAATTTGAACTCAGTTCCTCCTGACTCAGGGCCAGCACTGTATGTACTATGGGGCCAGTCCTGGAGTCTGGAGGAACTGAGTTCACCTATCCCGTAGACTTCTCAAACCAATACGTCCAGCACAGACCTCCCTACTTTTCCCCCCAAGCCTTCCCCTTCTCCAACTTTCTTATTCCCATGGAGGACACCACCATTCTCCAGTCACTCAGGCTCACAGCTTCCGTGTTATCTATCCTCTCCTCATCCTTGGCATTCACCCCATCTATCCAATTGATTGTCGAGTCTTGTCCTTTCTATCTCTCCAGCATCTCTCATCTGCCTCCTCTTCTGTCCTCTACCACCGCCATCTGGGGCAGAGCCTCATCACCCCACAGCTGGGCTGTTGCAATAGCTTGCTGGTTGGGTCTCCAGGAAGGCACCTGGTTTGGTGCTAGAGACACAAAGAAACAAATTGGGGATAGGGGAAAGGTGGACAGTCCTTCGAATTCAGGGAGCTTACATTCTAATGGGAAGAGGGATGGCGGAAACAATATGAGGTCATATATAAAATGCACAAGTTTTGGGGGAGATCTTCAAATGCAATAATGTGGTTTGTTGATCCTGGGACAGAGAATTAAACTTTACATTGTGAAGTGTGGCCTTTGACACTAAATTCTGGTCAAGTCACTTAACATTCCTAACCCTCCTAACTCTTCTGTCCCCTTTACCCTGGAGGTTCAAGCCACCCCTTCAGGCCTCTCTCTCTCTTTCTGATTGGCTGGCTCCTCCCCAAACCTGTATTTTAAGGAAGATGCCCAGGCCAGCCACATCTTCATTCATCTCTAGGTTGCCTTCTTTCCCAAGCCTCCACCTTTATCTCTTCGCATCACCCCCATTTTGGGCTTCTTTTTATGCGTTGTCTTCTCCCTTTAGAAGGTAAGCTCCTTGACAACAGGAGCTATCTTTCTCGGTGCTTAGCACAATGCTTGGCACATAGATCGCTTGAATAAAAGCTTGTTGACTCAACGCCTCGTTCACACCCCAACCTGTTTCCAATCTGTTGCTCAGCCTGTTGACTTTACCTTTGTGACATCTCTTGCGTACACCCCCTTATCTCCTCTGACCCGGCCCCCAGTCCTCATCACCTCATGCCTTGATTACTGTGATAGCTGCTGGTGGGTCTGCCTGCCTCTAGTCTCTCCCTCTCCAGATCATCATCCACTCAGCTGTCAAAGGGATCTTTTTAAAAGAGAAAATAAAACCGTGTTATCCTCTTGCTCAATAAACTCCAGTAAATAAGGTCCTTGCTCAATCACCACCAGAGTCCAGGAATTTTCACAGGCTGTCCCACAGGCCTGGAATGTTCCCCTTCCTCATCTCCACCTCCACCTCCTTCAAGTCTCAGTCAAAATTCCACCTTCTTCAGGAAGCCTTTCCTGATCCCCCTTAATCCAAGTACAGGGGTGGATTCCATCAAAAGGCCACACTTAAGGATCTAGAAGGCCATATGCGGCCTCACTCCCATCCTAGTGTCTTCCCTCCATTGATTATTCTAATTTCCCCTCCATAAAGCTTGCTTGTGTGTAGTTGTTATCTGTTGTCTCCCTGTTGCAGTAGAAGCACACTGCAAACATTAGATGCTCAATAAATGCTTATTGACCGACTGACTTGACTTGACTCAACCTCACAGTATCCCAAGTATTCCGAGGGAGTTGTTGAGCTCCAATTTCCACGTTGGGAATTTCCTCCTTGCCCTCCAAAATGGCTTAATATCCATCCCCCTCCAAAAAAAAAAGAAAATGAAAAAGAGGTTGGATATCCCCAAAGGAAGAGAACATGTCTTTGTAAGTTGATCAGCTCAGTGCCCAGCCCCAGCCCCGACCTGGAGAAATACTTCAGCAAGTGTCCTTGATGGGGCAGGGGGAAGGTGATAATGGCTGTGGAGGTAGGTGAGGATATTGGTGATGACAGTAAACATATCTAGACAGGGAGGGAGGGTCTAGCTAGGTTCTATGGAAGACACCAAGGCAGGTAAGATCTGCTCCCTATCCCGGAAGAGTTTACAAGTCAAGAAGCATGTATTAAGCACCTACTATGTGCCTAGTACTATGTCAAGCACTGGGGATACAAATCCCCATACACGCCACCCCCCCCCAAACAGTCCTGTTCTCAAAGAACTCACAGTCTAATGGGGGAAGACAACACGCAAACAACTATGTTCAAACAAGATATAGACAGGATATATTGGGGGGACCCTGAGAGGGGATTAAGATTGAGATTAAGAAAGAAAGACCGGGAGACAGCATGGTGTAATCACTAGAGTCTGGGCTCAGAAGCCCTGGTGTCAAATCCCAATTCTGCTAGTGAATATCTGGGGGACCTCCAGCAAGGCGCTCTTCTGGGACTCAGTTTCCACTTTTGTGCAGGGCCAGCTCTAAACTCTATGAACATGGGGATGTTACAATATTATATCTACATATATTACATGTTATTGCATATAATATAAAACATTCTATAATTACAAATGCTTTAAGATTTATCAAGAGCTTTCTTAACCACAGCCTTACGAGGCAGGTAGTGTATTGCTATCCTCATTCTGCTTTCTATTCATGGCCATGCACCATGGAGCTTTCCACAATGGTGATGGGAGTGGATTGGAGGAGGATGTGATACTGTGTGAGAGGGAAGCCAAGGCTGTCTAGTTAACCCCATCACTTTACCAGTTAGGAAACTGAGGCCCATGGAGGGGAAGTGACTTAGACAGGGTCACATAACTAGGACGAGACAGAATGGGGATTTGGACTCAGGACTTCTGATGTCAAAACTAATATTATAGGATATTATACTGTCTAGGGCAGCGAGGTGATGTAGTAGAGAGAGTGCCAGGCCTGAAGTCACAAAGACCTAAGTTCAAATCCAATCTCAGATACTTACTAGCTGTGTGACCCTGGACAAGTCACTTAAACCTGTTCGCCTCAGTTTTCTCATCTGTAAAATGAGCTGGAGAGGGAATGGCAAACCGCTCTAATTTCTCTGCCAAGAAACCCCTCAATAGGGGTAATGAAGAGTCAGACACAAATGAAAATGACTAAAACGTACTGTCTAGGAAAGCAGGAGGCAGTGAAGCCCAGGAGCTATTTGTATCAGAGAGATCTAGGGGAGCTGGAGGAGGTGAAATGCTTCAGAATCCCTCTGGGATAGTGGATGGTGCGTAGGTCACAGAAAAGTGAGCCCCAACACAATGGTTAGCGCAAGGACCCAAGGAATCCTCATGACTGATAACTTATGGCAGAGATCCTCCACGTTTTTTTGTCATGGACCCCTTTGGCAGACCAGTCAAGCCTATGGACCCTTTCTCAGAATAATAGTTTGAAATGCATAAAATAAAATATGTATGATTGCCAAGGAAGTCATTGTAATAAAGTACAGTTATGAAAATATTTTTAAAAACTCAAGTTCATGGATCCTCTGAATTCTGTCCATGGATACCAGGTTCAGAATTCTTGCCTTTTGGAAACAGAGACATCGGGGAGAGAGACTGGGGAAGGGTGGTAGGGAAACTTGGAGACCTTCTACCTCAAATCCATAAAGACTCTGGACCCCCAAGCAAAGCACCTTTTCCAGTGACCCTTGATCCAGAGGCTCCCCACAGAGCTGGTGCCATATCCCCTTGACCTATTCCCTAGCGAAACCAGGGACCAGTTAGACAGAGACCAGTGGCCTCCCAGTTATGATAATGATTTCAACTGAGCCCAGCCCTGAGGATGAGACCTAGGGAGAGGGCCCGGGAGAGAATGCTCAGACAAGGAGGGGAAAAGAGAAGGGCATCTACCCTGGCCCCCTCCCTACCCCCTCCTCCCCACCATGGGTCTCCAGTCCCATTTCTGCCTGCATTCTGGGAAAGATTGGGGTCTGAGAACATCACCAGCTTTGTTGCCCTGTGGAAAACAATAACAGCTTTTTGGCTTCTGGTGAGCGGCGTCCCTTTTTAATGCATTTGCTGTCCCTGGGGGCCGTGTCTAATTACTCGCTGGGCATGATGCAGCAGGCCAAACCATGAAGAAGCCGAGCTCCAGGGGGATCAGGATATCAGAGTGGGGGAGGAGGAGAAAAGGGGCGATCTGTGCTTTGCTGCAGGGGAGGAGTCTAGGCAGGAGCCAGGGCCCTTGGCCCTGTGGGATCAAGACTCCAGAGATGAGAGTCAGTGGACATTCAAAATTGCCAGGAGGAATTATAGTCACTAGAACCAGAAGACGCTATAAATTCTAGTCCAGACTTCTCAGGTGATCAAAGAGCCAATGGAAAGCCATGAAAAGGCAAGCGGTTCACCTAAAGTCACATTGGCCCTAAGGGACAATGCAGGGATCAAACCTAGAGTATCTATGTATCTAGAGACACATAGAGGCCATTTTAAAGATGGGAAAACTGAGACCCAGGTTCACACAGGGAATTAGAGTCAGATACAAGATATGAAGTGATATCCTCTGATTGCAAAGTCAATGTTCTTTCCTCGGCCTCACTGGCTCCCCACTATTCCTCTGGCCATTTGGCGGCTGAGATTAGTGACAGCACCAAGGCAGGGACACTACGGGCTGATCTTAGACAAACCGATTAGCTCACTGATTCTCAGTTTTTCTGTCTGCAAAATGGCAATCATCTCAGAAGCCCTGCCCCCTGTGTGTCTCACCTGGGTGTTTGCAGAACAAATGAGAACATTGCTATGAAAGCATTTTAAGGTCTTTAAAGGAAGCTTTGTAAATATGAGTAATAATTACTGCCATCATCACCCACACCAGCATCATCCTCATTACTTGGGGAGTTCCTTAGCTGCTACCTCCCAGCTTGTTGTTTTTCCGTCAGTCTTTCTGCCTGAAGGGAGATGATAGAAGAACTCTGGAGGGCTTTGGACTTTGTTGCTTGGGGACGATGCCCTTCCTGGAGCTGACCAAGGCAACTAATTATCCCTCAGAGGGCACACATCACACCGCAAGCCAGTGCACAGGCTCTCGATTCCCTACTGGCTCCCTTACGAAGTGGTCCACTGAACAGGGCCCCTCCTTGGCCCCTCCACATGTAGACCCACTGCCCTGGAGAGGAGAGTTTGCACCCCCAAGTCCCAGTAAGAAAGGTCCCAGTCAGCCCCATAGACTCTCAATTTTAGACCAAATCTGTGATTTCATTTATATAGCAAACACCCCATAAGGAGCAATGCCTTTGTAATGTATAGTCTTAGAGGGGTGCTCAAGGAGAGGATGCTTGGAAAGGAAGGGGAAAAAGAGAAGGGAATCTGGTCTCATTTTTTGCCTGCATCCTGGGAAAACTGGACTCTGAGAGCATCTTATTGGAGATTGGAACTTGGGGTCAGTAGAATCTAAGCCTGTGTCTTTGTCTGTGTTTGTATTACAGTCTGTATCTACATCTACATTTATGTCTACATGTGTTTCTATGTCTACATCTATGTCTTTATCTACATTTATATCTATGTCTACGACTACATCTATGTCTCTATCTGTCTATGCCTTTATCCACATTAATGTCTATGTCTATGACTACATCTATGTCTATGTCTTTATCCACATTGATGTCTATGACTACATCTACACCTATATTTATGTCTCTATCTACATTTGTGTCTATCTATGACTACATCTATGTCTACATCTATGTCTGTCATTATCTACATTTATGTCTATGTATATGACTACATCTACATCTATATCTATGTCTCTATCTACACTTATGTCTATGTCTATGACTATATCTACATCTATATCTATGTCTTTATCTACATTGATGTCTATGACTACATCTACACCTATATTTATGCCTTTATCTACATTTGTGTCTATCTGTGACTACATCTATGTCTACATCTATGTCTATGTCATTATCTACATTTATGTCTATGTCTATGACTACATCTACATCTATATCTATGTGTATGTCTTTATCTACATTTATGTCTATGACTACATCTATGCCTTTATCTACATTTATGTCTATGACTACATCTATGTCTGTATCTATGTCTATGTCTTTATCCACATTTACATCTATTTCTATCACTATAGCTACATCTATATCTATGTCTATGTCTATATTTATGTTAAAAGTTATTTCTACATCTATGCCTATGTCTTCATTTACATTTATATCTATGTCCATATCTACATTTATGCCCAAATCTATATCTACATCTATAGCTACATATGCTGCTACATGTCTTTTTCTATATGTTCATGTTTGTATACATATATGTATGTATGTATATATTCAGTCTAGATCTGTGATTCCATCCACTCAGGGAACTTCTAGTGTGAAAAACGCAAATCAGTACGTCATCAGGAACTTACAGAACTGAGATTTGTACCCAGGTCTTTCTAACTTCAAAGTAAGTATTCTTTCCAAGACACTATACTATCTAGGAAAGCAGGAGGTGACAATGCACTGGATCTTCATGTATCAGAGAGCTATGAAGGAGCTAGAGGAGGTAAGTTGCTTTGGGATCTCTCTGGGATAGTGGATGGTATGCGTATCACAGTAAAGTGAGCCCCCATACGGTGGTTAGCACAGGGGCCCAAGAAATCCTGATACTATACGGCAGGATTCTTAACTGTTTTGTGTGTCTTAGACCCCTTTGACCAGTGTCTGGTGAAATCTAAGGACCCCTTCTCAGAACAATAGTTTCAAATGTATAATATAAGACTACAAAGGAAGCCAACTGTAATAAAGTAAGGTTATCAAAATCTTTTTAAAAATTCAAGTTCAAGGACTCCCCGAAATCTATCCATGGATCCTGTGGAACCAGGTTCTGGATCTTGCTCCTATGGAGATAGAGGCATCAAGCAATAGGGTCAGTAGAAAGGCCTAGAGCCTCTAGGCCTTAAATCTACAGAGACTTTGGACCCCCAAACATGGCATCTTTCCCAGTGACCCTTGGTTCAAAAATTTGGGTTTGAGAATGTCTTCTTGTTGGAGACTGGAACTTGAGGTTGATAGGATTTGTATCTGTGGCTGCCTCCATTTACATATGTCTATCTCTATGTCTGTCTGTGTTTGTGTCTGTCTATGTCTATGTCTATGTCTATGTCTATGTCTATGTCTATGTCTATGTCTATGTCTATGTCTATGTCTATGTCTATGTCTATGTCTATGTCTATGTCTATGTCTCTCTACACACAAATGCATACATTGGGACAGTAGTATATCTATGCATATATATATATATATATATATATATATATATATATATTTGGTCTGGACCTCTGTGCATATGTATATGTGTATATTTGGTCTGGACCTGTGATTTCATCCACCCAGGAAAATCCCAGTGTGAAAACTCTTTCCAACAATATAGATCAATAAGTCATCAGGAACTTATAGTCTTAGAGTTGCCCAGAGCACTGAGAGGTTAGGTGACTTGTATGCCCAAAGTCATACCACTGGTACATGTCTGGAGTAGAATATGGACCCAGGTCTTCCTGGATCCTTATTCACTTATTCACCAACCTGTCTCTTAATAATGTTATTGCTTATGATAATAACTCATCTCTTTAATGCCTTATAGTTTCCAAAGTGATTTCCTCAAAAAACAATCTGATAGGTAGGTAGGCAAATATAAGGATCACTATACCCATTTTATGGTTGGAAAACTGAGGCTCAGAAGGGCAAAAATGAATGAATGAAAAAAACATTCATTAAGCACTTACTGTGCTCCACACACTATGCTAAGTGCTGGGGAATACAAATAGAAAAAGCAAGAGAGTCCTTGTTCTCAGGGACCTCATATTCTAACAGAGGGTGGTTATGTGACTTGCCCAGGTCCCACAGTTACTAAGACTGACTTGAAACCAAGACCTCTCCTAACTCTGAATTCAGTACTCTTTCTCTCCAGACTCTGTTCATCTCTAGGGAGCTCTCAAGCCTGCCCTCAAGGGCCCTCCAATGTACCTGCAACTCAAGCTTCCAGGAGCTGATATGCCAGGGCAGGGGAAGCTTTATGGAGTGGCTGATAGAGGCAGCCACCAAACCCTTCCCCTGCTAGTACAAAGATCAGTGTCTCCCCTGGTCCCATCCATTAACATGGCCAATTGTATTTTCCATTAGTTTGGAAGCTCCTTGAGTGCAGGGTCTGTCTCATCTCTGTCTTTGTCTCCCTGGACTTTGGCACAGTGCTTGGCACATATTTGGCACCTAATAAATGTTTGTAAGTTGATTGATTCTTTTTTTAAAATGAATTTTATTAATATTTTTATATCACCTCAGTTTCCCCCTATATTCCTTCCCCCTCCCCTCGTAAAGAGAGCCATTCCATATAACATTTTAAGAAAAGGAAGAAAATCTGGTTGGTTGATTCTTAACTACTCCAAAAATTTAGAACTTCAGGGAACTTCTAGTTGGTTCCCCCCCCCCACACATTTCCCCATCATACAGATAAATTGAAGTACTCAAAGTCACACCAGTAACCCCTCCTAGGACCCCACCCCTCCCTTCTTTCTTTTCCTTCGACCTACTCTGTGTCTGCCTAAGGGGTGTGTGTCTGAAACTGTTCTTGCCCGGACACCCTGGGCCATGAGATGGGGGTGGGGTGGAAACTTATCAGGCCTCATGAAACTGGAAGGCTTGGAATCCCCCATGTTTCCTCAAGGCCTTCTACCACCCCTGGGGCTACTTCTCCCTGTCCCAGGAGGCATCCATGCTTGGCCAAGGTTGAGAAAGGAAAGGAGAAGCCCAGGGATCTGTTGAGGGGAAGCGGGGAGTAACAAGAGTGGGGAGCAAGTGTCAGGAGGGCCCATGGCACTTTAGAAAAAAAACCAAAAAGCAAAACCCAACAAGCCTGCCCGGACACAGATTAAAACGATACCATTTTTGACAAAGTAGACAGTAGCTGAAATATAATAAGTCACTGTTGAAAAATGCCCCCGTTCAGAGCACTGCTGGGCAGATTAGTTGGCATTCCTTCCCCTCCATTGAGTGGAGTCGCGAGCTAATAAATATTTCAGAATTGCCTCCATTCAATCCAGCCCTTGTCCCGGCTGACGTCTGTTCTCTCAGCTTTCAGAAGGAGACAGGTGCAGAAGGATGAAAAGGGATTTAATTACTAAACACCCCCAACTCCTGATATCCAAACACATGGCGTACTGTACACACATCTACTGCACACTGTCACGCACACACTGTCCACACACATACACACACATACTCACACTTGTGCTCACACTCACACTCACACCTCCTAAGGGGCACACATAACACCCATCGATCCCCTTGGCCCAACAGAAGCAGGGTGTGGGCTGACACCGTGCACATGCTGTGTGGTTATGCTATATTTCGGGGCCCAAACTAGGCTGAGCTGGCAGGGCCCAAGGGCCTGGGTTCAAAAGGGACCAGATGATCTCCAAAGTCAGCTCTCCCTGTAGAGTCCTATACTCCCTCATCTTTCACTGGGTTCACTCAGCTGTTTTTTCAATCATGTCCCACTCTCCATAACCCCATTTGCTATTTTCTTGGAAAAGATACTGGCGTGGTTGGCCATTTCTTTCTCTAGTTCATTTTTTACAGATGGGGAAACTGAGGCAAACAGGGTTAAGTGACTTGCCCAGGGTCACACAGCTAGTAAGCATCTTGAGGCCAGATTTGAACTCATGAAGATGGCTTAACTCTAGGCCTAGTTCTCTGTCCCCTGTGACACCTAGTTTACCATGGTCTATCCCTCTGTTACCTTCTTATCTCTGGGTCTCAGTTTCTTCATCTATAAAATGATGGGGTTGGACTAGAGGACCTCGAAGGTCTCTTCCAGCTCTAGGCACTAGGATTCCCCTTAGATGTTTCTCTAGCCTGGGTACACTTAGATCTTTAGCCTGTCTACCACAGCCTCACTAAACCATGGCCAGAGACCTGGGTTTGAATCCTAACTCCGACATTTAACTAGCATCACGATCTTGGACAAATCCCTTCCCTTTGCCTCCATAAAAGGGAGTTGGACTAGAAGAACTCTGAGAACCCTTCAAGCTCTAAGATATATGACCTTGTGAGCTGTGCTTAGAACACATTCGTTTGGGGATGTGGGGGTTGTGGCGGTAGCATGAAGGATGGTTTGACTGTGCGGGGAGATACACAGGAGAAGAGAGTAGCCCGACTCTAGCGGGGTTGGGAGAGATTGTATCCCCTAAGAGAATGAGAGTCATGGCTATGAGAAGTGTGCCCCCAGGAATGTTGGTGCCCTAGGGCAAAGTTCCATTGGCACTACCCTAGTTATGGCTTTGCTACACGTGTGCTCAACTGTACTACTCACTTATGTATTTTTTATATATGCACAATCACACCTAGACCTTAGGGCTGTGTGTAGCCCTATATATTCACAAACAGTTGCTTAACTCTGCTACTTTGTAAACATGTAAACTTGGGCAATACAATTCCTGTCTCTGGGCCTCAGTTTCCACATCTGTAAAAGGGCTAGTCTAGAGGACCCCTGAGGCAGATAAAGTGCTGGGCCTGGAGTTAGGAAGACCTGAGTTCAAATCCAGCCACTGACATTTACTAGCTGTGAGACCCAGGGCAAATGACTTAACTTCTGTCTGCCTGTTTCCCCAGCTGTAAAATAGGGGTGATAATAATAGCACCTACCTCGCAGGGCTGTTATAAGGATCAAAAGAGATAATATTTGCAAAGTGCTCAGCGCAGTGCCTAGCACACAGTAGGTGCTTAATAAATGCTTACTCTTTCCTTCTGTCTCTGGATCTTATGATCATCTTACTTAGGTATCCTCTAGCCAGGTGTACTCAGCTTTGTATGCAACTTCTGCATATACCTCTCCACATCTTCCCTGAGCCATGGCCAATTGTTCCTATAATAAGGTTAACTGATTCATTCAACAAACATTAATTGTATACCTACCATACACCAGAAAGGCAAGTGACTAAAATGTCCATATCCTTTGACTCCAAGATCCCACTGCTGGGCATATACTCCAAAGAAGTCAAAGACAGAAATAATGAGAGTAGCATTTCCTGTGATAGCAAAGGATAGGATACAGGGATGATGCCCATAGACTGGAGGGTGGCTAAACAAATCACGGTCCGTGAGTGTAATGGTTCTGCCAAAGGAGAAAAAAACCTGATGAATGTGATGAATTTATAGAAGCGTGGGAAGATTTCTATGAATGGATACCGAGAACGAAGATGACACAATGACACAATGGTGCCAACAACATAGTTGCAAAGAACAAAAACAATGAAATTAGATGCTGGGTGATTCTGGTGACCAAGTTTCATCACCAGGAGAAGCTGGGGAAATGTACTTACCTGTCTTCATTGGGGAGGTAGGGAATCTATAGATCAATCAACATTTATTAAGCGCCTACTATGTGCTGAGCACTGACTAAATGCTTGAATATAGTAAATACTAACAGTCTTGGTCTTCTTGTAGGTTGGTTTTACTGAACTGCTTCCTCTCCCCTTCCCTCCTTTAAAAACTTTATTGCAGGCACTGCAGAGGTCCTTAACTTGGGCTCCAAGAACTTGGTTTTATGAAGACATTTTGATAACTATTTTAATATAATTGTTTTCCACTGTAATCCTATGTATTTTATTTTATGCATTTGAAAAAACCTTATTCTGAGAGCAATCTCTTATCAGTAGTGATCTTCCTAAGGCGCAAATCTGACCATGTCACACTCCCTACTCGATCAAATCTAGTGGTTTCCTGTTGCTTCCAGGACCAAATATAAAATCCTTTCTTCAGATTCTAACTCAGCTTCTAAAAGCCTGACCCCTTCCTCCATTTGCAGTCTTCCTACACCTTACTCCCTTCCTGCTGCTCCTTTTGGCAGACGCTCCATCTCCTCACCCCCACCGCTCCAATTTTCACCAGCTGTGCCTTGTGTCTGGAATTCTCTCGATCCTCGCCTCTGCCTTCTGGTTTGAATACATTCAAGTCTCAGTTAAAATTGCACCATCTACAAGAAGCCTTTTCCCCATGGGCTAAATACTGATGCCTTTTCTTGTAGAGGATATCCAGTTATACTGTATATATTTTGTACATATCCCCCTCCATTAGATTGGGAGCTTCCTGAGGGCAGACTGTTTTTACTTTTTCTTTGTGCCGCAAGCATTTCATATAATGCCTGGTACATAGTGGGGGCTTCATAAATATGTTTGATGACTTGATCTGAGTGGGAGTTCATAGGTTTTACCAGATCAGAGAAGGCATTCATGACACACAAAAAAGGTTAAGTACCCCTGTGGTCAGGATGATTCGCTTGGGCAGAGAGGTTGGTGGGTCAGTCAGTCAGTCTACAAGCAATTATTAAGTGTTTAATATATGTTAGAGACTGTGCTAAGTGCTGAGTGTACAAAGAAAGAAAAAAAGTAGCCCTGCCCTCAAGGAGCTAACATTCCAATGGGGAGAAAAAGTGGGAATAATTGGGTATATATGGGGGGCAGAGGGAACCTGGAAAGGCTCCCTGCAGAAGCTTCAGAACTGAATGAGATGTAAAAATAAAAGCAACAAAAACAAAATAAAATCACAAACAACAAGAATCAAGAGATTAGAATTGGAGTCTAGAGACCTAGGTTTGAATGCTAACCCCAGCATTATGCCTGCATGACTTTAAGCGAGTTTTTAAACTCTCTCAGCATCTTATTCAAACTCTTGAATCCCAAATACACTGTCTAGTCTCTGGATGCCTGGCTGAGTTAAGTAACTTCTCTGGGACTCAGTTTCCCCATCTGTAAAAGAGGGGTTTGGACTTCCTGGCCTCTAAGATTCCCCCCTTGCCCCTCTGATCCTCACCTGGCACTGAGTAAATGCTTGCTAGTTGGTTGGTGGATCTGTAAAATGGGCGTAATCTAGAAATACTCGATGGCAGAGCTGTGAAATGGGCATAATCTAGAAAAACTCAATGGTGGATCTGTGAAATGGGTGTAATCTAGAAATACTCAATGGTGGATCTGTGAAATGGGTGTAATCTAGAAATACATAATCTAGAAATACCACCTCCTTGCAACACTGTTGTAAGAAAACCTGAAAGCAGCCGAGACTGTTATGTGAGCTGTTATCACAAGACATTTCCTGGGGGCAGAGGGGAGATACACAGAAAAAGAACACTTTTTTCCTGCCCTCAAAGAGCTTATATTTTCCTGGGAAAGATGGAATATGTTCACAGATAAGTCAATACAGGAGACAAAGTACATATTATATATAAATAAACATATTAGCATATATAATATGTTAATAATATAAACATAATAACCTATATAAATATATAGTATATATTTATACAAATTTGTTTATTTATAGACACATGGGGTTTCCCAAAAATCTTAATGTAGTTTAAAACTACTAAAAGCTTTGAAGTTCTCAAAGTTTAAAACTGCACTAAGACTTTTGGGACACCTGGTATACAGATATTTTTCGCCTGACCCAAGATTTTATTGCAGTTGGGAACTCTCTACCAATGGCTGGCACCTTTTCTGCAGGTTTTAGTCTTGATTTAATGAGTGCCCAGCATCCCAAAGTTAGCCTGTCAGAGCGGGATTTGAACCTAAATCTTCCTGAAACCCAAGCCAGTTCTCTATCTGACACACAATGCAATCACAAATACAGGGTGTGAATACCTGCACCTATACCTATACCTGTCCCTATACCTAGACCTAGATACATACATGCAAACATATACATGTGTATAATATATGCATATGTATGTGTGTATATATGTATATGTGTGTATACACACACATGCACACATGGATGGACAGATAGGTGGCACAGTGGCTAGGATGCCTGCCCTGGAGTCAGAAAGACCTGAGTTCAAATCCAGGCTCAGACACTTACTAGCTGTGTGATCCTGGGCAAGTCACTTCACCCTGTTTGCCTCAGTTTCCCCAACTGTAAAACAATCAGGAGAAGGAAATGGCAAACCATTCCACTATCTTTGCCAAGAAAACCCCAGATGGGGTCATGGAGAGTCAGACATGACTGAAAAATGACTTGGCAACATCGGCTGCTCATAGAAGAGTGATTGGTGCGTAGTAGGCTCTTGAATGATAAATGCTTGCTGATTGATTAGGCAAATGATGGGGTTGGGCTCTGTGGGTTCCAAGGACTCTTCCTGTCCTAATGTCCCATGAGCCTTTGCACTAATCACATCCTGCTCGTTTATCACGATTTGTGTAGATTTCTTATGCCCCTTGCTAGAATGTAAACTCCTGAAGGATGGCATAAAACTAGGTCTTATTCCATCTTTGCGTTTCCCAGAAACTAATCCAGAGCCTTGTATATTCAAACATTCAATCCAAGTCAACAAGCATGTATTAAGCCCCTACTGTATACCTGGCACTTCACTGGGTGCTTGGGCTACAAAGACAAAAGTAAAACAGATCCTGCCTTCAGGGATCTTTCGTTCTATTGGGAGAAAACAATGTGTCCACAGGTGAATAAAAAGTCAATAAAGTCAAAGTAATTTCAGGGGTATGTGGGGATGGTGAGGGTGGGGCACTAGAAGAACTTCTTGGGCTGATGTGGAAGGACCTCAGATTTCACTGGTTTAAGGAATTCTATCTCCCCATGTAGGGCTGGCCCAGCTGTGGCTTAGGAGAAAAGCCTCAGAGTGTCGTCTGAGGCTTGCCCAGGGATATACAGCTGGTAAGTGTCAGACTTGAACCCAGGACTCTCTGATGTTATACTCTATTCCATTTTGCCTCTTACCTATGGTAGGCCTTATTATTGTTAATAATAATGATCTCTAAATAAAAAGGTTGTGTGTGTATTCTTGGGGTGAGTGGGGGTGGGGTTGGTTCTAGGATTCTCTGGTGGCAGACTTGGGTGCCAGCCAGCTCCAGGAGTTCAATCTTAAGGGTAAAGCAGAAGTCAGCAGGAGAGGGAGCGCATGGCCACCCTTGATGTGCCACAGCCCAGGGTTGGCATCCCATGGGCAAATTCAAAGACAACCCCCAGCCCCCAGCACCGTGGAGCATCTGGGACAGGGCAGCTTCCAGGATAATATATCACTTAGGAACTGATAATTGTAGGGTAGAGAATTAGATAATGAGAGAGCCAGAAAAGAAGGGGATGCTCCCATTCCCAGGCAGACAGGCCTGGTGAATAGAAAGAAGAGTTGTTAGGAGCATCCTTTTGTTCCCACTAATGAATCGGGAAGATGGGGGAAGGAGGCAAGCTAAGCCGGGAGGAGGTTGGTGGGAGGACAGGGAAAGGGAGGCTCACCGCGGCATCGTCATGAGACAGTCTCTCCCCCTTCCATCTCATGCCTCCCTGCAGACAGACCTGCTTCCGATGTGCTTGTTATTCTGGTCCCTAGAAATAGATGTCTTGGGGATGTATCTGTGTTGGGGTGGCAGGAGCAGGGAAGTGAACTCATCCCAAGCGGTCACGCTCAGTTCAATTCAACACCACCATCCTGTGTACAAACAAACCAGTTTGCAGCAAGCCTGCAAAGGGTTTACTTTCTATTAGAGGAAATAACAGTACACAGAGAAGTCCATATCAAACACCCAGGAAGTGACCTCAGGACTAAGAACACCTGACCATGCTCATTCTGTTCTCAGCCTGAGTCAGTCTTTGGACCAGTCCTGGAGACCCAGACCCAGGGTTGAGGAGTCCCTAACCTGGAACGCCATTGAGTACCCCTAGCCGGATTCCTGTAGCTCTTGACTTCCTAGCCCCTTCAAGGAGACCCCTCCTCCCTCCCCAGATTCCCTTTCTTTATATGTTGTCTTGTCTCATGGGAAAATAAACTTTAGGGTAAGGATTGTCTTTGTATTGGTATGTCCACCACTTAGCATTACTGTTGTTACATGCATCCGTCTACAGGTTGTCCCTAGAGTCTGGTCACATAGGAAAACTGACAGCAATGTGGAGTTATTGCATCAAGCTCACGTGAATCTTGCAAAGCGCATCAACCTTTGCATCACAAATGATGGAAATCATATTGAAGATGTTATTTGTTAATATTCCAATCAAATAAAATATTGTTTAAAATTTCATTCATTTAATTTCTTTAAAAATATGCATTTTTGCCTATGTGTCCAGACTTTAGGAACACTCTGTATTTATCTATCTATCCATCCATCTATGTATTGATCCATCCATCCATCTATCTATCCACCCATCTATCTATTTATCTATCTATCTAGCATCTATCTATCTCACTAAAGAGCTATCCATCCATCCATTCATCTGTCTCATAACTATTCATAATCTATGTAACCCCATGTATCCATCCATCCATCTGTCTGTCTATCTGTCTGTCCATCTATCTATGTATCTATGTATCTATGTATCTATCTATCTATCTATCTATCTATCTCTACCTATCTATCTATCCATCTGTCCATCTATCCATCCATCCATCATCTATCTATCTATCTATCTATCTATCTATCTATCTATCTATCTATCTCACTAGATAACTATCCACCCATATATCTATGTCTCTATCTAATAACTGAGGGGATCAGGACACGTCTCATGTAGGAGAGGACCCTGGAATAGAGCCTTGAAGAGAAAGATTTTGTGAGGAGGAGGTGAAGCGCGAGAGCACTCCTGTGCACAGGCGTGAATACAGACACTGGGAGATTCTCCTATGCTAGAAAGGCTTTGCATCTGCACCTTACCTATACTGTGTGTCTGTTGTCCGAGGACCAGCCTAACTGAGGTCAGACAGTCCCATCACCGGGCTGACCAGAGGGTAATGAGATTTTTAATCTATAGCTCTTTAAGACTAAATCAAAGGGGGGATTATGATCAGCATTAGCGAAGGTAAGACTCACTAATAAAATAAAAATCTCCTTAAAATATTTAAAACCAGACTGATACAGTAGTAGGAAGAGAGTGCTGGGCCTGGAATCAGGAGAGATCTGGGTTCAAATACTGCCTCAGATACTTACTGCCTGAATGCAAGTTAATTAAACTTCAGAGCCCCCATTTCCTCATTTATATTAAGATGGAGATAACATTAGCTAAAGTATCTACCGCCCAGGGCTGTTGTTTTTTTAATGGCAATACTACCCAGAGTTGGGGATAAAAATATTAGATTACTTATCTCCCAGGGTTGTTATGCGGTTCAAGTGAGATGACATATTTAAAGTATTTTGTTCCTTTTAAGGAACTATATAAATGTCATTAAATTATATAAATGTCTTCTGCCTCTTTTGTATCCCCAGTGCTTAGCACAGTGCCTGGCACATAGTAGGTGCTTAATAAATGCTTACTGATTGGCTGTTTGAGTGTTTATTATGCCAGAGCATTTCAGGATACAGCTGGCACTTTGTATATATTCTATATTTATTTTTCTCTGTATATGTTGTTTTTCTTCTCAGTAGAGAACATGGAAGGGTTTCTTTTGAGGTCTTTGTCTCCCAGGGCTTCACACTGTGGCTGGCACATAGTAGGCATTTAATGTATTTTGTTGTTGTTGTTGCCCTATTAAACTGAAAAGGCTTCCGGGGATCACTTGGTCCCTCTCCCCTCAATTCCTTGTGTCTGAGGGTCAGGCTAGGTAAATCCAGAGAGGCTTGCCATCACGGAACTGTTTTTGGCCCCTGAGAATGATGAAGCTCCTACTCAGGCACCATGGTTGTCATGGGCATTAGCGATGGAGGGAATGTCCACACTAAGGAAATCATGCACAGGTCTTATGAATGAATGAATTCATGAAGGAGTAAATGAGAAAGCACTGATTATGCAGTTATCATGTGCCAGGGCACCGTGTTAAGCACTAGGGAGACAAATTCAAAGAGCAAGACAATCCCTGCCCTCAAGGAATCTACATTCTAGTAGGGGAATTCACATGAAGGAGATCTTTGATCAAGGAAGTCCCAGTGAAGGTTAAGTAGAGCCATACGACAATTAATGGACTCTGTCTTTCAGGAAGGGTAATATTGACTTGGGCGCGGCTAGGTGGTGCCATAGTGCATAGACTGCTGGGCTTGAACCCAAGACAACTCATCTCTGTGAGTTCAAATCCAGCCTCAGACACTTACTAGCTATGTGACCCTGGGCAAGTCACCTAACTCTTTTTGCCTCGATTTCCTCATAGGTAAAATGAGCCGGAGAAGGAAATGTCAAATTCTAGTATCTTTGCCAAGAAAACCCCAAGTGGGGTCCTGAAAAGTTGGGCAGGACCAAAACAACTGAACAGCAACAATATTGACTTGATTCCTGCTCCCAGATCTACAGGTGGAAGGCAGGGGGAGAGAGGGAGGACACACACCTTAACCTGTCTGCTTCAGTCTCCTCATATGCAAAATGAGGATAACGCTAGCACCTGCATGACAGGTTTGTTTTGAAGATGGGAGATAACATACATAAAGCCTCAGTTTTCTCACTTGTAAAGGGAACAACAAATAGCACCTACCTGCCAAGGTTACTGGGAGGATCAAGTGGGGTAATGACTATAAAGCGCTTAGCATGGTGTCCAGAGTGGAGTAAGCACTATGTAAATGTTAGCTATTAAGACTGAAAAGAGATGTATGCTATGTCAGACCTCAGTTTCCTCATCTGTAAAATGGGGTTAATAATAGAGCCTATTTGGCAGGATTGTTGTGAAGAACAAAAGAGATAATACACACAATTTGCAGACCTTCTAGCGCTGCCTAGGTATGAGTGTTGAGTGAAGGTGAGTCTTGGATCCTGCTTGGCTGAGTTCTCCCCACTCAGAAGCCCAGGATCCCAGGGTGGGAGATGGATGGAGCCTAGGGCATGGCAGGGAGATGACCAGCAAGCAACGCTGTGGGTTTTAGTTGGCTTAGAGATGACAGCATTTTTTTAATCAATACGGCACTGAACCAGAAAGACTTTTAAAAGAGCATTCCTTGGGACCAGGTCCCCAGCATTTTAAGCACTCAGATAGCTGGGTCGGGTGTGAAGCATTTATTGGCCCCAGTCTGCCATCAGTCATTCAAGACCAGTAGTGGTGAAAGGGTGAGATCGAGCATGACCTGAGGTCAGAGCTTGGGGGGAGGTACCGGAAGGAGTGACTTTGGAGCTGGGAAGAAGAGTCCTTTTTGTGGGGGCGGGGCTCGCTTTTGGGTTTCATGGTGGTGGCCAGCTAGCCCAAGACAGGGATAGGTGCAAGACCGAGGCTGACTTAAGTGCAGGCTAGCAAGAACAGAGAAACATGTATTCATTCAACAAGCACTTGTTACATACTTACTTTGTGTGGGTCACTGTGCCGGGCCTCGGGGAAGATACAAAGTTTATAGGGAAGACAGACCAGAGTTAAAATCCCACCTCAGCCACTAGTGTGACCTTGGACAAGCCACTAATTTCATTTCAGTTTCCTCAAATGTATTATGGGAACAATCAGAGCACGTACCACCTGGTGTCGTTGTGGGGATCAAATGAGGCAGTGTTACACACACACACACACACACACACACATACATATAGTGCTCTGCAAAACTGAGATCACGATAAAATACTAGCTCGGTAATAGTAGTAGTAGCAACAACAGACTAGTAATAGCAGTCAAAATAGGAGTACTAGTGATATTAGTAGCAATAGTAGCAGTAGCAGCAATAGTAGTAATAGTAGTAATTATAGTTGTAATGGTAGTAGTAGTAGCAATAATAGTAGTGCTAGTAATAGTCACAGTAGTACTAGTAATAGTAGTAGTAGCAATAATAGCAGTGCTAGTAATAGCAGTAGCAATAGTACTTGTAGTAATAGCAGTAGTAGTAGTAGCAATAATAATAGTACTAGTAATAGCCACAGTAGTACTAATAATAGTAGTAGTAGTAGCAATAATAATAATACCAGTAATAGTCACAGTAGTACTAGTAATAGTAGTAGTAGCAATAATAACAGTACTAGTAATAGTCACAGTAGTACTAGTAGTAGTAGCAATAATAGTAGTGCTAGCAATAGTAGTAGCAATAGTAGTTGTAGTAGTACTAGTAATAGTAATCACAGTAGTAGTAGTAGTAGCAGCAGCAACAGCTGAGGGAGAAGACACAAAAACAGATAACCAAAAAGCACCGTACTATATGATGGATGTATTAATGGTAATGGCATCTATTATTATTTATTTTATTTATTATGAAGTTTGAAAAATATTTTACCTGCATTATTCCATTTGAGGCTCTCAGCCACCCTGTGAGTCTCAGAGACTCGCCCAGGGTCACGTGGCTGGTGTCGAAAGTAGGGTCTGAACTGTTCTGACCTTCCCGATTCACCCTCCAGCACTCTAGCTGCTCTGCTCACTGCTTCTTTAAGGCAAGATTATCTGACAAATACTCTCCTTCTGAAGTGAACCTGCCCCAGTGTTTTCCTAGAGTTTCATTGGCCTTGGGAATTCCCTCCATCTAAGGTTTGATAAATCCTAGAGATCTGCCTGTTTCTCAGGATCCCAGCGCCACAGATTGAGAGTTGAGAGGGCCCTTGGAAGCCGTTGAATCCAATGTCTTCATTTACAAATGAAGAAGCTGAGGCACAGAGAAGGATAGCATGGGTAGCAAGTGGCAGAGACGGAATCTGAACCCAGTTCTTGACTCAGAATCCAGTGCACCATCCAGTATACATAAGGCCTCAGAACACAAAACAAAGTGCTGAGGCCCAGAGGAGCTGAGCAAAGCAGGGAAGCCTTTCTGGAGGAGGCAGCAAAGGATAGATTGGAATTCATCAGGCAAACAAGGGGAGGGAGGATAGTCCACAAAAGGGGAATGGTGTCCGGATGTGGGAGAGTATCAGGTATGTTTGAGGGATATCAGGACCAACTTTCTCACAGCAAGAGCTGTCCAAAGGTGAGGGTAGGTGACCTCCAGGGTCCCTTTATTTCTTGATTGATGCCACTACGCTCCTCATTCACACGCTGTATTCTACACGAGATTTTTCTGAATCTACATGCCCAATGCCTCCCCCCAACACACACACACCACCCTCTACCACAGCAATCAGTCGGTGGGAATTATTAAGCACCCACTATGTGCCAGGCACTTGGGCTAAGTGTTGGGGATACAAAAAAGGCAAAAACATGGGCCCTGCCTTCAAGGAGCTTACAGTCTAATGGGGGAACCAATGTGCAAAAAAAAAAAATACAACCCAACATTCTAAGACACATGCAGCATAGAATGGAAAGAGCTCTCAGAAGGAAGGTGTTGATGGGAGTGGAGAACCAAGAAAGGCACTTGCCTTTAGGATTTGAGCTACGTCATGAAGGAAGCCAAGGAAGGAGAGAGAGTCCTGAGTAAAGGGACAATAATACCTTGTATCTACTTTGTACATCCTTATTCTCATATATGTCTGTTCCTAGAGTAAATTGTAAGCTGTTTGAGGTCAGGAACTGTTTCTTTCATTCATACCCTACCATGATGAGGTCATTCTAGCCTTCTAGCCAGAGCCTTAACTATTTTTTTCACCTGAGTCAAAAACTGCGTGTACAGATTAGGGGTGGGGAGGGCGAAGATTTGGGAGGAGGTGTTTTGGGGACAGTGGTAGTGCCCAGGAAAGTTTGGCCTTGGGCTGGGAGCCTAATCACTTCAGGAGATTAGTGACCACCTCCCTTTATCCCAGAGGAAGTTGGGGGCCTGAGAAAGAAGCACCAGAATGACAGGACCCTAGAGATGAGGTAAATGTGCAGTTTAGCAAAGGACTACGAGGCAGGTCACAGAGAAGAAACCTCTCCCCTCAAATTTCAGTGCCCTGGGACAATGGGCTCTCAGTCTCATGCTAATGATGTCTTTGCTTCTAGCTTTAACATCTAGGACTCTGACACATCGCTTTGTACCACTTTCCTCTCCCTTATCCCCAAGGCCTCCACACGCATGTACTCCATTCTTCCCTGGACTGCATAATCTGGGCCAGCCCTGAGTAAAGGGCCAGGCAAGTACTTAGGCCCGGAACCTCCTGACATTAGGACACACCCAGTCAGACCTCCGCCTTCCATTACAGTCTTCCTAGCCATTTGTGGATGCCTTTGCAATGTCTTCTATTCCTCAAGTGCCTTGCACTTTACACCCATTACGGCCATCTGCCCAACTCTATTACAAGGAGAGAGACAATGAGGCCAAAGATGGACAGGCCCATAGCCAAAGGCCTAGATAAATGCACTTCCCAGAATGGCAGAATTCTGTGCTAGTAGGGACCCTCCTCAGCCTAGATCTAGTCCAGCTCATACCTAGTTCAAAAAGAGTCCCCATTGCTACATGCATAATAAGTGTCATCTGTGCTAAGTACGAAGCCCTCCAAAGAGTGAGAACCGTCTATGCTCCTTTGGCACAGCCCACTCCAATTTGGGACCCACAGCTTTCAGCTAGTTTTTCTATGGCTCCCCTCATTAGAATGTAAGGTCCCTGAGAGCAGGATCTCTCTGTCTCTCTGTCTCTGTCTCTGTCTCTGTCAGTCTGTCTGTCTCTCTCTCTCTCTCTTTCTCTCTCTCTCTTTGTAAATGTAGTCTCAGTGTCAGTGCCTGGCATTGGCACTCTAAACTTGACATCAAGCCTCAGTTTACCCCTTTGAAGTTTGCACCCATTGCTTTTTTTCTCTAGAGCCAAGTAGATCAAGCCCAATCCCTCTTCCACACGACAGAATTCAACAAAATTAAATTAAAAATTTAAACACAGTGAGTATCTATCTACTCAAGGCAACTAACATGATGGCCTTGGAGTCAGAAAGAACTGTGTTCAAATCCTGCGTCGGACTTAATTTCTCAGTACTCCCAGAAAGGAAGTTCCCAAATTGGTTTTCCCCTCTGTCAAGAAATCACAGGCCTGACAACGAGCCTGGGCCTGGGACCCCAAAGATGGAGAGAGCGCAGAGCCTGCTCTGGAGGCCCATTCTCCTCCCTCCACCTGTCCGATTCTACTAATCCAGCTTCACGTTTATAAGGCATTTAGCCCAGCACCTAGCACACATTAGGGCTGTATAAATGCTAGCTATCATTATCATCATTTTATCTCGAAAACAAACCTTGCAGGTAAGTGCTATTACTTTCCCCATCTTACAAATGAGAAAACTGAGGCAGGCAGAGGTTACGTAACAGGATCATACAACCAGTAAGTATCTGAGGTTGGATTCAAACTCAGTTATTTCAGCCCTGTCTGAGTCTCCGTGACCCCATTTGGGGTTTTCTTGGCAAAGATAGCAGAGTGCTTGGCCATTGCCTTCTCCAGGTCGTTTTACAGATGAGGAAACTGAGGCAAACGGGGTTAAGTGACTTACCCAGGGTCTCATCGTTAGTAATATCTGAGACTGGATTTGAACTCAGATCTTCCTGACTCCAGGCCCAGCACTCTATGCACCTCACCACCCAGCTTCCCTACTAGCTGACATTTAGTAAACACTTGATAAATGCCTATCGATTGACATTAGACATGAGAAAACACATTCAGGGAGGTGGAGAGAATTACCTAGGGTCACACAGCATCTAAGAACGGGGAGCTCCTTGAGGGTATTTTTACTTTTCTTTGTATTCCTAACACTTAGCACGTGCTTGGCACACAGTAGGTGCTTAATGAGTGCTTGTTGATTGACTGTTAACTTTCACTGTTGAAGGAGGGATTTGAAGCCCGGGTCTTGGGCTCTATACAGTCTACATGGAGTGAGTAATCAGAGTAATGCCTAGCGCATAGTAGGCACTATATAAATCTTTTTCCCTTTTCATCCTCTTTCCTCCTACCATACCAACTTATCTAGTCTTTGGTACCTTATGGATCATTCTTCCCAATCTCCCAACACCCCCTCCCCCAATCTGTTTTAGAATTACCTTTATGTGGTTGTTTGAAGATGATAAGAAGTGGAAAGAGCTCTGAATTTGGGGTCAGAGCGTCAATGTTTGGTTGCTCAATCTGCCACTTACCGACTGTGTGACCTGGAACAAGTCTTTGGACTCCAAGGTCCCCGCCAGCTCTAAAAGTCTGATCCTATAACCTAGGGCACCCAGAGACCCAAAGGGGAGCAGATCTGGCCCTGTCCTGCCTAGGAGGGCCTGGGTGAGTCAGGCAGTCTGTACTCACGTTTCTCCCCTGGCACTTTGGGCCAGCCTCGGGTCTGGTGTTTCAGTGACTTGGCTGCCCATCCAAGGTGGCAGGGATGGCCGTGCTAATCAGATACTCACGGCTTGTGAAGAAGGGCCAGTGGCTGAGCAGAGCAAAGGGGAAGACGAGGTAGGGAAGGGAGGGGCGGCTGGTGGCTGGAGTTTGGGTCAGTCTCTCTCTTTGACATCTTTTTTAGGACTCCCAGGAAAGGCCATAGGAAACCAGACACCATCCCCAAGCATATGTTCCTCTGCTTGGCCACTCCCCTGGCCAGACCTGCCCTTCACTGTCTCCCTTTCTCTCCTGCTGCCTTTTCATTGATTGTTCTGGGGCTGAATGGGGTTGGGAGGGAGGGAGCAAAGGCCTAATGCCCACACCAGGTGCACCATTGTGAGTATCCATCCGGGAGACCCTTGCCTAGGACACCTGGCCATGTAAGAGGTGGGTCCAGACTCTGCGTAGATTCCCTCCCCCATCCTTCTGGGTGACACAGTCATAGGGGCTACAGACACAGGCCTACTGGGGGAGGAGCTTTTTGGGAAGGGGCTAGTCCTCCTTAAAACAGATCCCAAGGCATTTCTTTGGTCTTCAGTGGATTGACCTCTGGGGAAATTTTCATCAGAAAACCAGGAAATCACAAAATAAGGGGTCTGGGGGCTGGCTAGGTAACTGGCCTGCTTCCTGCCCCTAAGTTCCTTCTCGAGCTTTGGGAAATGGGGAGGGGGTGATGCCTTCTAAGACCCTGGCTCTTTGGCCAAGACTATTTCCCCAGCTCCTTGGAGCAGAAGATCTGATGGGCTTTCTCGCACCTAGACCTAACCTCCTCTGGCTCAGACTGCTCCTTCCTTCATCTTCCTAGTTCAACAAGGAGAAGTCTCCCAAACAGGCAAGGAGACCCAGTTGGAAAAGTCTAGGGGGCCTTGGCCCCCACCCCATCTTAAACTCAGGCCCAGCAATAATTCCTTCTTGGTCCTGAGGTCCAGCCTGGACACATTTCACCAGCTTTCCTCTCCACTCTTTCCCTCTATGAAAATTTAATGCCAGGAATGACAGCCTCTGTTAATGAAAGAGGCTTCTTGGGTGGGGGGGGGGGGAAGAGAGAAAAAAGAAAAAAACCAAACAAACAAACAAAATCAACAGCCTCTAAGGGGCATTAACTTTTCATGAGCCCAGATCCCAGCCTCCCAGCAGCTCCCCAAGGCTCTCTCCCCAGCTCCTTCCCTCTGTGAGATACCCAGACCCCGGCTCCCCTTTGTACCGCCTAAGGGGCAGGCAGGCCAGGGGTAGTATCTTGACCACTGAAGCGATCTCTTTCCCCCTGGTGGGGGCAGAATCTATCAGACCTGAGACAGTTAATCCCCTCATCTCCACCCCACCAAGGGATCCCCAAATGGTACCTCAAAGTTGGGAGTAGAGGAGGGGAGGGGGTATTGGGGCAGCCCCAAAGAAGGCACCTGGTGCCCAGATAGGCCCCACCCAATGTTTAAGGAAGGCAGTGTGGTAAGGGCACTGAATTTGAATTTGAAATCAAGGAATCTGGGCTCCAACCCCACTCTGCTATTTGGTAGCTGTGTGACCTTGTGTAAGTCACTTAATTTCTATGCCTCAGTCCCCTTAACCGTAAAATGAGGAGACTGAATTAGAGGACCTGGAGGTCTCTTCAGCTTTAAATCTATAACCTATGAATCTCAGCTCTAGCCCCTTAGTTCCAGTTTCCTTATCTATAAAACGGAAGGGAGAGGGAGGGGGCGTGGCTTAGACCTCTAAAGGTGGGTGTTAGAACTCAAATGGCATTCTAAAGGAGAGAGGGAAACCTGTAGTGAGACTCAGAGAGGCGCCCAACCGTATTAGAGCGTGGAAAGCACATAGGAATTGGCATCAGATGACCCAGATTCAAATGCCGCTTCACTTCCTTACTATCTGTTGGAAAGTCACCTCCCTTCCCTTTTCTGTAAAATCAGGGGGTTGGACTAACTGACTTCTACAGCGCCTTCCAGCCCACAGTCCTAAGAGCCTGGGGAATCTTGGGGAAGGCAGGGGGATGAGCCCCTTGGAGGCCCCCCCCATACCTGCCCTCTTCTATGCACACATAGACACACACACTCTCACACTCACACACACACTCTCACACATATGCACACTCACACACATGCACACACGCATACACACACTCACACATATAGATACTCTCTCAGACATATACACACACGCACACACGTATACACACATGCACACACTCACACACGTACACACTTAGTCACACAATACATACACACTTACACTCACACACATATACACACTCTTTCTCACACATGCACACACACTCACACATATACACACACTCTCAGACACATACACACTCACACATGCACACACACTCACTCACACACATGCACACACACGTATACACACATGCACACACACTCACACAATACACATTCACATACACACATGCACATATGCTCGCACACATGCACACATACATCCACACATATACACATACACACACACTCAAACTCTCATACACCCATACTCACACACATACACACACACGCATGCGCACTCACACACATGTACACACGTACTTATACACATTCACGCATATACACACTCACACTCTCTCAGACACACTCACACTCAGACACTCACTCTCACACATACATGTATACACACATGCACACAATACACACACTCACACACACACACATACACACTCTCTCTCTCTCTCTCTCTCTCTCTCTCTCTCTCTCTCTCTCTCTCTCTCCCTCCTTTCTCTGGCTCATTTTTCCTCCCAGAGCTAAAAGGGCAAAGCCAGCCCTCCCCTCTGTTCTCCCGCAGTCCTTCCCTTCCCTCCCTCCCATTCTCCCGCCCGTCTCTCTGTCTCTCTCCCCTCTTTGCGGCACTCAGAGAGCCATTGGCTGCTGCCCGTGATATCCTGAGAGATGCAACAATTAATTTTCTTTTAATCAAGGTCGGATGAAGTAAATCGGTGCAGCTCCGCAGCCCTTCGTTTTCTGTTTTTCCAGTGATGCAAAACAAATATGATCAAATTATGCTCCTTCTCACCTTATTGAATTAGGAAGCGTGACTGATCAGAGAGAGCTGAGCCGTTATAGACCGTACCCAGCCCCCTCCCCAGCCTCGGCCTCCCTGGGGTGGGGGCAGGGCCTCGAGGCTTCACCCCATCTTGGAGGGTGATTTCATCGGGACTCACCTCCCCATTCTCTCTGCGGGGTTCAGGGAACAAGGAAGGGGCCCCAAGGTTTTCTAGACTGCCGGGACAGTGTGGGCACGAGCAAAAGGAAAGAGGGGCTGCCCGTGCTTGGATCCTCCATAGAACTGGAAGGGAGCTTAGAGGTCACAGTTGGTGGTAACGTCAGGATTCGAATCCAGATCCTCTGAGTCCAAAACCAGTATTTTTTCCAGTGTCTCAAGCTGAATATTGACCTGCTCCTTGGTCTTGGGCACCATCAGTAAGAGGCAACATAGGGAGAAGGAAGTGGGTGGCATGATTTGATGGAAAGAGAACTAAATGTAAAGTCTTAGCTCGGCAGCTTACTAACTACATGACTTTGGCCAGGTCACTTTCCTCTTTGGGATTCAATGTCCTCATCTGCGAAGAGAGGATCGAAGATTTAGAGCCAGAACGATGTTAGAACCCATCTCGTTCAACGCTGTCTTCTGACAGATGGAGAAACTGAGCCCCAGAAAGATGGTGACTTGCCCAAGGTCAGACAGCATCCTTCTGCTTGTCATTGGATGAGAGGACCTCAAAGGTCAATGATGCTCAGAATTTCCTGCATCTTTTCTCTGCTCCTCTGTTCTGAGAGGACTGTAGAAGACCAGGCATGGGGGGGGGGGGAGCAGGCAGGTGGAGAGGGCAGACCCACTCTTCCCACTGAGCTGGAGGCAAAGGGTGCTCTCCCAGGAGGGGTGCTGAAGATGACAGTGGAAGCTGGGGGGCTGAGGCAGCAGCCTGTGAGCAAGCCCAGCAACAGCAGAGGATATCATCCTGGAGTCATTTACTATCCCTCTGGTCCCCAGCAGACTACAGAGAGGTCAACCTGAGCTGTGTGCAAATGGAATTTTTATCAATGATTTGAAATCTGCTAGGGGACCGTGTATCAGAAGGAACCTGTAGCAAAGCTTCCTGCACAGCAGAATCTGTACAATGGACATAATGATATCATAGAAGGCACTTAATAAATGTTTCTAGACTGCAGTACCCACCACACTGAGTTTCTGTGAGGCATGATGAAATAAAGTCTTTTTTTTTGTTTGCTTTGCAAACTTAAAAATGCTTTCCACACATTATCGCCTTTGAACCTCATAGCACAGTGAGGTAGGTGTGATTGTGCCCATTTTATAGAGAAGGAAGCTGAGGGCAAATAACTCTCCAAAAGTCATGAAGTTAGTAAGTGTCAAAGGTAGGATATAAACCCAGGTATTCCTGACTCAAAGGCCAGCATACAATCCATTAACCCAAGAAGCCCCCTTTTTACTTGAAGGACTCCTATAGCAACTCCTTCTATAATAAAGTGAACATTTCTTTTAAAAATGACTCAAAGTATTATCCTGCTCCACCCCATCTCATCTATCTGGTTTATAAATACGGATGGTCCAGATGTTTGCGTAAAACAAAGCCGACTGGTATGTGATTTGCAATCTGTGGGAGTGGAATGGGAGTCAATAATATTTTGAACACTCAGTGTGGGCTGAACATTGGCTTAGGCACAATGAGAGAGTACAAAGAAAATAGAAATATGTGGTGTGTGCCCTTAGGGAGCTCATGGCCTAGTTAGGAAGAGAAAACACATACACATAAGGAAAAACACACAGATAAATAGAAAAGATAATACTGTATCTAACAATACTCATACACTCTTAGTGGAGCTGCTAATTTCTTGTCATTCTTGTCATTGTCATTCTGATTCTAGAAAACAATTTGGGGCTATGCTAGAAAAGTCACTAAAGGGTACAAACTTTCTGACTGTTGGGTACACATCCCAAGGAAGTCCATGATAGAAAGGTCCAGATTTCTCATAATTTTAATAACATAAGAAATTATTTTTATAACTATTAGAACATGTATAACAAACATTATTTTTCTACCAAATTTGCTATTTTGTAACAAATATAACATTTTATAACAAAATATTAAGAGCAGAACTCTGACAGCAAAAAAAAGAAAGAAAACAAAATGGGTACCCATTACTTGAGGAATGACTAAATAATTTGTGATATGTGACTAGGAAGAAATATTCCTGAGCCAAATGGAATCTTCACTGAGTATGGGGAATCCAGAGGAACACAAGAAGCCATATGAAGTGATACAGAGTGAAGAAAACAGAACCAAGAGAAGAATATGAATTACGGTTACAAGAATATCAGTCAGTCAGACAACTAGCATTTGTTAAGTACCTACTATGTGCCAGGCACTGTGTTAAAGGCTGAAGATAAAAAGAAAGACAAAAACCAGTCCCTGCTCTCAAGAAGATCACAGTGTAATATAGGACGCAAGTGCAAACAATTATGTACAAACAAGATATTTGTTGTTGTTTGGCTGGTTCAGTCATGTCTGACTCTTTGTGACTCCATTTGGATTTTCTTGACAAAGATATTGGAGTGATTTGCTCTTTCCTTCTCAACCTCATTTTACATATGAGGAAACTGAGGCAAAGGGGGTAAAGTGACTTGCCCAGGGTCACACAGCTAATACATGTCTGAGGCTGGATTTGAACTCAGGAAGATGAGTCTTCCTGACTCCACTGCACCACCTAGCTGCCTGAAATAATAGCTAATTAATTATAAATATGCCTGTTTTATCCAGGTCCCAATTTCTTTGGCAGCCTATCCACTGAGCCACCTAGCTGCCCATGACAAACAAGATATAGATAGAATAAACTGGAGATAGTCTTAGAAAGAAGACTAAAAAGGACTGGGAAATGCTCTTGCACTTTAGCTGAGAATTTTGGGAAGGCTGGGAAGCTGGGAGGGGGAAATGAGGGAGGAGAGTATTCCAGGCCTGGGGCACAACCAGAGAAAACTCCTGGAGTCTGGAGATGGAGTGTCATGTGGGAGTAAGAGGAAAGAGATCAGTGTTATTGGATCATAGAATATGTGTAGAGGTATAAGGTATAAGAACCGTGGAAAGCTAGAACAGGGCCAGGTTATGAAGGGCTTTAAAAGCCCTTTAAAATAGAGGATCTTATGTTTGATTCTAGAGGCAACAGAGAAACAGAGTTTGTTGACTAGGACAGGGATGGGGAACCTATGGCCTCAAGGCCACATGTGGTCCTCTAAGTCCTTAGGTGCAGCCTTTTGACTGAGTCCAAGTTTTACAGAACAAATGCTTTAATTAAGGAGGTTTGTTCTGGGAAGTTTGGTTTCAGTCAAAGGGCCACACTTGAGGACCTAAAGGGCCCCGTGTGGCCTCTAGGTGGCAGGTTCCCCACCCCTGGACTGGGAAGTACTATGGTCAGATCCGTGCTTTAGGAAGATTGACAGCTGAGTGGAAAATGTACTGAAGTGAGGAAACACTTGAAGCAAGGTGACCAACCAGATGATTATTGCAACAGTTCAGGTGGGAGGTGATGAGGACCTACGCTTGGGTGGTGCAACATCGGCAATTCAACTCATATAAATTGCAATGAATAATCTTGGTTCTAGAAAACAGTTGCTGAAACATACTTTCTCCACTTGAGAGAGAAATAGGAAACTATAGTTGCAGAGTGGTGAATACACTGTCAGACAAATTTATTTTGGGGGGTCAGTTTTGCTGAACTGTTTTTCTTTGTCACAAGGGAGAGTTCAGTGGTAAAGGAGCATATCGGCAAATGACTCTGATTTTTAAAATGCATCAATTTAAAATGCATCAAATAAAAAGACACAACCTCAGGTTAAAAAAGGAATAATATTCCTACAACAGAAATGATTATAGTACTGAAAGAGAGCCTAGCTGCCAAGAAAATATAGAAAAACATATCAGGGGAAGATGGAGTTATGTAAAGCTACCTAGAGGAGAGTCATTTTAGACAGGGTTTTTTTTTAACAAAAGGAATATTAATCACAGAGTTGGAAGAGATCTCAGAGGCCATCTAGTCCAATCTGTACCCAAATAAGAATCTTCTCTAAAACACACATTACAATAAATCATTTATGCAATCGATCAACTAATCAATAACTATTTATCCAGCCCTTTGTATTAACTCTATGTGAACCTTTGGGCTTCAAGAGTGTTTCTCATATAGAACGTAGTGTTAGATTCTGCTTTCTAGTGCAGTCTGATACTCTCTTCCATTTTATGGGTGAGTCTATCCCATTCACATTCACACCTATATTCATCAATTGTGTATTGCCCTTTATCCTATTCTCTTATATGTTTCCCTCTCATGGATCTCCATCCACCCTTTACCATCCTAGAAGAAAAGTGGTCAGAACAGAAATTTGCTTAGCACAATGTTCTGTGCTTAATGCAGACAACTACTCCCACTCTTCCCATTTCTTCTCCTCACTCAGACCCTAGTAGCAGGTTGACACCCTTCATTTATGCCCTTTCAAACTTCTCTTTATAATTCTCCTCTTTGTTCTCTTGTGGTTTTTTTGTCCCTCCCTGCTTGTTCTCTCCTTTCTCCTTAGCATATTTCTGCCTTTTTTCCCTGTTGAATTAAATGCATTTCTACACAAAAAAAACTTCACATATGTGTGTTCTGTCCTCCTTTGACCATTTCAAATGAAAGTGATGTCCAAGTGACATGCTCTTCCTCATTTGTATAGACTTTGACTTCTGCCCTCTAATTATATAAGATAAATTTCTCCCTTTCCCATTCTTCCTGTTTTCTCCCTTAGTGTGTCCTATTTCCCCCTCTCTTTCCTTTCTTCTTTTAAAATCATCAAAACATAACAAAAATCACTTCCAGGCCCTCTGTCTCATTTGACTCCCTCTATGATTCCTGATGACATCACGGTTCTAGATTCAATGTTCTTTCCATTTCCCCCCCTTGCCTCTTGTTTCCTGGGTCACTAATTAGGCTCTTATCATATTCTGCCTTGTGATGACCTCCTCTACTGTGGACTTGAATTCTTCTAGGAGTGATTTGGTTTTTATTCTCTATGTGTGGAATCAGAGGTTCTGAAGCCTAGGCAGTGTTTAAAATAGCTAAGGGGATTATGGGGACAATAACACCTTGAAAATCCCAGCCCTTCAATTTTTAATATGATAAAAGTGTATATCTAAAGCCAGAAAATGGCATTATTTGTGATGAGGAAAAGAACAGAAGTTTTCCCAGTAAATACAAGGATAACCTTTTCCTCTATTATTATATGACATAATTCTAAAAATGCTAGCAATAACAATAGAAGCAGAGAAATTAAAAGGATAAATAGAAGTTAAAAAGAGATGAAACTACCCCTATTTATTAGTGGCATGATGGTTTACTTAGAAAATCCCTGAGAATCAGCAAAGAAGCTAAGTGAGATACCTAATCGTTTTGTTAAAGTAACAAGATATAAAATAAATCCACAAAATGAATAGATTTCTAGATAAAAGTAATAGAATTCAGGAGGAAAGACTAGAAAGTCCCAATCAAACTAATTACAAAGTTGCTCAAAATAGTGCATTACAAATTTCAATATAATACAATATAATTAATTAATACTATATGATATAATTAATATAACTGTAATATAGTTATAAAATGCACAAAGAGAAGTCTGTCTACTAAGACACGTTCAAGATTTGCATAGATACAATTACAAAACAACATGCAAAGAAATAGGTAACATATCTAATTGGAAATAAATTCCGTCCTCACGGCTGAACTGCAGCAATAAAAATGATACTACCTAATTTAATTTATAGATTTACTATTATACTTACCAAACTATAAAAGGAATACTCTGTAAAGTCAGACAAAATAAGAAAATTCATTTGGAGAAACAAAAATCTAGAATCTCAAGGGAAATAATGAATAAAAAGTAGGGGGTAGCACTTTCAAATAAAGCAATAATCATCAAAACTATTTGGCACTTACTTAAAAAACGAAAAAGTAGATCAGTGGAACAGATTGGATGAAGAAGAACAGAAACAATTAAACTCATTAAACCAATGTTCAACAAACTCGAGAACCTAAATTATTTGGGGAAGAACTATTTGATAAGAAATTCTGAGAAAACAGGAAATCAGTTTAGCAAAAACTAGATTTAGACTAACACCTTACACCATATACCACAATAAGGTCGCAGTGAATAGGTGACATGAATATTAAAGCTCTCTCTCTCTGTCCCTGTCTCTGTCCCTGTCTCTGTCTCTCTCTCTCTCTCTCTCTCTCTCTCTCTCTCTCTCTCTCTCTCTCTCACACACACACACACACACACGCACATGCACACGCACACACACATGCACATGCACACACAAAATTAGAAAGAACTTGATTGTGTACCTTTCACAGCTATGGCTTCCTTTTGGTTCCAACTAAAATCCAACTTTTACTGGAAGCCTTCCCCAGATCCCCTTAATTCTAGTAACCTCCCTCTGTTAATTATTTCCTATTTATCCTGTATATAGCTTGAGATATAGATAGATAGACATGTATATATGTATGTGTGTATATATGTGTATGTATATATATGCATATACATATATATATATACATACACATATATATATGTTTGCATCTACCTCCATTAAATTGTAGGCTCCTTGAGGGCGGGGACTGGTTTTTGCCCTTTTTTGTATCTACAGAGCTTAGCACAATGCCTGGAATATAGTACATGCTCAATAAATATTGATTGATTGATTGATTGATTGATTGAAATGGCAAGGGAGAGAATTCTTGACTAAACAAGGTATAGAAACAATGACAATATAGAATTTCATGAAATTAAATTTTTTTGCATAAACAAAATTAATGCAACCAGGATGAGAAGGGAAGCTGTCGGTTGATGAAAAAATATCTATAGTTATTCGTGATCCCTAATCCTCCTGCTACCTACTCATCTAGGCCACAGCCCTTAAAGGATATCCAATGGCCTTGGGAAATCCGTCCAAATCAGTGAGTCTGGAGAGTGGTGGCCTTTGGGGCAGATAGATCCCTGGATAGTTATTTGGGTGAGTGAGGGGACAGCTGGTCTTGATCATCAAATGACTTTTCACACTGCATCTGGCTGCTTCTTCCTGTTCCTGTCCTCTGGGTGAAGCTTAGTCTCCAGATGGTGTAATAGGATTTCCACATCCTTATCTCAACCATCACTTTGCCACTGGCCAGGCTTTCCCCTCCCTTTCCTAGTGCAGCTCCTGGGAGTAACAAGCAAGGTAAGAGAGGAAAGGGCCCTGACACAGAGGTTTTCATTCCCCTCTCTAACCCCTTCAAGGAATTTCTCTGAGTCTGGTGGACCCCCAATTTTTTCTCCAATATTAGGGCCAGCTCCAGTCAAAAATGGGAACTAGATGAAGTTCATTCCTCACTCCTCTCCCTTCTTTTTTCTCTTCCTCCTTCTGCCAAGTTCTCAGGGTCCTTCTACTGTCCCTTGGATGTCCAAGGTTTCTACTGGAGTATCAACTCAAGATAAGTCTACACTTCCCCACCACCAGACCTCCCCTTTCCTCCCCTCTTCTATCAGAACTAATTTATCCTTCATCCTCCCTCAGGGCTCTGCTCTGACTTCCCAGGTGACAATAAATCCACGCTAATGTGTTAGAGGGAACAAATGGATGTATTTGCCTCTTCCCTGCGAAACCTATTTGGGTGTTGGGAAGCTAGGTGGTGTACCAGAGCACCAGGCCTGGAGTCAGGAAGACTCATCTGCCTGAAGCTGAAATCCGGCCTCAGATATTTATAGCTTTGTGACCCTAGGTAAGTCACTCAATCCTGTTTGCCTCAGTTTCCTCATCTGCAAAAGGAACTGGAGAAGGAAATGGTAAACCACTCCAGTATCTTTGCCAAGAAAACCCCAAAGGAGGTCAAGAAGAGTCAGACACAACCGAACAAGAATAGCCTGCGTTATGCTTTGGTCAGATTGGACTCCTTTCCATGGGACCTCACCCCCAAATTTGTTTTGTGAACTTTTGCTCACAACATTCACTAGGCCCAGAGTGCTGTAGCCTCCCCATTCAAAGGCACAAGAAGGAATTTTCTTTCCACCTGAGACATTGGCAGTTGTGAGGGAGTGTTTTAAGACAGCGTTCCCTGGAGAGGAAGCATTATCCCCAGACTTCCACATTGACCACATGGGGCAAAGCCCCACTGTGGATGAAGGCAAGAATGAGTAAAGAGTTAGTTAATTACTCTGTGCTAAAACTCGGGATTACGAAGAGAAAGGTCAGATGGCCTCTGCTCCCTAGCAGCTCAGACCCTAGCGGGGTAGACGGATATATTGGGGGTTCCAACTGCAAACCAGATAAAAAAGCATCATGGCCCTCGGGGTGCCTTGGGCAAAGCAGATGTTGGTGCCTCTTCTGTAATGTCATTTCCACTGATAAAATCCTATCAGTTTCTGATGCAGAACCACCTGACAGGGCCAAGGACCTTGGTAGCCAGAACTTTCTTTTCTGGGTCTTCGGGAGTTGGGGCCGATGCAGTCCCGGACGATGGCTGAGGGCTCTGGGATGGAAACATTGCTCTTCCTGTTACCCCTGGGTTCAAGGTCCGGGCTGTCCCCCTCCCCACTTGTCCAGCTTTGCTCCCATTTAATTTCTAGATAAATTTTCACCCATCCTTAAATAACTAATAATAATAATAGCCATAATTTATAGAACACTTTAAGTCTTGTGAAACACATTAAGGGTATTATATTATCCTCACAACAACCTTGTGAGGTAGGTTATGTTCCCCATTTTACAGATGAGGAAACTGAGCCAGGATGGGGTTAGGTGGAATTGGAAGGAAGGGAGAGAAGAAGTAAACATTTACAAAGCCCCTACTGTGTGCCAGGTATTGTACCAAGCGCTTTACAAATGTCTCATAAAGGCCTATGAGATCATAGGATCATAGATAGAATGAGAAGAGACCCTAGGGGCTAGTTACATAGTTTTATCTCATTCTACAGATTTGGAAATTGAGGCTGATAGAGGGGATGTGACTTTTGGAAGTGACCTGTGCGAGGGTCACACAGCTAGTCAGTGTCTGAGACTAGATTTGGGCTCGAGTCTTGCTGACTCCAGGCCCAGAGCTCTATCCACTGAGCCACCCGGCTGCCTTTAAAATCCAGCTCCCACACCAAGTCCTCCAGAAAGCCTTCCCTTATTCCCCAGGTCCGTAACGATTGGCCTGGTGCTTCCTTTGCACTCATTTTGTTACTTATGTTGGTGTCTGAGCTATATTATCTAGCAGGTAGGTAGTGTGGGTGGGACAGCTAGGTGGTCTGGAGTCTAGGCCTGGAGTCAGGAAGATGTGAGTTCAGGCCTGGCCTCAGACACTTCCTAGCTGTGTGACCCTGGGCAAGTCACTTAACCTCTGTTTGTCGTAATCCACTGGAGAAGAAAATGGTAAACCACTCCAGTATCCTTGCCAAGAAATCCCCCGTAGATAACACTGGCAAGCGAGGGTCCACGGAGTTAAGAAGAGTCAGACTCGACTGAATAACAGGTGGTATAGTGGACAATGTACGACCCTTGGGACCGCACGAGCTCAGATCCTGTCTCAGAAACTTATAAGTTGTGTGACCACTGGTAACTGACTTAACTTCTCTGAGACTCGGTTTCCTCATCTGTAAAATGAGAAAGTCGGGCTCATGCTCTCTGAGGTCCCTTCCAGCTCGAAACCTGCGATCCCATGAGGTCCACGGAGTTGGGCAATGTATTTCCCCCGGTGCCTAACACAGTGTTCTGCACGCAGTAGGTATTTAATAAATATTTGTTGAATAGAATTGAACCCAAAAGAACAACAGAGGAGTTTCAGGCCCCGTGTCATCATAGGAAGGAGATGTTTTCAGGCGGAGGGGGCGCTTTCCCTTCTACCTGAGCCTAGGACCTGTTGCTGGAGGGTGCGGGTGGAAGAGGAGGGGGGCGGGTTGGAGAGCAGCTCCCAGCTGGTAAGCGGGGATTCTTATCACAGCATCAGCTACACTGCTTTTCCAAGCTGAAGTTTCAGATCTCATTTCCGCTTTGGGCTTCCATGGGAGCTGGGCAGAGTTGGGGGTGGGGGATGGGGAGGACCAGGCAGAGACCACGGACATGTGAAGGGAAGACAGAGTCCCTTACCTTTCCCTAGCTCCTGTCTCATCCTCCCAGGTGGGCTCCATCCTGGTGAAGGGGAGAGCCTAGTGGAGTCTCCAATAAGAGAGAGCACCAGAGCTGGGGGAGGGGCCGGGTCATAGGTTTGAATCATTTCAGCAAGGAATCATCCTTGGCTTCCTACCACCACCCCCACTACTCCCACCCCCAGTGTCCTGGTCCAGAACTGTGAAAGTGAGAAAAGAAAGGGGGAAATGGGTTAAGAGCTAAAACCTTGCCCTAAGGGGCTGAGAGCCAGATTGGGGTTAGGTGGAATTGGAAGGAAGGGAGACAAGGGAACATTTATAAAATGCCTACTATATACCAGGTATTGTATTAAGCATTTTACAAATATCTCATAAAAACATATAAGATCATCAGACCATAGATGGAGAGTTAGGGGGACCCTAGAGTTTAATCTCCTCATTCTTCAGACCGAGAAACTGAGGTCTCTAGAGGGGAAGAAACTTTTGGACTTAGAGCTTAGATATTATCTAGTTCAACTCATATTTTACATATGGAGACACTGAGGCCCATCAAAGGGGAGGGACCTGTCCACGGTCATGTTCAGTAGCTGAGCCAGGATCGGATGCCCACGTCCTCTGTCTTCATCTCCTACTCCAGCTCAGGGGCTCTTTCCACCTGCCTGCAGCCAAAGTCACCTTCCTCCTCCCATCCATCTAGGACTGCCAGGAGCCCTGGCCTCTCTCTCCTTGTTCTTGCTAAAGCTCAGCCTGAGCCACCCAGCATGGCCAGAAGCCAACCTCCAGGCCCTTGGCTGCTAGCCTCCCACTCCCCAGTTCACAGCCAGGTGAACATGCAGGGGCCAGCCTGCTGCTGCCCCAGCCTGGAGGAGATACTGCCAGCTGGAGCCTCAAGGAGGGAGAAGGCTGTCCCTTCTGCTGCTCCCTAAGTCCCTGGGCTCCGCCTGTGGTCAGGGGGAGGGAGAGTTGAATGGTAGCCCCAGGGACCATGCATTAGGAAGAGGCCACAGATTGGGGATGCCAGCAATCTGGATACCATCTCCCCAGGGATCCAGCTTCCCACTGAAGCAGGAGAGGCACCCTCCTCCACCCCCCTTAGACACACACCCTGGGCTAGGCTGAAAGACTTGGAATTGTCTGTGGCATTGGTTCAGAGAAGCTGGGCTGTGCTGGGGCCTGGGGAGGAGGGAACCTGCCTGTCTGCACTCCTAGAGAGCAAGGTTCTCCTAGGGCTCAGGGCACAACCTCCTCCTCTCCCAGGGAATCCAGGATGGGAGCAGAGAGTCTGGATATGAGTCGTCTGGCTGAAATAAATCTGAAAAGCCTTGGGAGCGGGGGTGGGGGATGGGAACTGCAATTCGAAAAGAAACTCACTTGGGAGGTGATGGTATGAGAGGAAGAAGAGGAGAAGAGAGAAGAGGGAAAAAGAAAGGAGAGAGGAGAGAGAAGGAAGGGAAGAAAAGGGGGAAGAAAAAGAGGAGGAAATAAGGAGAGGAGAAAAAGGAGGGAAGCAAATAGAGAAGGGAAGAGAAAGAAGGAGGAAAAGGGGAGAAATCAGCCTCAAGTCAGGGGAGAAGGCCAGGCTGCGTGAGGGTTCTTCCTGGTCCCCTGCAGCAGATTGCCCAGCTCCCTCTCCCTCCAGACTCCCACTTCCCTTCTCTCCTGGTCTGCCCTTGTCCCCCTCACCCTCTGCATTGTCCTCAGGACAGAAATAGATCCTAATCGACCCCTCTCAGCAGGGCCTTACAGGTCTGTAAGTCGCCTTGGCCTCCTCTCCACCCCCTATCCTCCCTCTCCTTCCCTTCCCTCCCCTCCATCTTTTGTTCGGCTACAGCAGGGATCTCTGCGCCCAATCCCACCAAGGCTTGGCGCAAAGAATCAGAGGGGCAGAGAATTTGAAGCTAGAAGGAAGAGTAAAGCATATGTACTTCAAGACCATCGTTTTTACAGATAAGGAAACAGGCACATGGGGATGGTGAAAGGCAGCTCACCCAGGCAGCATGTGGTAGAGCTGGGATTTGAACCTAGGTCCATCCACCATATCGATGAACCCTTCAACATCTCAGAAAGAGAGGAGGCCAAGACCAAACCCTCATCATCCCTGGGAGAGAGATGGCAGAAAGAGTGACTTGGTTCATTTCAACGAGTGTCAAATGGACCCTAATGTGGCAGAAGCCTGTGAGGGAGACAGGGGCCAATATGATTCCCAACCTCCAGGAGCCAACCGTCTGCTCAGGTGGACAGCAGGAATACCAGGAAACAATAAGGTCCCTTCTTTCCATTCAGCTGTGGGATGGAATCAAGTCCTAGGGCTAGGCTGTAGACCACTGATCTCAAGTCAGCAAGCATTTATTAAGTGCCAACTGTGTACCAGGCCCTGGGCTATCCCCACTGAGGATACAAAGAAAGGCAAAAGACAGTCCCTTCCCTCAAGGGGCTCACTATCTAATGGGGAAAGATATGCAAACAAGCTCTGGGCAGGATAAATTGGAGATTATCTCAGAGCCTATTTCAGGCACTATTTCAATATAATTTCAATATAATTGGTTCCCTCCGTGATCCTCTGTATTAAAAAAAAATAAAAAACATGATTCTGAGAAGGGATCCATAGCTTCACCAGATTGCCAAGGGGTCCAGGGCGCAGAAACAGTGAAGAACCCCAGCCCTAATGGACATTATCACCTCCATTTTAGAGATGAAGATACGGAGCTTCTGACCAGTTAAGAGACTTGCTAGTGAGTGTGAGAGGCAGGATTTGAACCCAGATCTCTCCTGACTTGGGCACTTTTAGCACCAACCCCAAGGTATCTTTTCAGGGAAGAAAGAGGCCTGATGCTGGGAAGTATCGTCAATGCCAGGGACTTGGCGTGAAAGATGGCAGCCACATCAGCAATGAGCTGTCTCCCCCCACCCTGGGCCAATACCGAATTCTAGCAGCCAGGGAGAAACTTTCAGGGAACAAGAAGGTGCCTCAGACCCCAGCTGGGGAGATGAATCACACACACACACACACACACACACACACACACACGCCCCTCCCTAAAGTCCTAGGGCCCCTTTTTTTCCCCAGCGCCCCATCTCTCTCATCATGGCTCCACTGTGAGCAGCCATCATGTTAATCGCTTTACCAACTTTAAAGGACAATATGAATGTCGATCAGGGCTGTTACTATTACCACTTCCCTGGGGGCTCAGGAGCAGCAGGGGACCTCAGGGTGAGAGCCTGGGCTTGGGGGACCCTCTGCTTCATTCTGCTTTTCTCCGTTTCACCTCCCTTCCCACCCAGCCCCCCTCCCCATTCTCCCAAGGAACGTCCTTCACTCGGCCCAAAGGGTTTGTGTCAGCCCACTGAGAGCGGGCTCGGTGCCACTTTATACTTCGGAGAATCATTAGCAGAAATCATTAGCTATAATACAGCCTCCCCCATAAATCTCCCCTGCACCTGGATCGTTTGTCCATGCCTAATTTCCATCTCCCTAACTTTATGATTTGGCCCTCGTTTGATGAGAGTTTCTCCCATTAATTGTGGAGTAAGTGCTTCCAGAGAAAGGCCCCCCGGGCTGACCCCATCTCGCTGAGATGGGGTTTGGGCTCCTCTCCCTGAAGGATGAAGGCCCCCCTCCTCTCTTCGATGCCCTCCCTTCGAAGGGCAGCCTTCTTAAAGGCACCAGGGCCTTCTACCAATTCTTATATCAGGACAGGAAATGGAGGTGTAGTCCCACCCCAGGCAGAGCATGGGGTGGGGGAGACAGCACCGGTGAGGAAGGAACAGGCCAGCAGATTCTGTAGGGGGCTCTGTTGCAAAATTGTTGCATGACCCAAGGAAAGTCACTGCCCCCCATCTGTCAATTGGGTCATAGAGCTGGAAGGGACCTCAGAGGCCACTTATTCCAACCTCCTTATTTCACAGACAAGGAAACTGAGGCCCACAGAGGTTGGGTGATTTGCCTAGAGTTTAAGGAACTTGTCCAGGGTCTTATAGCTAGTAAGTGTCAGAGGCAGGATTTGAACCCAGCTCTTCCTGACCCTGTGTCTGGTAGCTAGGTGGTGCGGCGAATAGACTGCTAGTCCTGGAGTCAGAAAGACACGAGTTCAAATCTGACCTCAGATACTTCCTAGCTGTGTGACCCTGGGTAAGTCACTTAACTCCGCTCACCTCAGTTTCCTCATCTGTAAAATGAACTGGAGAAGACAATGATGAACCACTCCAGTATCTTTGCCAAGAAAACCCCAAAGGGAGAGCCGGACGTGACCGAACAACCACAGGCTACCCTGCCTCTTCAGCAGGGTACCCTACAGCTCACGGGAGATGGAGCTGTAAAGTACTAAACCTTGTTAGGGCCTCTGTGATGAAACCGCTTGCCTTATTTGGGCCTCACAAAATGAAGAGGTTGGATTAGGTAATCCCCAGGGAGTGTTCTGCTGCTAAAATTTATGACCCTGTGATCTGGTACAACCCATTCTACAGACGAGGAAAATAGAGGTCAAAAGAGGGATCATAAGATCCCAGATTCGTAAGATGTGTAGAGGTCCCGAGTCCAATCCCCCCCCCAAGAGGCTAAGTGAAGTGGGCTGCCCAAGGTTGGCAGAGATGAGGAAACCAAGGTCCAAGGAGATACCGAAAAGTAGGTTACTCCTGAGCCCCAGGGCCAGGGCCTTTTATAACGTGGGCAAGGGATTAAATTTGAATCTTCATTGCTCAACAGAACCGGGTTAGAAATGACCGCAGCACTGGTGCCGTGGCTGAAGTGTCAGGCTGGGCTGAGGGCTTCTGAGGCCGTTCTGGGAGCGTGACCATCTATGGGGAGGGAGGGAAGGGCCACGGAAGTCGGGAGGGTAGTGGGGGGACAGGAGCTAGTGACTCTCCTGAGGGTGAACGGGGACTTCAGATTCCAATAAGACAGAAGATTGGGAAACCCAACTAAGTCGTCCCTTGAGGCCCTGCTGGGCAAGGATTTCTGATAAGTTTGTGATGTGAAATAATGAGTTTCGGAACACAATGTTCAGGCCTTCTCCACCTAAGTGGGGCTGTCCCTAGAAGATGTCAGGTGATGTTTCAAAGCTTGCCTTCCTCCTCCTTCTCCTCCTTCTCCTCCAATTCTTCTCTCTCTCTCTCTCTCTCTCTCTCTCTCTCTCTCTCTCTCTCTCTCTCTCTCTCAATTTTGGCTGCTCCTGGGCCTGAGGGAAAGAGGAGCCAGGGCTGCGCCCTAGGAGGGAGACACTAGACTAAAACCCTAGGTGTCCTCCTAATCCAGGAGGGGCCCTTCATGGAGAGATAACCATGGGTCACAGCTAGGGCTAGGGCAGATTGTGAGAATAAATGCCCTGGCTACCTTCTTCAGATTTGGCACTTACTCATAGAGATAGAGTCAGGTACCTCAGATGCCAGTAACAATGATAATGAAGAAGAAGAAGAAGAAGAAGAAGAAGAAGAAGAAGAAGAAGAAGAAGAAGAAGAAGAAGAAGAAGAAGAAGAAGAAGAAGAAGAAGAAGAAGAAGAAGAAGAAGAAGGAGGAGGAGGAGGAGGAGGAGGAGGAGGAGGAGGAGGAGGAGGAGGAGGAGGAGGAGGAGGAGGAGGAGGAGAAAGAAGAAGAAAAGGAGATGAAGAAGAAAAGGAGGAGAAAAAAGGAGAAGAAAAGAAGGAGATGAAGAAGAAAAGGAGACAAAAGGAGAAGAAAAGAAGGAGATGAAGAAGAAAAGGAAGAGAAGGAGAAGAAGAGAGGAAAGAGGAGGAGAAGCAGAAGCAGCATTTATATAGCACTTGGAGGTTTACAAAGTACTCTACAAATATTATTTCACTCTAGCCTCACAACAACCCTGGGAGATTCTATTATTTTCCCTTTTTTACAGATGAGGAAGCTGAGGCAGACAGAGGCTAAATGAGTTACTCAGAGTCACAGAGCTAGTAAGTGTCTGAGGCAGGATTTGAACTCAGGTCTCCCTGATTCCAAGTCCTTCAGCCTATCCCTTGAGCCATCTCAAGACTTATAGATCACCTAGTCCAAACTCCTTATTTTACAGAGGAGAAAACTTCCCTTTACAGAAAGGGAAGAGACTTGCCTAAGGTCACACAAAGAGTAAAGGGTAGAATCAGGATTTGAACCCAGGTCTTCTGATTCTAAGTCTGGTAGTCAAAACCTAGAACTTCTATGCTTTCCAAATACCTTCCACATGCTCTGTTACCGTCTGCTGAAAAGACTCATGTCTTAAGAATTCTTTTTCTTAGGAAATCAGGGTTAAGTGACTTACCCCAGGTCACAAAACTAGTAAGTATCTTAGGCTGGATTTGAACTCGGATCTTCCTAACTCCAGGGCTGGTGCTCTATCTACCACACCACCTAGCTGCCTTGATGATTATTTTACATATAGGGAAACTGAGGTCCAGAGATGATAGGTGACTTGTTCAAGGTCATACAGAATGTATAGTGGAGCTGGAAGCACAGCTCAGGTCTCTATCACCTGCCAGGCCAGGCTATTTCCATCAGAGCAGGCTAATATCTCATCCATTCCACCCCGCCCCGCCCTTCACCTAGGTAGTATACCCCCAGGAGATGAGGAGTTCAGTCCTTGACGCCTTGACTAGGGTAATTCATTCCCAGGAACCAAAACCAAAAAGTTGGGATTCCGGATTCAAGAAAATACTCCCACGTCAGTGACTCACCCCGAGACCGAGAGCCAGGATCTGCCCTGGCATATTCTCACCTTCCCAGGCTGGTAGGTTCCTCCTACCCAAGACCAAAGAGCTCCTGACCTAGGGTCATAGTTGGGGAGAAGGGATGGGGCTGACCATCCATGGTGGGCACTTGGGCCTGGATGGGGGAGTGGGCATGGGGAGCCTCATCCCATGGGGTTTTTTTGTTTGTTTCTTTTTATAAAAATTTAATGTTTTTAATAGTATTTTATTTTTTCAATTATATGTAAAGACAATCTTTAACATTCATTTTTACAAAAATTTGAGTTCCTAACTTTTCTCCTTCCTCCCCTCCTCTTTCCCTAAGATGGTAAGAAATTTGATATAGGCTATATATATGCAATCATGTAAAGCACATTTCCATATTAGTCATGTTGTGAGAGAAGAAACAGAACAAAGGGGAAAAACATCTTAAAAAATGAAGTGAAAATAGTCTGCTTTGATCGGCATTCAGAGCCCATCGCTTCTTTCTGGAGAGAGAGTGTATTTTCCATCACCCGTCTTTTAGAATTGTCTTGGATCATTGTATTGCTGAGAGGAGCTAAGTCTAACCCAGTGGATATTATGACACAATGTTGCTGTTACTGTGTACATGTTCTCTCGGTTCTGCTCATTTCACTTCGCATCAGTTCATGGCCATGGTGCTTTTTCCAGGCCTGTTCGGAAAGAGAAATGGTGCCGTGCCGGCCCTGGAGCCAAGAAAACCCTGAGTCCACACAACAGCTCTGACACTTCCCAGTTGCATGATGCTTCCTGGGCAAATTGCTTCACTTCCTTTGGTCTCAGTTTCCTTACTTGTAAAACCAAGGGATTAGATTTAATGGCCTCTGAGGCCTCTCCCAGCTCTGGAACTTTGGGCCTATGACGGAGGATTGAGAACCACAAGGAGGCCCTGAGGCCAGTGTCCCGGCTTGAAGGGGGACAGAGAAGTCTCTGTCTGTGAACCTGGAATCTGAGGATTTGTGGCTCATGGAGATCACCATGTTCAAGACATTCATTTTAAAGATGAGCAAACGGCAGCTTGGTGTATGGGGAGGGAGAGAGGCAAGCCGAGGGCCCCTGTACCCCGATCCGGACCTGCCTGGCTCTGTTCCGGCCAGGCCCCCGCAAGCCAAGGGTCAGGAAGACTCAGGCTGAGCCGTTAGCTGTGAGTAGCGTGGCCTGTGGGGGGGCCAGAGGGAGTTACAGGCCAGAAAGCAGCTTGAGGATTTTACAGGTCACATTATGTTTTATGGGCATCCTAAAAAGAATGTCAGGCACTAGAAGGGTTTTTTTCCCCTACTCTATTCACTATCAGCTCTACTGCAAGATTTTTATCACAGTCCCAGCCCCCAAGGGGCTGGGGCAGTCCCAATGACACCCATCACTCCTGGGGTTCTTAAGTGGTCTGTAGACTTTTGCATGGGAAGAAACTGGGACAGGGGCTTCTTGAACACAGAGACAGGACAGCTTGCCTGGGCCAAGTTCCCTGAGGGGAATGATTTGGTCTCTCCCTTAGAGTTAGGGGACCTGGTTTCTAATGTATTACTTGCGTGACCTTGAATAAATCAATATCCTTTTGGGGGCTCAATTCCCTATCTGTAAAATGAGGGTCACGAACAAGATGACCTCTAGCTCTTAAATCTCTGACCTTAAAGGCTTCCTGAGAGGAGTAGCCATAATCTGACTTGGAATTCCTGAATTTCCAAGGTAGAAGGAGCCTCCAGGTTCGCCTAGTCGAACCCCTCTCTCCACGAGAATTAGCTTCTACAATATTCTTGACAGGAGGCCATCTTGTCTCCAAAAAACCTCCTGAAAAAGCCCACCCCTCTTTGGGGGATCTCTTGTGGTTAGGAAGTTTTTCCTTCTATGGAATTGGAATGAGCCTCTCTGTAATTTCCACCCATAGTGTCTGGTTCCTCCCTCTGAGGCCAAGCAGAATCAAGCTAATCCCTTTTCCACATGAAAACTCTTCACTTTTTGAAGACAGCCAATATCCTCCTTCAATCTCCAAGTCTTCTCTTCCCCTAGTTCCTCCAGACTTTTTGTGGCACAGACTCAAAGACCTTCCCCATCCAAGCTACCTTCCCCATGGACAGACTCCTGCTTGCCAATGAATGTGGCATCCAGCAATTAGCACAGTGCCTGGCACATAGTGGGTGCTTAAGAAATGTTTGTTGACTTGACTTGATACCTAGAACCAAATTGATGGTTCCAGCAGTGGTCTATCTTGCAAGACCCTTTTCAGGGTTAGGAAGGGGTCTGCCTGCATAACTCTGAGACTCCAATGAACCCTAGGACTACGGCAGTAGTCTGGGCCAACAGGCCCATCAGAAGAAGCGCTTAGGTGAGACCATGACAGGGAGGGAAGCTTGCTGGCTATATAAGGCAGATCCTTGGATCTGCTATCAAGGGAGGTGTGGTATCTTGAGCTTGGGGAATGTTTAAGCAAAAGGGGAGACCTTCCAGAAACAGGCACGGGCCACGTGACCTAAAACTAGGAAAATCAGGAGGTGAGCCTATTGAGAATCAGGCACCGGGCCAAATTAGAAACATGACCTCCGTCTGCCTCTCCTTTTTCTTCCTTCCTTAGTCTGAGCTCCAGGGTTATTATCGTTGGGGGCAGTCAAAAAGGAGGGGAAGGGTTAGATTTTATGTGGCCATAGGTATTTTCTTAGGGCTCCAGGAAGCCCAGGAAGGAGGGGACCCAGCCCCGGAAGAGTGAGTAAGGACAATGCAAATTTTAGTGGCAGACAAAGGTATCTGTGGGCCTGGGAATGATTTGGATGGAGACAAAGGCTTGCCAGGCTGGAGTGGAGAAGTCTTTCTCTAGGACAATTGAACAGTAGGGGGATGGACTCAGTGAACTTCTCTTCCCGAAGGCTCTTCTAACCCCAGAAAGCTCTAAATTCTATGATCTTGTTCAACTGGATTCAGTTCAAACAGAGCATTTATTAAATACCTATTGTATACCAGGCCATATGGGGAAGTGACAAGATAGATGGCCTCAGAGTCAGGAAGAATTTGCCAGGTCATGCCTCTGACACAGACTGGCTGGGTGATCCTGGACAAGACCCTAAACCTCTCTGTCTCCAGACAATTCCCTAAGATGATAAATTGTAGTGGAGATACACATCTGGGTTGGTGGAGGGAGTTTTCTTACCAGAAATTCCCCATACAAACGAAATCACAGATCCAATCCTCTCCTCCAGGCCTGGGGAACTGCAGCTTCCAGGCTCCATGTGCTTTTCTAGGTCCTCAAGTACAACCCTCTGACTGAATCCAAACTTCAACTGTGAGCTCAAAGGTCTAGGGAGGGAGAGGAGCTGATGGGAAACAGCCCCCCTGGATCTGAAGCTCCCCAAAGACAGAAGGTTAGCACAGCTCCCAAGGTATGCCAGACAGGCAGAATTGGGGGCCGGGGGTGAAGACAGCCTCTGGCAGCAGGTCACTGACAGCTCAGTGTCACCCTGCAGTCCCTTCAAGGCTGGGGGAGCCGGCCCTGGGCCTGGCATTCTCTCCCCACACTGCCTCCTCTCCCTTGTTAAAGTGATTTGAACCTCTTTGAAGGTCAGGCCCGCCCTACGTTATCTCCATTTTCCTCCCGATTCTGTAAAGTCTCGGCATTCACGCTCTTCAGCCGAAGACTGCTGCTTTTTATAGCTTCCAGGATGACAAAGAACAACATTGGAGAAATCCTCCGAGTTTCCTGGGAATTGGGGGTGAAGCTAACCAGGGCCAGGCCTATGACTGCCTGGCACTCCATAATGCCAGGCCCCATGGCATCAGCCAGCCCCACCCAGGGGCCAAAGGGGCAAGAGGAACTGCATGGCACCAGCAACAAATGCCAGCCTAAGAGACAGGAGACTTACTCCCTGGGTGGCCTTGGGCAAATGCCCTTACTGCTAAGGACTCAGTCTCCTTGACTCTGAAATGGGCAGGAAAATCCCTGCCTTACCTCCCTCTCACATTGACGGTGAGATTATAGAGACTAAAAAAAAAAAAAAATGATGTGCCCATGGATGGGAATGGACGGAGATCAGGGAATCATAGATAGGATCATAGATGTAACGCTGGAAGGCCATTGAGTCTGACCCATTTATAGATGAAGAAAATTAGGCCCAGAGAGATTGAATACATGTTTTCTCTCCCACTAGAATATAAGCTTCATGAAGACAGGGACTGTTTTTTGCCCTTCTTTGTATTCCTGGGTTTAGCACAGTGTCTGGTAGGTAGGAATCCTTAATAAATGTTTGTTGACTTGACTCAACTTACCCATGTTCATACAGCTTGGTATCAGAGGGGAGATTTGAACCCAGGCCTTCTTGCCTCCAACTCCAAACCAGTCTACCCCTCAGGCATCAGAGGATTGACCATTGACCACCTTGGCCTTCTATCTGTTCTTTCTAGGACCTGCCCCCCCCCAACCTGTCACCTGTCATCATGAGGGTGGCATCAGTTATCATGAAGGATTGTAACCAGGAGGGCTGGAGAAGAGGAAAAGGAGAGAGTGAAGTCCACAATGGTAGAAGAGAGAGGCAGAGGTTAAGGTGAGACATGTGGACTTGCCAGATGGAAGCTGGATGCCAGGGGCTTATCCGTAGGAGCCCTGGGACCTGCTCGCTCTCTCTGTTTCTTTCTGTCTCTGTCTCTGTCTCTGTTTCTGTCTGTCTCTCTGTGTCTCTGTCTCTGTCTCTCTCTGTCTCTCATCTGTCTCTTCTCTCTCTCTCTGTCTCTCTGTCTCTGTCTTTCTCTATCTCTCTGTCTCTGTCTCTCTCCCTCTCTCCTTCCCAATTCCCAACACATCCAGGGTCCCTGGGGGGCTGAGAGGGTAGGGCAGGCAGAGAGAATAGGGTAAAAGATGTCTCTCTTCTGGTCAGGGGCCCCCACCCTGCCCTGCTCAGTCCCCTAGGCTCTGTCAGCCTGCCACCCTGCACACCCACAGAGGACAAGTGTCCTTAGATCTCCTTGTACTTTGGTGTGTATTTTCTCCTTTTTCTTTTGCTTTCCTTTTTTTTTTCAATTTGCTTCTTATCAAAGATGATAACATTCAGCCATAATAAAGCTCGGGTCCCCTTTCTAACAGCCAATTGCCCCCACACCCTGATCTAGAGATATGGAGAAGGCACACGCAGATCTAGTGGACCTGCGTCACCCATGGGCACCTCCGGTTGCCTACCAACCTCTTTGGACCCCTAAAAGTTCTATCCCTTCCAGACGTGTGCCAGGCTAGTATGGCCCGATCCCCAGGACCCTTCTGCAGATTGGAGGGGGACAGCACCTCCCCATCCCCCTGAATTACTTTGCAGGAGGGTCTCAGCACTTCTGCTGTCTTTGCTTGGCCAGGATGGATGGTTCAGGGCCTCCTGCTGCTTGCCCACGGCGTCCCCCTGTCTGGCTACCTGTTTACCCCTGCCCTAGCTGTAGAAATTTGCCAGATTCTATCAGACCTCTCCACTGCTGTGGAACCCAGCTCGAGAGTCAGCCTTTTAGAACCCTAGCTTCCCGCCCCACCCCACCCCAGGTTCTCCCCTGGGCAAGCCCAGCCCAGCAGCATCCTGCCTCCTCTCCCAAAGGCTTCAGGACAAGGGAGTAGGAGCCAGGGAGACAGCAAGAATAAAAACCCAAGACCAGGAGAGGGAGAGGTGCTCAGCTTCCCCCTCGCCACCCCCACTCCCCTGATCCAGCGACCTTTGTCTTTCTGTAATAGGTCTTTTCAGTACAGTATGTACCTGGGCAGAGGGAGCAGCTGGGGCATGGGGCATGGGCAAGGCCAGCACCAGGTGGGTGCTTCCCCCAGGAAGAGGACACTGGGGCCAGGGGGCGGGGAGAAACTCCTTTGCCCCCAGGTAGAGGCAAAGGGCTGATCAAAGGGCCAGATTTTCAGGTGAATAGGGCACAGAAAATCCACTCATCTCTTTTGCCAGATCATGAGATTTAGAGCTAAAGGAGCCTAGAAAGCATGCAGTCAACCCCTTATTTTTACAGAGAAAGAAACTGAGGCCCAGAGAAAATGGGGGAAATTTCCTAAACTCTTTGAGAAGAGTAGGACTAGCAAGAAGGGTGATCATCACAGTGTATCCCAAGGGCATACAGGTGGGGAAATAATGGAGCCAGGATTCAAACTCAGGGCCACTGATTCCAAATCTGCTATAACATGTTGCTTGCTGATTGATTGAATTCTGCATTCAATGCTCAGCTGTGCATGGTTGCATTGGGCTTTCCAGCTAGCAAGACACACTTTTATGTTTAAACTGCATTATGAACACTTTCTCCATTACTTTCTTAAGTCTAGACCAGAGGTTCCCAAACTTATTTGGCTTACCGACCCCTTTTCCAAAATAAATTACTCAGCATCCCCTGGAAATCTACTTTCCTTAACACTTTAACATTTTTAAAAAATTTGTGTCAAAAATATAATTTTTTTAAATGACACACCTTCAATTTAACAATTTACTGTAAATTTTGGGTTTTTTTCCTTCATTGAAATTTTGATGATGCAATATTGCATCATGGTACCGATAGTATCATATTGTAAACAAGTCATTACGTGCACATATTCCTGCCAATGCATGATGGACTTCCCAACAATGCGGGATGTGCTCATCTGCCAACACTTGCTTGTTAAGACCTGTCAGCAGACTTGACCACTGATGGGTTATAACTTGCATTTTCTGTGTTTATTTGGAAAATAAGGTAATCACTGAGACTCTGACTCTGTTACGCAACAGATGAAACGTGTACAAATGGTTTTTCAAAATTTTCCTATCTTCTCTTCTTTCCTTGTGCTCCCACCACCCCCTTACTTTTATTCAATGCCTCCTAATTGCTGCTACTGCCCCCACAGATCATTCCATCGCCCCACCCACCCAGGGGGTGGTATCGCCCACCTTGGGAATCCGTGGTCTAGACGATCAACAAAACAATACATCAAGCCCTGATTTGTAGCATTTGCTAATTTTTGACAAGTAAAAGCTCACACTGAAAAATTTAACTACTGATTCTTGGGAACCCTGTGAGAGCTGGTTCCAGAACGTTTCTGCTTTTAGCCCTGTCCATCTCTCGGTCTGTCTTGCTCACCCAAGACCAGGTGTGGTCAGGGGCTGCTCCTTCCTGCATAATCAATTCCCTCCTCCACCAGTCCTTCACCCCACTGAGTTAGGGATATGTCTACTCCAAGCATGTGAAGATCTCCCCTGACGGAATGAGCAAATGAGAACAATTTGTTCATCTTCCAGTTCACCCAACACTCGGCGGCCAAAATGCGAATCTGATCCTGTCACCTCCCCTACTCAATAAATTCCAGTGTTTCCCACTTATCACTGGGATCAAATCTTCTACTTGGCTTTTAAAAGCCTTTACAACCCAGTGTCTTTCTATTTTTTTTCAGTCTTCTTACACTTTATTCTTCTCCAAATACTCTACAGTCCAACTATGCTGACCTCCTTGAGGTTACAAGACACCCCTCTCCAGACTCAGTGCCTTTTCACAGGCTGTTCCCCCATGCTTGGACTGCTCTCCCTTTTCATCTTCACCTCCTGCCTTCTCTGGTTGTCTTCAAGATTCAGCTCAAATCCCACCTTCTACCAGAAACCTTTCTCATTCCCTTCCCCTCAAATTTCTGGGTCTTTCCCCATTTACACAGTGTATATCTTGTATATCCATAGTTGTCTTCATGCAATCTCCTTCATTAGACAGTGAGCTCCTTGATGTCAGGAGTCCACATTTTTGCCTTTTTTTTTTTTTTGGTATACCAAGTGCTTAGCACAGTGCATGGCACATAGTAAGCACTTAATAAATGCTTGTTGGCTGGCTGATTGACTGACTTAGTTATCTATTTTGTCTTTTATAACTACCTCTATCTCTTGTTTGGTTAAGAATATGCCTCCTGCCCCAGCCGTGAGATGTATATAATCTACTTCTCTTATAATTTTTTTTATCGTGGTCTTTAATAGCAAGGTCACATATCCATTTAGAATGTATTGTGGGGTGTGGTGTATGATGTTGGTCTAAGCCTAATTTTTGCCAGACTACTTTTCAGTTTTACTAGTAGTTTTTTTTTAACCAAATAAGGAGATTTGTGTTGTTTTTTTTCCCTAGGCAATTTATATTTTCCAATCTATCAAATACTGGGTTATTGAGTCCCCCAATGGTTTTGATGACGGCTGCTAAATAACATAGTTCAAGTTTTGGAAGTGCTATTTCTCCTTTGTTCCTACTTCTTTTCATCATTCCCCTTGATTATAGATCTTTTATTTTTCCAAATGACTTTGGTTATAATTTTATCAAGTTTTAAAAATATCCCCTCAGTAACTTGATTGGCATGGCATTAAAAATGTAAATTATTTTGGTAGCATTATCATTTCTATTACATTGATACAGCCTTGCCATGAGCACTGAATAATCCTCTAGCTATTTAAGTTGTTTATTTCTTTGAGGAATGCTTTGTAATTGAATCTATACAAGTTTTTCATGTGCTTTGGGAAGTTGACTCCCAAACATTTAAAAAATTCTCTCAAGAATGTTTTTATTTTTTAATTATATGCAAAACAATTTTAACATTAGTTTTCAAATAATTTTTAGCTCCGAATCCTCTCTCTTCCTCCCCTCCCCCTTCCTTGAAAAGGCAAGCACTTTGATATAGATTATACATGTGCAGTAATGCTAAACATTTCTTATTAGCCACGTTGCAAAAGACAACACAGGCAGAAACGTGGCATAGTGGACAGAATGCTGGGTCTACACTAAGGAAGACCAGTCTTCCTGAGTTCAAATCTGGCTTCAGGCACTTACTAGCTGTGTAACCTTGGGCATATCACTTCCTCTTGTTTGCCTCAGTTTCGTCATCTGTAAAATGAGCTGGAGAAGGAAATAGCAAACCACTCCAATATCTGTGCCAAGAAAAACCCCGATGGGGTCATGGAGAGTCAAACATGACTGAAACAGAACACAGATCAGAAAAAACCCAAAACAAAACAAGAAAAATAAAGTTTTTAAAAGTATACTTCAATCTACATTGAGACTTCCTCAGTCTTTCTCTGGAAGAGGGAAGCATTTTCCATCATAAGTCCTTAGAATTGTCTTGTAGTATTATATTGCCAAGAATAGTTAAGTTAGTCATAATTCTTCATTTTGCAGCATTACTGTTGCTGTGAACATTGTTCTGGTTCTGCTCACTCCACTTTGCACCAGTTCGTATGAATCTTCCCAGGTTTTTCTGAATCCATCCTGCTTATCATTTCTTACAGCACAGTAGTATTCCATCACAATCATATACCATAAGTTGTTCAGCCATTCCCCAATTAATGGGCACCCCTCAGTTTCCAATTCTTTGGCACCAAAAAAGAACTGCTGTAAATATTTTTGTATGATTCCCACACATTTTATGCATTTCGAGGTCACGGAGAATGGGATTTCCCTTTCTATTATTACTTTTTAAAAATTATTGTCTAAAAATTCTGTTGATTTTCAAGGGTTTATTTTGTAGCCTGCAACTTTGCTGAAAATATTTATTGTCTCAATTAGTAACCTTGCTTATTCCCTAGGATTTCCCAAGTGAATTATCATATCATTAACAAACAGGAATAATTTTAACTCCTCTTTACTTATCTTTGATTTCTTTCTCATGTCTGACTACTATTGCCAACATTTCCAGTATCTGGCTGATGTAGAACGCAGAATGTCAGAGCAGCAAGGGACCTTAGAATACAGAATGTTAGTGCCAAGAGAGACCTTAGAACAGACAATGTCAGAGCAAGAAAAGTCCTTAGAACACAGAATGTCAGAGCTGGGAGAGCCCTTAGAACAGAGAATGTCAGAACTGGGAAGGCCCTTAGAGCACAGGATGTCAGAGCTGGGAGGGTCCTTAGAACACAGGATGTCAGAGCTGGGAGGTTCCTGAGAACACAGGATGTCAGAGCTGGAAGAAATCTTAGAACACAGAATGTCAGAGTTAGGAATCATAAAGATAACTTTTTTCTTTCATGTTATAGAAGAGGAAATTGAGACTTAAAGAGAAGAAACGACTTGTCACCATCATTCGGAGTCAAGAGCAGAACTGGAATTCGAACTCATCTCCTGACTCATTCTTCTTTGTCCCACCCCAAGCCTCCTTGGGATGAGTCAGGCTAGAGAGAAGGGAGACCAGTGGGCAGGAACACCTGAGCAGAGTGCTAACAGAAATCATGGGAATTCTCTTGGGGTCAGAGTCCTCCTCCCAGAGGAACAGTGCCAAGCCCCGTATACAGCCCTGAGGGACAGGGGCTTGAGGTAGGAGGCCTCCTCCACCTCCTGACCAGGCATGCCCCTGTCACTCTGCAAACTGCTGCCCTCCAGGCATGCCACCATCCCTCTCTTGGCCTGCTTGGTCATCATCCCTGCCCAGTCCCTCCCTTGAAGCCTGCTCCATCACTGACATGTACTCAGCCTCTGCCCGTGCCCATTTACTTGCCAGCCAGGCAGCTTTGGCCTATGAACTGGGTAACTCCTCCCTAGGGCTTTCTTTCCTTTTCCTTTCTTTCTCCTGCTATCATTGTTGCTGTGGCCAAGGAGGGTCCTTAAGGGCCGGCCGGCCAACCAGGCACCTGAAGCCAGGCAGCCCCAAGAGGCAGGGAGGTGAGTAGGGCCCTGCACCCAGCCTGGGCCACTCAGCCTGGCTTCATTTGGGGCAAGGGAGGTGGGGCTGTCTACTTCACCCTCCTGGACTCAGTCCTGGTCCTTCTGCGGAGAATGTGCCCAGGTGGGATCTGTAAGCACAGGAGTGACGGAGGACAAATGGAAGACCCAGCCCTGTCCCTTTCCATAAAGCTCCATTCCACTCATTTCTCCCTGTTCTCCTGTCCTGGAGTCCTGCTGATAAGAGTATTTAAGTTAATGTATCTGTATTTAAGTGCAAACTCTTATTTCTGGGAAGCCTCAGAAACACCTCCCAAATCTCTTTTTTATGGTGGCTATTTCAGATTTAACAATGGGCTTGCTTTGGGGTCTCTGGGACTCTCAAACCAGCCCCCCCACTGCCCTGTGGCCCCCAGACTGGACAGATGAAGGATTATAAAATAATTGATTAAGAAAGGGCTCTCTAAGCCGCTCATTTTACAGATGAGGGACCTGAGATCCAAAACAGGCACATGACTTGCCCAAGGTCACACAGGCAGCTCTTGATACAGGACATGACTCTAGGCCCTCTGAATCCAGATCCAGCAATTCTCCCCTATATAAATCCTGGGGGGTATAGGGGAAGTGGAGGCACAGAATGGAACCCCAGACACTGGGCCCCCAGCCTCATCTGCTCCAGGCCTCCTGGTGACACCGCCTGGAGACCATTCTCCAATCCCAAGGGCTTAAACAGTGTCAGAAGAATTTGGACAGCAAGAAAAAACAAACCAAACCAAACCAAGCTTAATGTTTCTCATTTTTTGTCCTAAACAATGCTGTTTCTAGGCTGCTTGTTAAGCAAATACTCCAGGGGGTAGAATTGCTGTACTGCCTGTTGAGACTCGGGCAGGTAAGGTCCTTTTTCATGACTGTCCACATCCATGGGTGGAGCCCTGGAGGCTAAGCCGTGTGTGTGTGTGTGTGTGTGTGTGTGTGTGTGTGTGTGTGTGTGTATCTGTGTGTCTGTGTGTGTATGTCTCTGTGTGTGCCTGTGTCTGTGTGTGTGTGTGTGTGTGTGCACAACAGCCAACCCTACTCTCAGGTTTAAGGAAAGAGACAGAGCCAGCCAGGAGGACCCCAGCCACCCAACCTGGGAGATAGTAAAATGTGGAGATAAATTGGTCTGCTGTATTGGGAAACACACTACATTCAGAGTCAGACACCCGAGGGCCACTCCAGACCTAAATCTATGACAATAGCTATGATCTTGGCTCTGCGGGACCCAGAAAGTCACTTCCCCTTCCCTGGGACTTGGCTGACTCCTCTGTAAAGGCAAGGCACAGGAATAGATGGTTCCTACAGTCCCTTCAAACTGATGTGAGACAAACAGACAGATAGACAGACAGACAGACAGACAGACAGACAGACAGAGACAGAAAAACAGAGAGACAGAGAGACAGAGACAGAAACAGAATCAGACAGAGACAGGGAGAGATGGAGAGAGAGCGTTTCTCGTACCATGTGCCAGGTAAGGGCTAGCAATACAAGCAATAGAGACAGCCGCTGTCCTCAAGGGCCATCTCTTCTGCTGAGGGGAAGACCACACATGATGGGAGACTAGAAAGGGAGTGGGGTAGGTCCCTACACAGGGGCACGATGATGATATTTTAGGAAGTTGTATGGAGGCCTAGTCCAGGAGCAAACTAAGGGAAAAAGTATCAGCAGATCTAGGAGAGCCTTCAATAGAGTCCAGGGAGAACAGCCAGAGATTTGGGTCATCCTGAAGTGAATATGATGACGGTACTTGGTGACGACTGGCCTTGGGGTCAGAGATCCTTCGTTCAGCTTCTGTTTCTGATACTTACTAGCTTCGTGGCCTTGGACAAGTCACTCAGCCTCTGGCTCCCAGTTTCTTCGCCTTAAAATGAGGGGGCTTGGACAGGATGACTCTGATCTCTGATCTGTGCATCAACCCAGTCCAAATCTCTCATTTTCCAGATGGAGAAACCAAGGCCCAGAGAGGGAGAGGGACTTGACAAAGGTGCCTCAGGAAAAAAATCTAAAAGTCAATCGTAAGGTTAAAAAAAAGTAAGCAATCATAAGATTTTTAAAAAGTAAGTCAATCATAAGATTTAGAACTCGGAAGTATCTAGTCCAATTGCCTTATTTTACAGTGCAGGGACCTGAGGGTTCCTCAGAGGGACGGGAAGTGACTTAGGCCAGACCGCTAGCAAACAGCAAAGATAGGATTGGTGCCTGGGTTTTTTGACCTCCAACACAGGGGCCTTTCTTTCCCCAAACTCTGTCTCTTCCAAGGAGTTTCCCCTACAGAGCGCATATGTGGAGGGTGGGGAACACGATGAAGAAGAGGCCTGAGGCCTTCCTTAGGGGGCACCCTGTCTCCTCTAGCAACAGGGAGCCCTCAGGCACTCGCCCACCCTGCCCTGGCTTTCTAAGCCAGGTACCTGACCTAGGGGAGAGTCGGCCCATCTTGCCGGCAGGTGCTGCCCAAAGCAGCCCCCAATGGGCCAGAGCCCAGAGCCAATGCTGACTCAGAGATTGCCACGGCAGCACTTGGTATCATATGCTTTTTCCTAGAAAGTTGTCCCCCTGAGATGGGGTGGGGCTGGACCTGAGATCTCACCGTGTAAGGAGCTCCCCTCTCCATGGTTATTAACACCTCTTCTGCCTCATCCGGGTGCTCTGGACATTTACAAGTAAAAGGATTTGTCCAGGGTCACATAGCCAGGATGTGTCAGGGGCTAGACTTGAACCTTGGTCTTCCTGACTTCAAGACTAGCTTTCGATCTCATATGCTATAGTGCCCCTTAAATGTTTCCATTTCATCGACATAAGCTTGACACAGGAGCACAGGAGGCCCCTCTGAGCTACCCTGAAAAGGTTGGCCCGCTCAGAGCTTCAGACCCCAGCTGCTTTCTCCCCCTAAGAAAGGGGGCACAGGAGAGCATGTCCTTGGGCACAAGTGTCTCACTGACTTCAGGGGCACTCCCCCACCTTGGTTCTGGGCACTAAGGTGACCTCCACCCTTGGCAAAGTCTCTGAGCCTTGCCCCAATTCTCTGAGCTGGGCTAGGGAAGCGAGGTTTTTTCCCATTCAATTAGGGTTAGCACAAATAAATTCACTTATTAGTGCTATTAACACATTAATCATTATTAATTAATAATCACCCACCACTTGCATGGTAAGAGGAAGTGTGATATGTGGATGGAGGGTTGGCCTCCTATTTGGGAAGACTTCTGATCTGTTTTGTCCAAGTGGACCCTGGGTGAATTCATTAACCTGTTGGTACCTCCTCTTGGGACCTCTTTAAGACAACAGTTTCACAGCAAACCTCTGATCTGCACTGGTAGAGAAAGCTCCCTAAAATATTGGTGAAATCAGTCTCCTCCCTTCCAAAGTGTACCAGACACTGTAATGGGCACTGAGACTAAGCAGGCTTTGAATGACTGACAGGGCAGCTTGGATTTTATCCTAGAGGCACTAGGGAGCCCTTGGAGATTCTTGAGAAGAGGAGCATCGCCTTCAGATTTGTATCTGGCAGATTACGGAGGATGGATTGGAAAGGGAAGAGACTGGAGACTATTGCAACAGACCAGGTGAGAGGTGATGGTTGTGGCAGTGGGAAGAGGGGGGCGGAAATGAGGGGTGTTATGAAGGCAGAATCAATTTAATATGGAGGGGGGAGTTACGGAGGAGAGAAGAATTAAAAATGACTTTCCAGTCTCTAGCTGGGGACCGCTAAGGATGCTCCTTTCCAGGATACAGGCTCAGGAAATTGATTTGTGTTCTCAGGCCAACGGCAGACCTTCTCCCTTCTGCCCGCCTCCCTCCTTCTCACCTGTATGTTGGATCTGCCCAGGCCCCCTCCCCCAGCCCACCCTCATCAGAGAGATGGAATTTCCTCACTAGGGGCTTGTTTGAGCTTCCCTCCAGCGGCTAGCTGGCTGCGTCTGGGGCCAGGGGCTTCAGCTTGCTAATTAATCAGTGCTTAAGTACTTAGCATCCTTCTGCATCATGTCAAATGAGGATTTGAGTCTTAATTCCCTGTGTAGGTAACTGTGGGGGTAGGTTGGGGAAGGGAAAAGGGAGGGGGTGGATCAGTGCTCATCTGATGTGGTTTCTGTTGATAGGAAGAGGGGAGTCAGTACTAAACCATGAGCTCTGGGGTCTAGAGTACGCTGGGGCATTTCTGTGTTCTAGTAAAACTGGACCACTTGCTGTATGCCTTGTAAATCGATTATAATCTCCCCCCTCTGCACCTTTGCATAGACTGTATCCCATGCCTGGAACACACTCCCTCCTTACCTCCACCTCTTGGAATCCTTAGCTCAGCTCAAGGACCTGATCTCCCTATTTGCCGCTCCCCTCTCCTTCTGCCATCCAGATTTCTTTGTGTTTACCTCATATACATTTTGTATTGACTTATCTGTGCTAAATAGAATGTCAGTTTCTCCTAAGTAGAGTGTCGGTTCTTTGAGGGAAGGGACTGCTTCGTTTTTTTTCTTTGTATCCCCTGACACATTTGTTCTGTTGGTGTTGTTCATGATTCCGTGGACCATAGCATACCACTATTGTCCATGGGGTTTTCTTGGCAAACATACCAGGGTGGTTTCTCACTTCCTACTCTAGTGGATTAAGGTAAACAGAGAGGAGTTGATTTACCCAGGGTCAACAGCTAGTAAGTGTCTGAGGCCCGGTCAGAACCCAGGTCTTCCCGCTTCCAAGCCCAGGGCTCTATCCACCGAGCCACCTAGTATTTAATAAATCATTGTTGAATGACTCAATAGTGAAGACAATGGGAACATGCATTGTTCTCTGCCAACAGCCCAGAAGTTGACCAATAGCCTTCCAATTGGAAGGGACCTCATCTAGGCCAGCCTGCAACTAAGCCAGAATGCTCATATCCTCGACCTAAGTGGTCATCCAGACTCTTTTGGAGACCTCCAGGGAGGAGAGGACTTGTTACTGCCTGAGGCAGCTCCTTCCACTCTGGGACAGCCCTTGGGAGATCTCTCTTCCTTACATTTTGCTAAATTCACCTCTTTTCATTCATTATTTTGGGGAGGCAATTGGAGTTAAGTAACTTGCCCAGGGTCACACAGCCAGTAAGTGTCTGTGGCCAGATTTGAACTCATAAGTTCACCTATCTATAACTCCCACCCTTTGCTCCTGGTTCTTGTCCTGGGAAGCCAAGTGGAGTGAGGATGAGACCTCTTCCATATTTCAGTCCTTCAAACACTTGAAGGAACTATCATGGTTCCCAACTCCGCCGCCCCATCCCAACCTGAGTCTTCTCTCCAGGCTAAACACTACCACTGCTTCCAACTGGTTCTTATTTGGCAAGCTCCCTAACCCTCAGCCCCACCCTGAGGCAGCTAGGGGGTGCCATGGTGCACAGAGCACCAGGCCTGGAGTCAGGAAGACTGCTCTTCCTGAGTTCAAATCCAGCCTCACATACTTCCCAGCTGTATGACCATGGGCAAGTCACTTCACCCTGTTTGCCTCAGTTTCCTCATCTGTAAAATGAGGGGAGAAGGAAATGGCAAACCACTCCAGTATCTCTGCCAAGAAAACCCCAAACGGGGTCACTAGCAGTCAGACATGACATGACTGAAAAACAACTAAACAACAACAACCAGTCCCCCCACCATTCGGGTAACCCTAATCTGGATTCACTCCTGTATGCTAATATCCTTCCCAAACTTCTCTATCTCTAGAGCTTCGCACAATGCTGGGTATACAATAAGCGCTTAACAAATGCTTTTTGATATATTGAATTGAATTCAGCAAGCATTTATTGAGCCCATATTTCTGTTCAAGGTGCTGTAGAAATGAAAGGAGATAGAAAATAAGGCCTTGTCCTCAAGAGCTTTAATCAACCAATAAGTATTTATTAAGCACCTACTATGTGCCAGGCCTATTATGTGCTAAATGCCAAGGTTTGGGTACTGGGGATACAAGTTCAAAGAATGAGATGATCCCTGCTTGAAACGAGCTTACATTCTAATGGGGAAGACAACAAACCCACAAGATGCAGTGGAAAAAGAACTAGCTCTTGAGTCAGAAGATCTGGGTTCAAATCCCACCTTTGTCACTTAGGCAAGTCACTTAAACAAGTCTTAGTTTCCTCACTGTACTCAGTCAACTAGCATTTATTTGTTAATTAAAATGTATTTATTCATTAGAATGTAAATTCCTTGAGGGCAGGGTCTGTGTTTTGACTTTCTTTGTTTCCCTGGGCCTCGCACAGTTCCTGGCACATAGTAGGTGTTTCATAAATGCTAGTTGACTGACAAACCTGTAGAATGAGAGGAGTGGACTCTATGACCTCTGAAGTCCCTCCCTGCTTTGGATCTATGACTGATCATTCATTCAAAAACTATCCATCAAGCACCGACTGTATGCAGAGCCCTGTGTTAGGAGCTGAGGAAGATCCCCAGCCTCTGCTTTCCTAGAGCTTCCATGCACAGGAAGACAGCAGAATAACCAAAGTGGACAATATTACAAGACCGTGAGTCCGAGAGGTGAGAAACAAAGGGCTGCTTAAGGCCATTCTGAACCAAGGGGATCAGAAAACGCCCCATGGAAAATGGACACATTTGAGCGGGGCTTCAATGGGTGGGTAAGAAATTCACCAGGTGACAAGGGGAGGGAGAGGGAGGGCTCTTGGCGACTGCAGTGGGAGAATGTAGAGCATGTCCAGAAGGCCAGCTTGGCAGGAGCACAGAGGATATGGTGGAGGGGAGCACCGTAAGGACTGACTCTTCCTAGACGGGGGACCTTGATAGCCGCCAGGGAATAGGCTTTACTCAGTGGGTAGCAGTGCTTGGGCTAACAACGTACAGGGTGGGAAATAGCCACGCTTCCTGCCCTTGGCCACAGCAGCGCCAGATCCAGGCATCCAGCCTTAAGGGCCATTCTTCTTCATTTTACCATTGATCAGGCTAACTGGAGGGTCATCGGACTTAGAACTGGGAGGGCCCTTAGAACAGACTGTCAGAGCTGGGAGAGGCCTTAGAATACAGACTGTCAGAGCTAGGAGAGGCCTTAGAATATAGAATGTCAGATGTGGGAGGGCCTTAGAACACAGACTGTCAGAGCTAGGAGAGGCCTTAGAATATAGAATGTCAGATGTGGGAGGGCCTTAGAACTCAGAATGTCAGAGCTGGAAGGGCCTTATAACCTAGAATGTCAGAGCTGGGAGGGCCCTTAGAACACAGAACGTTAGAGCTGGGAGGGCCCTTACTCATCAAATCCTACTCTTTCATTTTACAGATGGGGAAACTGAGTCCCAGGCAGGGGAAGTGATTTGCCCAAGATCTCAGACAGCCTGTGGAGCTTTCCTCTAACTCCTAGTTCAGAGGTCTTTCTACCGCTACTTACTTCCTCAATCTCTAAAGTGTCTGGTGCCTCCACTCACTGGTACTGAAGAAGCGCATTTAGAAATCCTGTGAGCGGAGGCTTCCTGTAGCTACAGAGAGAAATTGGTATGAAATGGAGCCTCAGGTTTTCTACCTTGTTCTCAATGTGGATTCTTCTCACAATGCTTCCTCTGAAATCTTGGGAGACTCAGCCTGCCTCCCCTGGATGAGACCCAGCCTAGCACTAGGCATGCTGACTTAAAACAACATTTCTGGATTCTCTTGAGAATTAGAAGGGGATTAACCTGATTGGGTGAGAGTGAGAGGGTACGGTCCTGGGAACCTTCTCATCTGCCATCATTTAAACTTCCACAGAAATAAGCACTTGGTTGGAGGGCATCTCAACAGCCCAAATGCCAGGGGTTTTTGTTAAAAATCTTTTTTCCTTGGGCAGCTGGTGTCTTTATAGTAGAAACACTGATTTCCCCAATGAGGATACTAGCATTTGCATTAGCAACTTCCAGGGGAGAGTGTTTTGAGGTAGACATTATAGCAAAGATCTTTGATCGTTAGGACAGAACGAAAGTTGGTCAGAAATGCAGTGAAGGCCCTCAATACACACACACACACGCACACACACACACACACACACACACACACCCCACAGCACGCATAGGCAGAACCTTGGTGAAATGATTATATGGGTTTCTTAACTGGATCCCCCAAGGATCTATGATTACATCAGTGAGAAAAACACATGCAACCCTGTCTAATCCCATCTATGATTCAGTGAAGAAGTCCTACAGAGTTGTCCGAAATACACATAGATGTCAGGATCATATTGCATGTGTCTGAGGCAGGATTCGATCCTAGGGCATCCTCGGACACCAAGCCCAGCCCTTTATCCTCTACCTGTCTGCCTTTCCAGAATGGCCTCTCCAGAGGCTGCCTCTCTGTCAGGCTTCTTTCCCATCAGAAATTTGGCTTTGACTCCATTTGGCCACATTACTCTGTTAGGACCAGGCCTGCTTATGGGAGAATTGAAACTTAAAACTTTAATTACCAACCGGATTTTTATACAAAGGTCAGGTATTTGATAGAACACAAAAAATCTCAGGTCCAGAGTGGAGAAGGTGGGATGTCTGGGTCCTGGGTCTCCTTTGGTCATTGAGCGACTATGTGAGGCTGGTGACTTTGCACAGCCCTCCCTCACTCAAATCCAATTTGTATTCTCTTCGAGAATGAAGGACAAACCACAATGACCATTTCCAATTATCCCTCCACCCCACCACTATCTATGGCTCAGTTCCTTCATCTATGAAATGGGCAGAATTCATGTACTCACTTATTCATTCAACAAGCATTTATTAAGTGCATACTAGAGTCATCAAGGTATGTATTGATTACAGCAATGGACTGAAACCTAAGCTCAAATTCTACTTTGAAAACTTAATAGCTCTATTTCCCTTAACTTCTCTTACTTTCAGTTTTCTCATCTGTAAAATGGGAGGGTTACCTAGATAATCTCTGAAGTCTCTTCCTGCTCTGGATACTTTGATATGGCAGGCACTGTGATAAGTCCTGGGCATACAAAGACAAAAAAAGAAAAGAAACTGTTCCTGCCTTCAAGAAGCTTACGTTCAAGGGGACACAACATGCACATAAGTGCATGAATAAGAAATCTATCCAAAGACCATCTTAGAATCATGATATGGCCTAATCAGATCACCTTAGAGCTGAGTGCAGGCCCAGAGCTGAAATGAAATTAGCCTGAGCCTAAATGAAATCAGGCAAAAAGAAAGTCAGACATTAAAAAAAAATTGAGCAAAGAAGATGCCTTTCTTCAGGTCAGAGAAGTTTATCTCTCTCTCTCTCTCTCTCTCTCTCTCTCTCTCTCTCTCTCTCTCTCTCTCTTTCTCTCTCTCTCTCTCTCTCTCTCTCTCTCTCTCTCTCTCTCTCTCTCTCTCTTTCTTTCCCCAAAGACTACTCTGGAATGAAAACAAGCAGCATGGGAAAGGTGGGGGTGGAGAGTTTCTTTCTGGGCTGGTAGCCTGTGATCTATCTGCAAGGCTGGCTTTGCTCTGGTTGGGCCAGGACTGTGAGCTCCTCCCAGTGGAGCCATGTAAGCAGGGGCACAGTAGAGGCTCTGCTCAGGGTTAATAAGCAGTTTGGAAAACCTCTTTTAAAGTTCCTGGCAATGTCCCTCTGGGAGTCAGTGCATATATCTTAAGAAAGAAAAAAAATCATTAAAGAAGTTAGGATTCTGGAGAGGCCATAAATGTAAAATATCGGTGGTTCAACAGCGGGTCCCTGGCAGCCAAAAGCAGAGAGCTTGCCTTGATGAGCCAGAATTATGTCCAGGAGATAAATCATAATTCACTGTCCTGAAGATGGCCGCTCTGAAGTCTCTCAGCAAACTCCCAAGAGGACCAGGTTTAGACATGGATCATAGGCACACCTATGAAGGTACATGGACAGTTAGGAAAATGGACCAGGGAAAGGGGAGAACTCACCCCAAGAATGGGCCTTAGAACAGAGGATGTCAGAGTTGGGAGGGCCCTTAGAACACAGGATGTCAGAGCTGGGAGGGCCCTTAGAACAGGGGATGTCAGAGCTGGGAGGGCCCTTAGAACACAGTATGTCAGAGCTGGGAGGGGCCTTAGAACACAGAATATCAGAGTTGGGAGGGTCCTTAGAACGCAGAATGTCAGAGCTGGGAGGGAGCTTAGAACATAGAAGGTCAGAGCTGGAAAAAACTTTAAAGATTATCTAATCTAACAAGTCTCATTTCACAGATGAAGAAACAAGTCTAGTGACTTACCCAAGGACATACAGTGAGTTATGGCAGGTAGGTGGATCAATGGATAGAGTGACAGACCTGGCATCAAGAAGACCCAAGTTCAAATCCTGTCTGGGAGACTTGGAAGCCTTTTAACCGTGAACTTCATTCACTTCTGTCAGCCTCAGTGTCCTTAACTGTATATAATAACAGCACGGACCTTTTATACCTCTAGAGCTGTTAGCACAGCACCCAACACACAGTAGGTGCTTAATAAATGATTGTTCCTTTCCCTTTTCCCCTCCAAGGAAGAGCTAGAAGCAGCTCTGCAGACATCAGTCCGGTTGCCCTTTCCACGATTTCCCTTCCCAGCCAAAGCCTATGGAGAACAAGAGACTGTCTCCATACTGAAAAGTTTGGCACTTGGGATTGGTGAGCCGGTCACCCCCTAGACAAATGGAGACTCAGACTGAAGCAGTTCCCTCACTCGGTGCAGGAGAGCAAACCTGGGCAGCACAGCCTGGGCCTGGGAGTCGGCTGTCCAGGTTCCTCACCCAGCCCTCCCAGCCCTCCTTGTCCTAAGTCACTGTGACCTCTCTCTGTTCCTCCTTCCTGCCCGGGAGAGACAGAGGGTGACATTGAATGTCGGTGCTAGGGCATCCGAAGGGTTAACTAATTAATGATCGGAAAGTGCTTTGAAAAAATAAAGTGCTGGATAATGGGAAGGGCAATTATGTCGGGAGAAACTCCTAATTTGGCTGGAATTGATGTTAATGATAAAGTATCTGAAACACGTAGCGAGCAGCTTGGTTGTATTTTATATGCCGGAGAGAGACACCCACACGCAGGGGACACGGAGAGCAGTCAATTTGGTTAAATAAAGCGGAGGATTAAAGAAGGCGATGCCACGGGCCTCGCTGTTTGTCTGGACTTGGTGTAACACTTTGGAATTGGATTTGGCCTCTTGCCCCCTATTTATTCCTTGGTGATTGAAATACATGGGAGAGGGGCAGAGTTTATGGCTAAAAAAGAGAGTAAGCCCAAGAAGGGAAAGAGAAATGAGGAGCCTTGATGTGCCTTGGAGGCAGAGCACAAGGTCCCTGCGTGCCACCTCTCGGGGCTGTCAGCTCACTCTGGACCCGGATTCATAGACTGGTCAAGGTGACGAGGCCTTGGGACACAGAGAAGTCCTTAGAAAAGAGAATGTCAGAGCTGGGAGGGCCCTTAGAACACAGGATGTCAGAGCTGGGAGGGTCCAGAGAACACAGAATATCAGAGCTGGGAGGGCCCTTAGAACACAGAATGTCAGAGCTGGGAGGGCCCTTAGAACACAGGATGTCAGAGCTGGGAGGGTCCAGAGAACACAGAATGTCAGAGCTGGGAGGGCCCTTAGAACAGGGGATGTCAGAGCTGGGAGGGCCCTTAGAACACAGAATGTCAGGGCTGGAAGGATCCAGAGAATACAGAAAGTCAGAACTAGAGAATGTTAGAGATGAAGGAGTATTTAGAACACAGAAGAATACCAAAGTTGAAAGGGACCTTGGAACACAATGTCAGTGCTGGAAGAAACCTTAGAACAAAGCATGTTAGAACTGGGATGGTCTCTTAGAACATTAGAGCCAGAAGAACATAGGATATCAGAACTGGAAATGGTCTTAGAACATGGAATATGAGAGTTGGAAAAACCCTTGGAATTCAATATAATTTAATTCAACAAACCTTTATTAAGTATCTCCTATGTGTAGCGTTTATACAACATGGAATCCAACATCTAAAAGAAATCTTACTAATCTATGCCAATTCCCTCCTTTTGCAGATTGAGAAACTGAGTCAGAGAGATTAAGAGACTTGCCCAGGGGCACAAGGTCAGTCAGGTGTCTTGGCTGGGTGCCTGGTGCTCTCTCTACTTCCTTGGCTGGGCCTGGAAAGCAGGGGCAGAGGCGAGTATGGAAAACTGGTCACATTGAGACCATTTTTAGTGTGGTGTGGAGCGAAGGTAATATTCCCACCTGGGGAGGAGGACTCCCAAGGTATCAACTGGGGCAAGAAGCAGAAAATGTGTATAGGATGGTTAGCATGAGATTCCCCCTCCAATGCTGCTGTTGAGACAGCTGAGGGCGGGAACAGAGTCAGGAAGAGCCCTAAGGTAGGCCAGCCTAGGGAAGGGCATCTCACCTGGGGGACAGCAGCTGGGGAGGAGGGGATATTCGATGGGGTCATCATGGGGTCATGCCTTTATAGTCGGAAGAGATCTCAAAGGTCTCCTGTCCAAGCTGCTCTTTTTCCAGCTGAGCAGAAAAGTCACTTGCCCAAGGTTGAATGAGGTAGACAGTGGCAGAGTGAATGAGTCATTCCTAGTAACTGAGTGCTAACCTTAGCTGCTTCTGCACTTCATGAAGGACTGAATGCGCTGTCAACACCCTCTGTATTTTGGCATCCTGGGGCAGAGGTCTGTTAACCCCACCCTAATTAAAGCTCTGGAAACCTCCCCCATGCCCAGGTCCCCTTGGCTGGAGACCCTCTGTTGGGGAACCAGAGCAGTCCTACAGTCTGGAGGAAGTAGGGGGAAGGGAACGAGGCCAGCAGTAAAGGCATGGATTGGCCAAGAAGGGCAGGAACCTTGGTTTGTAAGGTCCCTGCAGGTCTGGATTAGTATTCAGTATTTATAATATTTCCATAATGGTAAAACAAAAGAAAACAAGCAGAGAGAATGCATTTTTAATCACCAATCATTCCTCTTTGTTTGTTGTGAATGAACAGCGAGGTGAAATAGTATTTCATAATCACCCCCATTCGAATTTTCCTCCCCACAAAGCACTGAGAAATCTCTAAATAAAATAAATAAACAAAGCAAGACCTTAAAATAAATTCCAGAGGGCAGAGGGCTACGTGTGGGTTATCACAGAAGCAGAGGGTACTTGGAAGGGAGGTGGGGGGTGGTGAGAGGCAGTTAAGGAAGAACAAAGGGGCAGGAGGCTTGGCATCCACCTGGCTTTGGAGCCCACAGAACAGGGCAGGGTAGACAGGGGGAATGTGTGCTCATGGGTATGTGTGTTTATGTGGTATGCGTGTGCTGTGTGGGAATGTGTTTGTGTATGTATGAGCAAAGGTGTTCAAAGAAGCTGAAACTGAGGCAGAAGAATGGGTACAGAGCAGCAGGCCTGCCCATTTGTCCCACCTCTGGTCAAGCCCTTTTCCCACCACCGGCTTCTGGATCTCAGGCTCCCACAAGAGACCCCAAGATGTCCCCCCCACCCCAAGCCTCCACCTCCCACTCTGCTAACCTCCCCCTCCTCCTCCTCCTCCTCCTCCTCCTCCTCCTCCTCCTCCTCCTCTTCCTCCTCCTCCAGGGAGCCTTTTCTAAGGGTTCTGAAGCTGGTATCATCAATCACCCCATCTGGGCACAGCCCACTCCAAAATCAGTTCCACTTAGTTGTGGGCTCTCACACTAGGAAGGGCTGGGAAAGATATAATCATAGGGACCTTAGGGAGAGCAACAACAAACAACCAAAAAGAATAAAGGAGCCCCAAATAACTTACATTTCTAGGGTACTTTAAACTTTGTCCAACTCTTCTCATCTCAACTAGGATGGGGTCGATGGTACAAATGTCATTATACCCATAATACAGAGGAGAAAACTGAGGCTTAGCCAGAAATGAATGCAACCTGAAAAGAGCCCCCTCAGAAACCAGGTCTTCCCCAAATCCCGAGCTATTTCAGTCCAACTTTCCTCGTTTGACAGACAAAGAAACTGAGGCCAAGAATCAATTGAGTTCAGGTCTCGTTCAAATGAAGTGGACAAACGTTTATTAGGATTGTCGGATCACAGATTTTAAGCTAGCTTCATTTTACAAATGAGGAAACTAAGACACGGAATCTTATAGCTAGTCACCATCAGAGATGGGACTTGATCCTCAGTCTTCCTGACTCCAAGGCTGGCATTCTCTTCATCTTCTACTGCATTGCATTGGATGTCCAGGGGCTCCCTGTCCCCACCCCCAACCACACCCCCAGTTTGTAAGTCCTTTCAGGATACAAACTCTCCCTTTTCCGCCTTGTATCCTCAGCTCTAGCACAGTACCTGCCCATTAAATAATAGCTGATTCACCAATTCTTGTCCAATTGGTTGATCTCCATGACACCGCAGGATTGCCCTTACTCCATTTGAGGGGAAGCTTTTTTTTTCTACCCAAACACCCCCTTCAGTGTTTTCTTGTTCCAGCTTCCCAGTTAGGCAGGAAGGATTCTGAGTACGAGGGACTGGGCCCAGTAATGCTAATAACTGACCTTTGTGTAATACTTAGGTTTCCTGGGGGTTTTACCTACATCCTTACATCTGTGGGCAGGGCACCTCTATTTTAAAGAGAAGTTAAGTGATTTGCCCATAGAAGTGAGAGGAGTCAGAAGATCTGGGTTTGGTTTCCAATGGGACCGATTTCAGGTTGCATTAAGTTGTGCCCAGTCATTAAATCTCCCCCAAGACTCAGTTTCCTTCTCTGTATTATGGGTATAATAACATTTACACAATCTTCCTCATGGAGTTGTGAGGATCAAATGAGATGATGGACATAAAATGTGCAAACACTGAGAAATGTGCAGTAGCATATTTTTTGGAAGCCCAGTTCTCTTATTGTGGTTCAGTTGTTTCAATCTTTCAATTCGTGACCACCTTTGGGGTTTTCTTGGCAGAGATACTGAAGTGGTTTGCCATTGGAAACTGAGGCAAAGAGGGTGAAATGACTTGCCCAGGGTCCCACAGCTAGGAAGTATCTGAGGCTGGATTTGAACTCAGGTCTCCCTGAACGTAAGTGCAGCACCTATTCACTGCACCACCCAGCTGCCCCCACTTTCCCCAGCTCTCTCCTGACTCCAGACCCAGTACTCTACCCACCTCTAATCTATGGTGGCGACTTCGGTAGCCTTCCCTAGCCTCCAGTGAGCTCCTCCCTGACCCAATTCCCTCCTTTACACCATGGAGGTCACTTGCGACACATCTATAAGGAAGTAAATTCCCCAGCCTCCAGTGTCCCTCGCAGTTGATTGGAAGTAGTCTCACACTTGGGAAGGAATTATCCTTTCGTCTGGTTTTGGTTTTGTTTTTTTTTAGTTTTCTCCTCACAGCGCAGTTGAAAGGGAGCTGGACTGGGAGAGTCAGGCTACCTGGGAAGTATCCTTAGAACCATCCAGCCCAACCTCTTCTTTTTCAGATGAGGTCATTGAAGTCCAAAGTCACACAGAGGGAGCAGAGAGCGAGCATTCTCACCCACGTCTTCTGACTCTCTGTCCCCAACTCCCTGTGTATCCTGAGACACTCTGGGTTTCCTCTTCTGTCAAACAGGGACTACACAAGCCTTTGATGGACAAAGGAGTTTTTTTCCTTTGCCATCCCCATTCTCACCCCCTTCCCCTAGCCTGATTTCTTCGAGTTCCCAGCCTAGAGTTTTATTCTCATTAAACGTCTGTCCATAGCCACTGCACATGGAATCTCATCTAAACCCCAGTTCCAGGGGGCTGGTGGTCTGAGTCTGGCTCTCCTCACCCCGCTTCGATAGAACAAACTATGCTGGCGAGCCCCCTCCCCATCCTCGTCACCACCCTCCTCCTCCTCGTACCCTCTCTAAGCCTCGTCTGAGGCTCCAAGCATCAGAGGGGACAGCCATAGGCAAAAGCCCGAGCTCTTTCTAGATCCTATTGAAAAATAATAAAAAAGGTAATGGCTTTGTCATTACTGAACACTGGTTTGCCTTTTCTTTCTAGGTTCTGACCATAAATAACTAACCCATTAGCCTTCCAAGTGCATACACACACACACACACACACACACACACACACACACACACACTCAGTCACAAACACTCTACCCTATTCTCTTCGATCCAACAATCATTGATTCAGGCCCTTGTGACTCACACTATGCTAGGCCCCGGAGGTACCAAGACAGAACGAAACTGTCCTTGTCCTCAAAAAGTTTCTATTCTATTGGAGTGGGGATGGGGAACGCATCCGTATATGCCCAGGGTGTTTGCGGGGAGGAGTGAGTGCTAACCACTAGAGGGGTGGAGTAGACCTCCCGTAGGAGTGGACTGTCCCTTGAATGGAGATGGAGATGTGAGAGGAAAGGGGGAGTTTCAGAAATGGAGGGCGGCCCAGCAAAGCCAGCAGGTAGGATGCAGACCGTGTTGTTCAGTAGTAAGTACTCCAGTCCAAATGGCTATATGGTACCTGAGGGGAAGGAAGGTGTGTCGGTCTGGGGAGATAAGTTAGAACCAGACTCTGAAGGGTTTGAAAAACCACCCCACATCAATAGATCCAGCCTGATAGAGTCAAAGCAAGCGGATGGCACAGGAAACACCAGACGAAACACCAGAATGCAGGCTCTACCCTTGAGAAGCTTATATTCTTACTGGATGGGAGATTAAATGTGTCATTCAATACCACCTGAATTCAAAATAAGAGATAGGGCTGATGACTGGGGGATTCAAGAGAGGCCTTGGGTAGGAGGTGGCCCCTCAGCCATGCTTTGAAGGAAGCAAGGAATTCCAAAAGTCAGGGACGAGCAAGGAAGGCATTCAAGGTACAGGAGAACCCTTGGGCAAGAAGCTGGACCGTCGTGAACAGAGGACAGATTTGACTAAAACAGAGAATGCATGAAGGCAGTCATGAGAAAGAAGGCTGGACAGGTAGGCAGGAGTCCACCTATGGATGGCTTTTGGGGCCTGATCGAGGATAAAAATTTGTTTAGAGTCATTTTTTACAGGTGTTTGGAGGGATTTGAGGGAGAGCTCAAGCCGAATCCTTGTTTTCACGCTGCCATCTTGGCTCTGCCCGAGGAAAAAAATTTGGCTGGGAATCTGCTCTTCTGTTTGCCAGCTGGGTGACCTTGGTCCAGTCTTTTGGCCATTTCTCTGGGCACTCTTTCCAGCACTGGAGAGTTGTGCTTTGACTAATTATTGAGGTGGAAAGGAAAGAACCAGGCTCTGCCATCAGTCCACCTTGTAGCCACTGGGAGATCCCTGGTCCTCAGCTGGTCCCTCTATCAAACAAGAGCATTGGACAAAATGACCTCTAAGGTCGACTCCAACTTTTACCACCAGGATGACCCGCAATATTTCTTTAGATCGTGGGAATCAGACCTCTGGATACTTTCTGACCATCTCAAAGTTGGGAGACACTCAAGTGGGAGTCCCCTCCCCACCCCTATTGTACATGGCAGAGAAGGAGGGTACTCAGACTTTTCTAAGGGTAGGTGAAGAATGGGGAGCCTTCAGTCTTTCATTCTGTTCTTTGTTCAACCATGCAGAGACACTAGTCCTCACTCAGTTTCCCTTTAGGGTCGCAGGGCCAGTATCTACCCCATCCAGAGTGATAGAGGTAAAAGCTGGGCTGAGGGTGAGGAAATCTTGGGATAAGAGGTGGGGTCCTGGCTCAGTGGGGTGTTCACAAGGAACTGGTGTACATTCAACCACCTCCACTGACATCTGCACACAGCCCCACCCCAGAGCCTTTAAGGAACATGAGGCTCTCAAGGATGCCCAAGCAGCTTTGGAAAGGGACGCTCTTTCATTTCCCAACCAAGTACCGGAAACAAGACAATGACCATAGACTCACATCAGAGCTGGGAGGACCCCCAGAAAATGTCAGGCTACAATGTGAGCCCTCAGAACGTCAGTTCATGGGTTCCAGTTTCATAGCTATCAAGTTGAAAGAGGCCTTAAAGGTCATCGGTCCAACCCCCCATCTTATAGAAGGTGAAACTGAGGCCCAGAGAGGAAAAGATTCTCCAAGGTTATACAGGGAATAAATGACAGGAATAGGTCTTCTGGCTCCAGATACAGGGCTTTTTCCACTGAGACAGTGCCTCTGAGGACATAGAATGTCAGCACATGGAGGGGCCCTAGAACATAGACTATCAACTAAGACTGCCTTAGAACACAAAATGACAGAGGTAAGAGAGACCTTAGAACACAGATTATCACTTGGAAGGGGCCTTCAAACAAAGAACATCAGAGCTGGGAAGGACCTTAGAAGAGAGAAAATCAGAACTAGGAGGAATCTTAGAACATAGAATGTCAGAGCTGGGAAGGGCCTTAGAACACAGGATGTCAGGGCTGGGAGGGGCCTTACAACACAGGATGGCAGAGCTGGGAGGGGTCTTAGAACATAGGATGTCAGGGCTGGGAGGGGCCTTAGAACACAGAAAGTCAGAGCTGGGAGGGCCCTTAGAACACAGGATGTCAGAGCTAGGAGGGCTCTTAGAACACAGGATGTCAGAGCTG
>CM053622.1:808227360-808238503 GCA_028646595.1 Phalanger gymnotis | reverse complement strand
GGGAGGTCAGCTGGAGGAGTAGGGGTCGGGCCATGGGCAGAGGGGAAGGGGGCAGCGGCCAGGCCCACGAGATGAGTTGCCCGGGTGGAGCGGCGGCCGGTTTATTTTTACTCAGTGGCATTTACAGAATGTGCAGCTGATTGCGATCGGCGGCCAGAAGTTTTTGCTTTCTTCTTGGTTCTCTGTCTCTTTCCGAAGCCGGCGGGGGCTGGCGGCGGGGCTGGGGACTGAGGGGTAACTGCCACCTACCCGGTGGCGGTGCGCACGGCTCAGGGGGCACAGCTGAGTTTCTCGTTGGGCCTGGGGAGTGGGCATGGGGCGGGAAGGGCTGCCCGAAGGCGCTGGGCCGGATCTGGAGGGTTTTGGTGAATATCTATCCCCGCTTTTGGAAGCTCCCGGGGCCTAGGGAACAGGTGTATGCGCCGTCAATCACCACGGGACGGCCGCTTTGGGGGCGTAGATTAAAATAATAATAATAGATTTCAGTGACGGGGTAGGTGCAGATTCTTCTCTCTCTTCCCTCCCTCCGGACGACGGGTGGGGGTCGGGTAAGAGATGAAGGGGAGTTTGCAGAGCGGAGAAAAAGCTATACCTGCACCCACTCCCCCTTGGGGGGAAAAAGTTCTTCCAGTTTGGGAAGCGGGGCCTGGGCTAGGGTCAGGACCAAGGTTTTGCACTGTCCCGGGCACGCCGGGGTTTGGTTTGATCTACCCGAGAAGTCTATCACTCCACCCCAGCCTTCACGAGTCATTAGAGGGGGAAACCTTGCATTCCTCTGGCCCTGGATTGAGCATGGATTGCGCATGGGAGAAAAGGGGTGAGGCCCCTAGGGATCCCACCACCGGCCTTGTGCATTTACCTCCCTCCAGGATGGAGAGGGGCTCTGCTGGATTGAGGGAAGGAAAGATCAAGGGTTGGGTTTGGGAGCTGGGGCTGACAAGCGAGGCATGGCGGAGAAGCCCGCGGGCAGGGTCTGGACCCCCCCCCCGGAGGTTGAACCTGGCCAGGGCCTGCGCGCCCAGAAGCGCGGAGACCCGGGACCCCCGGAGGTCAGACCTTGCCAGGGCCTGAGGTACACGCCCCCTTCCTAGCCGGGAAGGTCCAGCAGGGACTGGGCAGCAGCTGCACGGAGGTCTAGCCTGGGGTGGTGGGGGGGGGGGAGAAGAGTTGTCCCTGGGGGCCCCTCCAGGGTTGCGCTCCACGTGCCTGGAGGGGGCGGGCGGGCCAGCTTGGGGAACTGGGCCGATTCGCGCCCAGTGAGCGCTGCAGGAGCTCTCGGGGCTTTCTGGGCTGGGCCGGGGTCAATGAGCTGGTGCCATCCGCACTCCGGCAGGCATCCTCTTCTTCCCTGATCTCCCCCAGCCTCTCACCACTTTCCCTCCCCTTTCCAAACTTTGGCATTTCCTTGATTTCTTTCTCTGGCTCACCCCATCCAAGGATGGGAGACTTTAGCGGTGCTGGCCTGCGACTGCCACCTCCGCTCCTCTCCCTGGGTATCCTCAGCATAGGAGACACCCCCCTTCTCCCCCTCCCAATCTTGTTATCCACCTTACAGGCGGTTAGGGAGAGTTTATGGGGAATATTGTTGAACTTCAGTAATCAGGTTTCCAGCGATCTTATGCCTACTGTTTAATTTATTAGACTAGTTATTTATTCTGTTGATGATAATCTGTTGCTGGTTTCTATGGAGATGTTAAACTGATCTCTTTCAGAAATCAAACTCCATATGGACTAAAATGTTTAAAGGGGCAGCGCCTCCCTTTTGGGGGTCCTTTGGGGGTTGATTTTTTTTGACTTTGCACCTTGCTAAGACTTCGCCGAGTGCCTCTGAATCTCCGCTGCATTTTATTTCCTTCCGAAGAGCGAGAGAAGCCCGGGAGCTCCAGCTTTGTGGCGAGCATAGCTTATTATGGCTAAGAGAAAGCTCCGGCTCTGATCCTCAGGTTGCAACAACATTTCGCACCCATCTTTTCGCCACCTCCTTCTCTCCGGTTCCCCCGACCTCCGGACCTATGAGTGCAAAATCCTTTCAACCAAAAAAATGTCCCCCAAAAAATAAATTTGGAAAGACTGTCAAATGAGAACATTGCGTTTATCTGCTCCCCGTGTGTCTCTGGATTTAAAAAAAAAAAACTTGTAGCTGAGCTGATATTCTTTTAATAACCCAAACACTTTCTCTTTCTCTCTCTCTTTTTTTAATTAAAAAAAAATTAATTCCAAGTCCCATTTCTGTGTCGGTTAAACTCCTGGCTGAGGCGAATTTACTTCTCTCCCTCATGTATCCTGAGCCCATCTGCGTTTGGGAAAACCAGCGCTGAGGAAGGAGGTTGGCCAGAACTTAGGACGCTTAAAAATATATTTTCATAAAAATTGCCATTTCCCTCCTTTTTAAGGGAGAATTCCTGTCACCTTTCCTGCATATGTGTCTGAATAAGTGTGTAAAACTTTTTCCCCCTCCTAACTCCATTCCCCCCTCCCCAAATCCACTCAACCCCTAGATATTTTTTACATCAGGCTTGTTGGGGTGGCTGGTGGTGGAGTGAATTAAGAAATAAGGTGGAAAAAAAAAGGAATGATTTGGATTTCTGACACACTGAGAAATTGTGAACCTCACTCTGAACTCAGATATTTATCACCCTGACAGATAGGATACAAAGCCGTTGCGTTTCGTAATGATCCTCAGGGACTAAATTATAGGTAAAACCATTTAATGCATTTTTAATATCAAAATAAAGACCTAGGTTTAGTTGAGGTGGGTTTTTTTCGGGGGGGGGGGAATGAGTAGTCCCCTCCCCCAAAAGGTGGTTCTTTACTAGGGCACTGCTCGTTTGAGACTCTCATCCCCCACCATTTATAGGTACTTTTGGTGGGAGGGGGGGTGAAGGGGGGAGCCAGGGCATATTTCCCTTAATACAAAAATGCATTTCAGACTAGATCGCTTAATCCTAAATATGGGAATACTTAAAAAAAACCCACCTCTATATAGGAAATAACCCATTGGCAAGACTTGAATCTCATTCCTTTCTCAATTATTTTTTTGGTGGGGAGGATAAATCCCTGCTTCTCTACGTTGAGGCAAGAGAAGCTATTTTATTTTCCAGGGCCCCCCCATTCTTCATTTCCCCCCCCCTTTTGTTTGATCTGGGTTGCAAACAGAACAAGAAGATCTGACAAGTTTAAAAAAAAAGAGCGCTATTGCTTTAAACTCAGGAGTTTGCATATTCTCCTTGTATCTTTCCCCTTTGCTAATTATTGTGTTGTTTTCAGAGCAAATATGTCATATCCATGGCGACCGGGCAGGTTTATTGTCTTTCTGAAGCAATAGCTCACATAAGTAATTAATGACTTTCTTTTTTTTTTTTCCTCTGGCTTAGGTTAAACAGATCATTCAAGGAAAGTCGTATCTTTTCTCTCCTTTCTCTCTCTCTCTCTCTCTCTCTCTCTCTCTCTCTCTCTCTCTCTCTCTCTCTTTCTCTCTCTCTTCCTCTCTTCCCCCACCTTTTTTTTTTTAGCTTAGTGACATAAGAACATGAGTTAGAACAGGAAAATACTTTAACCAAGAAGTCAACAGCTTATTTTCCCCTATTTCTTTTAAAAGCTGTAGTATCAGCTTTCAGACAGATGAGGTTGTCATTCTAACAGTTTCAGAGCCTTGCAGTCCATGCCTGGTGTAGGAAATCCATTTAAAGGCAGAGTTGCCTCTACTGCTGCCTGAGTAGCCCGGTGGAGAAAGGGGGGGGGCGGGGAGGCGGCCAGGGGGGTGGGAGGAGTGACCCGAAGGAATTTGCTTGGAGGAAGAGGGGTGGAAGGGAGAAAAGCATCAAAATGAGTATTTCTTCTGGATTCAACAGAATTTAATTAAATTGTTTACAGGAAAGAATGACGTTAGTAATATCGCCCCTTCTTTTCCCTCGGTTAATTAGAAAAACAAAGTTTTTATTTTGAAGTCTTCGAGTCTCAACTTTTTCTAGCTTTTGTGGGCCAGTGATTTTTGTTTTGCTTTTTTTTTTCTTGGAAAACTGGTTTTTGAAACCCCTCTGGTTTGTAACTTGCAAAAATTGGTGACTTGAGGGTTTATGGGTTTTTGTTTGGGGGTGAGGTTTTTTTGGTGTGTATCTTAAACCTAAAGCTGATGATGGCTGCTTACCAGGAATTAGCAGCCAAGATAACCAAGAGGGATCTTGATTTTCTGAAATGAAAGGGGTGGGGGGATGAGGTTCAGAGATTTGTAAATTTCTTCCCTTGGAAGCTCCTGCAACATCCCCTTTCTGTATCCTCTGACAAGGATGGGGTAGGTAGAAAAGATGTGTGTGTGTGTGTGTGTGTGTGTGTGTGTGTGTGACAATTTCATTTGTATCCCACGTTCAAGACCTTTTGCTAATAAAAGGCCTGGAGATTTCCCTGTAGAACTTTTGGAATCTGGTAGATGTCATTCTGATTGAAACAGCTCTTTGGACTGAATCTGTTCTCCTCTCCATCGATGGGCCCTCAGACTCATTTGTAGTTTCTGGTGTGTGTTTTACTCTTTGAGATTTCATGTGGCAGGGCTTTCTCTGGGTGTCATTTTATTAAAAATCAAGGAAAGAGAAGGGTTCACTTTGTCTTGTACAGAGTTAAAAAATGTGTGTATATATAATATAATACAATATAACATAATATGATATGATATTATGTATATCTGAAGGCCCCCCCCAAGCTGTCAGTTAAGGGCACCTTTTGGGGCTTTGGATGTTAAAAATAACCAAAAAAGAAGAAGAAAAAACCATAAAGGAGAAAAAGAGATTTGGTATCTGGTTTCTGAAGAGCAGAAGAGAAGCCCCAGGTCTGACGCTGAAGATTCAACAGACTTGTAATTGAGCCCTAACCTCATGATGTCTATATCAGAAAAACAGACGTTAGCAGAGGGAGCCGAAGAGAGTCAAACAGGCTTGGGAAGAAGGCAGCTCAGAAGATTCAAAGGGAGAGATTTAATTTATAGACATTTTAAAAACTGTAATTTCATTAGGATCTCTTCTTCCCCTCCTGTGAAGGGCAGCCGGGCAGAAAGATGGGGCCTGGGTATTTCTGCCTCCTGCTTGGTGGATCTGCCGTTGGGAAGGGGATGGATGTGGTGGGTACAAATTGGAGGATACTTGCCTGGAAGAGAGAGGATTGTGCAGGTTTGGGGGTTTGGTGTTTTTTTTTAATTTGTTTGGCTATGCCAACTTTATGCTGACTCTCAGTTATTTAGGATTTTTTTCTCCCCTTAAAGAAAACGGGTGTGTGGAAGGAGTTAGATGTGGGTTTTCTTCCTGCCAATTCTGGCTTCTTTTTAATGTTTTGTGTGTGTGTGTGTGTGTGTGTGTGTGTGTGTGTGTGTGTGTGTGTGTGTATGCGCGCCCCGCTGTTCCATGGAGGTCTTCTTCCATCTGTATTTGGATACTGTCTGTCTATCAGGTTGTGAGTCTGTCTATGAGAGAAAACAGAAGTGTATGTGTGTGTGTGTGTGAAGTTGGGGTGTCCCTTGTCAAACCCCAAGTTCCAGTGAAGTTACTGTGGTTCTAAGGCCTGAGCTTGGGGTGGGGGGGGGGAGAAAAAAAAAGGAGAGCTTGTCGTAAATTCTGCAAAAATTAATCAACCGTTTAAGAGCTTCACGTTAACGAGGTTTTCCAGCCAAGCTGGGCCCTTCTCCCTTTTCCCCTGTTCAAAGTCCAAGAGGGAGAGAGAGAGAGAGAGAGAGAGACAGAGAGAGAGAGAGACAGAGAGACAGAGAGGTGGGCTGAACCCTGGAAGGGTGGGGGGGGGGCGGAGATTTTTTTTTCGAATGGGGATAATAAAGAGAACAAACTAGGGTGGGGGAGAGGAAAGGGGGATGGATTTATAGAATATAAATCCTCAAGTGTCCTTGTTCCATATTGTCAGGGTTTTTTTTTTTGGTCGGATTTGTCCTGTGTGCCTTTGACAGAAAAGGCACGTAGAGAAAGAGAATGACGGAGAGGGAGAGAGAGGGAGAGGGAGAGAGAGAGAGAGAGAGAGAGAGAGAGAGAGAGAGAGAGAGAGAGGGAAGGGAGAGAGAAGGAGAGAGGGAGAGAAGGAGAGACAGGGACGTGTGGCTCCTCTGGAGCTCATTATCATTCTTAATAAGTCTTAAGGAATAAAGAAGAGTATTGAGTGTAAATGCTGGGTAATCCGAACGCTCCTCAAGGTGAGAGGAGTCTTGAGGACACAGAGAAAAGAGATAGACAGAAGAGAGGAGGTGGGGTTGTGTGTGTGTGTCTCTGTGTGTGTGTGTGTCTGTGTCTGTGTGTGTCTGTGTGTCTGTGTGTCCGTGTCTGTGTCTGTGTGTGTGTCTGTGTGTGTGTGTGTGTGTGTGTGTGTGTGTCTGTGTCTGTGTGTCGGGGGGGGGGGTGGTGACCAGAGGGACAGTGGCCTGGGATTAGGATGCAGAGTTCCCCTCCTCCCCAGGTGGCTAGCTGGCTTGCTTTGGGTTGCGATCCCCAACTGGGACAGAGTTGCCTGGGAGTTTGCACTGGGGATGCCTTCTGGGGTAGAGGAAGTCATGGGATCCAGGGTGGGAAAGAGGGGAGGCCTTGGAAATGCCCTTTAAAAAAATCTGCCCGGAGCTGGAGTTTGGTTGACGTGGGGTCCTGATGCTCATTTCTGTTTGCCATTTTATTCTTCTGGGGTTGACAGGCTTGGACCTGGCCTCTCAAGCCCCCTGTAGGCGTCCCAGGCTAGGGGCCTCCGGGTTCCTGGAGAGGCCATCCCTGGAGGGTTTCCTTCCTCTGAGCTAAGAAGTCTCTTCGCTGGGCTTCTCTCAAAGCCTTCCCAACAGAGCGTAGAGGACTGAGCGCTTGCTTCGGACACTAGGTGGCTTAGAGGAATAGGGTTGTCTGAAGAATCCTGCAGGCTTCCTTCTGACTGCTGGTGGGCTTCGCCGGCAGCCCGGGTGCAGTCTGGACTTCTGGAGCTCCTGGGACACCCCCACCCCCTTCCCCTTGCTAGGTCCCCCCCACCCCAGCCCTGAACTGTAGCCTGCCACAGCTGTCTGGGGGAGGCAGCTGACCAGAGGGGATTAAGTGTGTGTGTGTGTGTGTGTGTGTATTTGTGTGTGTGTGTTTGTGTGTATTAGTCTATCTGTGCCTTCCTCTGCCCATCCCCACCAACAGACACATGTTGAGCGCTTGTTCTGTGGCTCGTAGATTTGGATGGGTCCTCTGCTCCCCCCACCCTACTTTATTCTACCCATGAGAAAACCATGTAAGACCCAGAGATGGGAAAGGGCTTGCTAAGGCGGAACTGACAGGAAGAGTCAGAATCGGAACCCAGGTCCTCTGTTTTCAAATCCAGCCCTTCCCACTCATTTAGAGGTCTCTACTTGGGTGTTTGCTCCATTTCCCAGGATTCAGAGGAATCGGGCAAAGGAGATGACACATCTAGACCTTAAAGTACTGTAGACTTATTATTCATATTGTTGTCCTAGAGGCCTACCTGTCCAGCTTCCACCTTTGGACCTCGATTCCACAAACAGGAGAGAGAAGGGATGCCCCCTAGGCCAAGCTGGTCCCTGTGCTCTGAGGGTACAAGGGAAGGGATGTCTAAACCTCTTTGGCCCCAGTGAATCTCTTCTGAACCCCTGAGGCATTGGCAAGAAGAAAGCTTCCCTTGATTTTTCCCAAGATGGAACTGAAGAATCCAGAAGGGCTCAGCCAGTGGTACTCAGTCACACAGGGGTCAAAGGGCTTGGGAGTGGGAGTTATAGCCCTCTGTGCCAGAAAATAGCCCTCTGACTCCACCCAGGAGACACCTAAGCCACCTCCCAGCTTTCCTCCTCCCACGGCAAGGATTTTGAGTTAAGGAAAGCCTCCTGAAGAGGTGTCTTGGCCTGGGTTTTTAGACCACTGGCTGGGGCAGAGATGGAGGGAGGAAGGAGGGGTGGCCACAGTCATCCCTGGTATTGGAAATGAAGCATCGGGATTCATGGCTGGCCTTTTTGTGTGTTTATAACTCCCCCCTCCTCGAAAGTCACTTCCAGGGAGAATTGAAAAGGGAAGTCCTGCCCATCAGTGTGGGAGTTAGAAAGAGAGGTTGGCAAAGTGGGCTGTACTGGAACCTCAAGGGGCTAGGAGAAGGGAGAGCAGAAACCAGCTTAATCGGCAAGATGGTTACAACCATTCTGTCGCAGAGAAGAAACGAAGGCCTGCTCTGTCTACTGCTGCCTGGGAGGTGTCATGGAAAGGCAGCCAGGGCTATCTCCCTGCCCGCTGGGCCAGGCCAGGCTCGGTTCTTGGGGTGTGTTTGTCTGTGTATATGTATATGCATGAAGGGGAGCAGAGGGGTGGGGGCAGGACCACTGCCAGACTGGCACCTTTCACCGGCACTAATTGCTGGCAAACAAGCCTGATGGAGGCCGTGCCAGCTTCCCAAGCTCCACCCCTCCACCCCCACCCCCAGCCCCCAGGAGCTCAGTTGTGCTCAGTAGTAGGAGGGTAGTTTCCGGACCGACAGGCCCCCGCTACTCTGCTGGGAGTACCAGAGAAACCTGATCCTCTCAATCTTGGGCTGAGCCCCAGCACCCTGGCCTGTGAGGAAGGTGAGCTGGTCACTCCTCATCTAGTCTGGAGCTGTTTCAAGGGTGTCTTTCCCCACAACCCACCCCCGAACCATAGGCACTCAGGGCAAGTGACACAGGAGACCTGTTTTTTACTCAGAATTCTCTCGCTTCTCTGTGACTCAGTTTCCCTATATGCAGATGGAGTTCACAATAACCCGCCCTCTCTGGTTGTGACATGTATTTATACATAATAGCTAGCTTCTACATAGTGTTTTAAAGTTTGCAAAGCTCTTTATATGTGGTATTTCAAAGGATACACTTGTGATGGTGGAGGTGTTGGGATAGACAGGAAGGTCCATTTAATGCTGTACAAAGGCTATCAGTCAGCAAGCCTTAATGGATTACTCCATGCTGGGTACTGGGGAATACAAAGACGAAGATGAATCTGCCCCTGCCCTCATGGAGCTTCCATTCTATCCAGGAAACGTGTGTGTATACACAAAAGTATAGATAAAACATATATAGTCTGCCAGTCAGCAAGTACTTATTAGGCACTTAGTGTATGCCGGGTGCTAGGGAATACAAAGATAAAGATGAATCTGCCCCTGCCATTCTGTCCAGGAAACAACGTGTGCACACAAGAGTATAGATAAAATACATAGTCTGTGGTGGACAGATAAGCATTTATTAAGCACTTCCTGTGTGCTAGGTGCTGGAGAATACAAAGACAAAGAGGAATCTGTCCCTGCCCTCAAAAGGCAGCATTCCACTTTGGAGTCGCAGGTGTGGCCGGTGTTAGAGCTGCATTCTCATTTCCCATCGGGGCTAGCTCGATTCTTCTCTGGCTCTTAGGACTGAGTGGGGGAGCTTTTGAAAGTCGACAGCGAGAGCCCAGTAGGAGACCGGCATCTTTCAGACTGTGGCACAGAGTAATGAGCCCTTGTGAATGAACTGACCGGGAGGTGTGAGACGCAGCTTGAGTGTCTCCTCACTGCAAGGTGAGCCTTAATTTCCTCGTCTCTAAAACGGGTTTGACGGTATTCGAACCAGCATTATAGAAGTGCAACTGTTTGGCGTTGCAGATCGCCACCGTCGTGCAGTGACTATAACAGTAACCATTTTTTTTTTTGATCGAGACGCATGACATCATCAGTGTAGAGAGCCTCCCTGTGCGTAAATTTCCTCCCTGTGCAGATCGGCAAGCAGCGTAAGCCTCTAGTGAGTTGTTTGAGGACCCTGAGAGAAGTGATGAGCCCAGGGTTACATAGTATCTGTCAGAGGCTTCCCTTCCCGCTCCTATGTTGTCTTCCCTATTAGAAGGTAAGCTTCTCGAGGGCAGGGACTGGTGGGTGGGGTTTTTTCCCCTTTTGTTTATTCCCAGCACTTGCCTGGCACTAGTAAGCATTGAATAAAAGCTTGTTGACATAGTGACTGACATCACATCCAGCCCTTTCTCCACCAGGTTGTGATGCTAGGGAGAGTCCTGGCTTACAGTAGGTGCTTAATAAATGTTTACCGATGGAGGGGTTGCACTAGCCCTGCATGTCAAAACCGTCTGATCGTGTTTTCCCGGGAGTTTGGGGAGCGGAGGACTTGTATTTCCCAGCTGTCCTGGGTTTGGGGCTTTTGCCTCCCCAGGCTGCTGTGAGTTACCCAGAGTTGTAGGAGAAGAGTCTCAGCTCAGGGATTACCAACCGCCCTTGCTAGGTGGGACTGAGTCAGTGGGTCCTTCTGTAAAATGGGGGAGATAACAGTACCCGTCTCACAGTAAGTGGAGGGCTTCAAATGAACCGTGCAGAAAGGACTTTTGTGAACCAGAAAGTGCAGTATAAATATTCAGTATTATGAAAGGCTGCCACCTTCTTAAGCCAATTCAACTCAGCAGATGTCCAGGCAAAAAAGTACAGGGCTAGGCTCTGTACACACTCTACCTTCAAGAAGCATACATTCTACGAGAATTCTCCCCTTCCAGCCTCAGGAAAAGCCTTGCTTTTCTTTTCTAAGGAGGAAGAACTGGAGTGGAGGAGAGGCAGAGGTTTGCCATCTCTGGGAACAAGGTCCCCGGGGATCCTGGAGCCAGTGTCCCCATGAGGCCATGGAGTGGGTCATCTCCCCTAGCTGGGCCTCAGTTTCCTCATTTGAGATAATGTGTATGAAAAAAATGCTTTGCAGTGCTTTAAAGAGTTCTGTGGGTCAGTCATAGTAATCTGTCAAATGATGGCCTTGTACTAGGCTTAGCACAGTGCCTTGCACCTAGGAAGTATTTAATAAATGCTCGCTCTATCTATCTATCTATCTATCTATCTATCTATCTATCTATCTATCTATTTATCTGTACATGTAATCTGTTGAGGAGATTTCTAAGGTCTTTTCCAGTTCTGACACTCTATTCTGTGTTTTGACATTTTGTTTTTCTCAGGGCCCTCCCAGCTCTGATCTTCTCTGTTCTGAGGCCCTCTGAGCTCTGATATCCTGTATTCTAAGGGCCCTCTCAGCTCTGATGTTCTGTGTTCTAAGGCCCTCCCACCTCTGACATTCTGTGTTCTAAGGCCTCTCCCAGCTTTGACATTCTAAGACCACCTTCAATGTCTAAATCTTACAATCTTATGA
>CM053622.1:808198108-808227260 GCA_028646595.1 Phalanger gymnotis | reverse complement strand
AGCCTGAGTCAAGGGCGGTCATTTCAACCAGCCATCTCATTCCTTTTGGAATCCTCTTCTGCTTCTCCATGACATTTTCCTGGGTCTCTTCCACCTCTTCTCCTTCCCCCACCGCACCCCTGGGTATTGCTAGGATTTATGGGCCAGCTTTTCCTTTGCTTTCTTCTGTCTTTGCTCTGTATTCATAGTTCTGTATTCCCTAATAGAATAGAATCTCCTTGAGGTCAGGGACTATTTTATTTTGTAGTGCCACCCCCCCCATTCCCACCCTGGGCCTAGAACAGAGTAGACCCTTAATAAATATGTGTTGAATTCAATTCAGTCCTGCCCATTCCCTGCAGAGACCCTGCTTGGAACCCTTCCTCGTGATTCCCACGGTCCCAAGGCAGCCAGGAGGGGCTTACCCATCAGGAGAAACATCAGCTAATGACCCACGGAGACAAGGGCCAGGAGAAAGAGGATGAAATATGTGGGGTGCTTTGGCGGGGCCTGATGAAAGATGAGGTGTATGAAATACTAGCCACCCCTTTGACTTCACCACCCTACTCCAAAACACATAGGTTTTTGCTTCAGTATCTCTGATCTTTGTGCAGGTTAATTTCCATGACGAAGCCCGGGCCACATGCTTAGACAATTGTTCTAATTAGACTGACATTTCTTTTCATCTTACAAAAAAAATAAGCTGGGGTGGGGGGGGGAGACCAATGGGACTTGAATGTTCAGAGGGTACGGTTACCAGTCTTCTGTCAATATCTCAAGCATGAGACCCTCTTCTTCCCTTGATTTGACCCCTTGGTACTTTCCCAAAATGGCGATAAGGGAGAGGGCCTTGAAGGAAAGGCCCGTCTCATTTTTGACTCGGTTCCCCCAGTGCTCATCTCAGTGCCTGGCACTAGTAGGCCCTTTGATAAATATGTGTTGATTGATTGGTAAAGGATTGACTGATTTCCTTTATAACCTGTTTCATCATCATAGGGAAGGGGCTGTCCTCAATACCTATAGAGGTCTTTCTCTTTTTAAATTACCTTTAAAAAAAATTAAAAATGTTGTCGATATTTTTGTTGATTCATTATCTACATTTCCTCCACCTCCCTCCCAAAGGGCCACCTCTTATAAAAAAGAATTTGAAAGAGGGGGGAAAACCCAATTCAGCAAAACTAATCAATATTTTGAAAAAGTCTGCCATTATATTCAGCGTTCCACGCCCATAGTCCCTCACCTCTTCCAAGGAGCTGGGGGTGGAGCATATTTTCATAATTCTTTGGGGCCCAGTTTGGTCATTATAACTCTAAAGCATTCCATTTTCATTGACGTTGTCATACCCATTTGTGTCTGCTTACTTTGCTTTGAATCAGTTCATGAAGGTCCTCTCATACTTCTCTGAATCCATCATGTTCTCTGCTCCTTATGGTACAGTGATCTCCCACTATATGAATGTACCACAACCTTTGGTCTAGTGATCTGAGACGCTTTCTAAAGTGATGATTCATAGATTGATAGCATCCCGTAGTTGGAAGGCACCAAAATCCCTCTTGGGGTAGCCTGAACCTTGAGAATTATGGCTGTTGATGACAGAATCATAGATTAAGAAGTCTGTAGAGGGTGGGGGGTGGGGGTGGGGAGTGTAGATGTCATCTGATCCAACACTCTCATTTTATAGATGAAGAAACTAAGGCAATACATGCAATAAGCATCAGAGGCGGAATATGAATTCAGGACCTCTGACCCCAGAACCAGGGCAATGTCTCCATAGCTGGTGCTCACTTAGCTGTGATGAGCTAATTTGTCATCATTTGTTCACGGCCTCACATTTGCCTCCCCCCATCCAGTGCCCTAGGCAAATGAAACCCTAACTCAGGCCCTGCCCCCCCCCCCACCGCCTTTGAACGCAAAGTAAACGCTTGCCTGCCAGGGAAGTCCAGCTGGACCCTCGCTTTCAAAAGCATCTAGTTCCTCCCTTGACGTTGGATGGGCCACAAAAAATTGAGCAAATGCTTGTCAGTCAGTTGTCAGAAATATCTAAAACTCACTTTAAAAAAAATAACTTTTCCTCCGTGTTAAAGTGTCTGAGAGAGAATGAGTTCCCAGTGGGGCTGGTTGGAGCGCTGTGCCCAGCCCACCCACCTCCTTTGGGAGAATGAGAGTGTGTGTTTTCTTGGTCACAGCCAGACACCCAATCTGTTTAATTTTTGGCCCAAACATCATTCTGCATTGTGTTGGCTTCTCCCCCCGTGAAAAGGCAATTGAGCCAGTGAGAAGTTTGGAATAGATTGAAACTGACAGTAAATGGGGACTTGGCAGTGGATGGAAAGATTCTTCCGCTCCCCCTCCCCCTCCTCTCCACCCCCACCCCGAGCCGGACTTCCACTCTCAGCTCTCCATTCTGCTTTGTTTTCAGAGAGAGTCGTGATGGGGGTGAAAAGTGTTTTCTGGTCCAATTCTGGTCATTTATTTACACTCTTTCACCCCGGTGATTGATGCCTGTCTTGGTACCTACCCTGGCTCAATGATTCCTGAATGAATTAAGAGTTAAATATGACCTGCCTCCCAGCGTTTTGGGGAGGATTTCTGAATGAACTGCTGTGCTGGCCTCACTGGGATGTGACCCTTTAGCCCTGTTGCTGGTAGATTGCTGAGAGGGACCGGCTTGAGCCCCCACTGCTCCCCTTCTTCCTCATCCTGGCTCCAAGGAGCAGTCAAAGGGAACTCTCTCCTCTCTTTCTCCCTCTCTACCTCCTCTCTTCTCTCCTCTCCTCCCCTCTCTCTTCTTTCCTTTTCCCTCTTTTCTCCTCCCTCTATGCTACTATTCTCTTCTCTCTCTCCTTTCTCCTCTTCTCTCCTCCCTCCCTCTCTCTTTCTCTTCTCTCTTTTCTCCCTCTCTTCTGCTCTCCTCTTCTCTCTCTCCTATCTTCTCTGTCTCTGTTTCTCTCTCTCTCTCTCTCTCTCCCCCTCCCTCCCTCCCTCCTTCTCTCTGCCTCTGCTTGTATCTCTGTCTCTCTCCCCTCTCCTTGGGAGAGTTTAAGCTCTTTGAGAGAAGGACCCTGGATCTTATCTATCAATCCACCAGCATTTATTAAGCACTCACTCTGACTGGGCACTGGGGATTACAAAGAGAAAAGCTCAACTGTCCTCACCCTTGAAGAACTCATTTTCCTGGGGAAAATATGTGCATATATACAGCTGAAAACATACAGAATCGATGCCAGTTACTTTCTAAGGGGAGGCCTTAGCAGCTGGGGAGAATCAGGAAAGGCTTCTTGTAGGAGGTGGCACCTGAGCTGAGCTTTGGGGGAAACTGGGGGTTCTAAGGTGGAGGTGAGGAGGAAGGCTTCTGTTTTTATTTCCCTGTCCCTAGCTTAGTGCCATGTACACAGCAGGCACTTAATAAACGTCAGTTGGATGAGACACCCTTCCTTCTTGTGACTCCCCCTCCCAACCATACCCTTCCTGTAACAGAACCATTTTTACATTTCAGTAATGCAGGGGTACTTCGATCCTGGGTGTTATTTTGATTTTGCAAAGAAAAGCTAATGTCATTTTGGTTCTTAAGATCACAGCTACCACTGGGCAGCAGGTGAGACCCACACAGTCAGCATGGGCCCTGGAGCCTCTGGGTGGGTTTGGGAGGGTGGGAGCACTCTGGCCCAGCCCACAGAGACACACACAATCTCCGGCTTGGAATGGGCTTCATCTAGGCCAGCTCCACTGGAACCAACCCTCTGTGTCATTCCAGGCAAGAGTTCATTGAGCCTTTCTTGAAGACCCCTGGGGAAAGGAAACTCACTACTTCCCGAGACGGCTCATTACCCCCTCAGAAACCACTGATTGCCAGGGATCTTTTCCTGTTCGTAGAACCTGATTCTGCCTCTCTCCTTCCACCCTCGTTCCCCCAGTTCCTCCTTTGCCCTCTGGGGCCCAGCAGAATATTTCTTGAAAAATTGTTATTTTGAAATATATTCTGAGATTTTTGAAAAGTTCAAAAATTATTATTTTTAAAATCTTGAACTTAAACATCAAAGAAAAGGAGCATTTCCATACACAGAGAAGAATAGGAAAAAGCAGGTTCTGTATGAAACTATGAATCCCCATTTCATACCACTTGATTTAAAAAAGTTTATAATAAAGTCTACATATTACTTTCAAAACTGTCCTGCTTATCTGTGTTCCCTTTGAAACTTTCTGTCTCATCTGTGCATTTAAAAAAATATTGCAATGACCCTCATTAAGTAGAGTAAGTCATAATTAAGCCCCTTCTACAGGTAGCCATCATGCTCCACCCCACCCCCACCCCGCCTCAGTTTCCTGAGTGTTAAAAATGGGAATTATACACAGCACTGACCTCCCAGGATTACTGAGAGGATCAAGTGAGATATTTGTAAAACACTTTGCAAATCTTATAGAAATGCCACTTATTAATATTATTGTCACTGTTAGTAGGCTGTGAACATAGTGAGGAGTTACTGTTGTTATTATTAAAATAGCCCACTTTTATATAGAACTTTGGAGTCTACAAAGCACTTTTCCTCATAATCTTGTGAGGTAAAGTGTGTGTGTGTGTGGAAACTGAGGTTTGTAGTAGGCTTGCCCTGAGATTGAACAGCTCATCAAGGTTGGGGGCTGGGGTTCTTGGACCTGGGTCTCTTGCTTCAAGCTATATTGTCTTCACTGTACCCCATGCTCCTTAGGAGATTCTGGGGGACCAGTAAAGGGGTGGGAGATAGGTTACTCTAGAGACTGTCCTGGAAATGCAAACTCCTCTCCTTATTCTTCATGTTAAAGTGGCCTTGAAATTAGAACAACCGATTTCAATGACCAAGCCTCATTTAAGCTTGTCATTTCACCACCATGGGCCTTGGTTTCCTAGTCTGTAAAATGGGAGGGTGGAGGTGAGGCTGGGACCAAAGCCTCGATCTTCTTGGAATCACAGAAGGGGTTTCCTTGGCCATCCACTCCAACCCTGTGTTTGACTTCTGGGGAGTCCGTAAGGAATCTATTCCCTTCCACAGCCACTCATCCTCTCTCCTTTTAGATGGCTCCTCATTTTTGGAGGTTTTCTTTGCAATTTGTACCATGGCTCCTCGTCCTGCCCTCTGGAGCCAAATCAAACAAATCTAATCCTTCTTCCATGTGACTGCCTTCCAAATGTTTGAAGTCAGCCACGATGTCACCCCAAATGTGACATTTTTGAGAGTAGGGATGGGTTCTTTCTCTCTCTCTCTCTCTCTCTCTCTCTCTCTCTCTCTCTCTCTCTTTCTCTCTCTCTCTCTCTCTCTCTCTCTCTCTCTCTCTCTCTTTCTCTCTCTCTCTCTCGCTCTCTCCCTCCCTCTCTCTCTCTCTCTCGCTCTCTCCCTCCCTCTCTCTCTCCCTCCCTAAATGTGCTCTTTCTTTTTTTCTTTCTTTCTGTCTGTCTGAATGTCTCTATCCCTAACCCACAGTAAGCACTTAATAAAGTTTGTTGGTTTATCTTGACTGCCATCTTTTTGTAGGTTCATAGGTCAAGCGCTAGAAGGGACCTCGGTCCAGCCCTGTCATCTTACAGATGGGGTAACTTCAGGCCCCAGAGGGTTAAGTGACTTGTATGGCTGTCTGGAGTAGACTGTCATGAAGCTTTAGGACATCCAAGCCCTGATTATCCTTCTACACACTTCACCTCTCCTATAACAAGTATAATTCTTACAAAATGTCGGTATTTGGGCCAAAAAAGATTCTCCAGGTGACAGGGAAGGGCCCAGTTGGGCCTCTGGGCTTAGGGAGCCCCTGAGACAACAGTTGGCTTTGTTGTGGAAGAGGGAGGTACGACCACCCTCCTCCAAGGTCACCAACACGAGTTGGAAGGAAGAGAATCTGCTCTTTCATTTACTAAGAGTGTCCTAGGAAGGAAGGCGCTCTAGTCTAACCCCGCCATTTTTCAGGAAGGGAAATTGAGTCCCAGAGAGGTGTACCCCTGGGGCCATGCACAGCAAGTGTGCGCCATTTGCATATTTTTAACGGTGCAGTGATATGTCTCATTAGGTGTGCATTGACTACAGCATCAGTGAGCAGACACCCCTTTTGTTCCAGTTCTCCGTCCCCACCCAAAGGCTTGAACGTCCGTTCATGGGACGCTCTCTTCCAGTCTGTGCCCTTCTTGGGCTGGGAGCCTTGCAAGGGGAGTCTCTGGTTCAAAGCTCATTCTCGTGTTCCTCTTCTCCTCCCACACATGTGCTCTCACGAGTCTGGCCTCTGACTAAAGGCCTAGCTAGGCTCTGGGGAGTTAGCCGAGATGGACATCCCCTCTGGCTCGGGGCCATCTTTTGGCATGTGCTCGTGAGGAGATGATTTAGAGAAAACATATTTCATGATGTGAATAGGAAAAGGGTGGGGGAAGGTGAAGACCATCCAGGCTTTGACACTCATTAGCTGTGTGGTTCTGCTTCATCTCTTGAGCCTCGGTGTTGCGGTCTGTGAAATGGGCCTGGTGGTCTTTGAGAGGCTGACTCACAGAAGGTGGGGCAGAGACCGCTTTTTAAAAACCTCAGAGTGCTACAGAAGCATGAATTATTTCTCATGATCGCTCTCCCCAGCCTCAGTTTCTGCATCTGTAAAATGGGGGGAGGTGGTCTGCTTCCTGAATAAGGAAAGACGAGGGGTATGAAGAAAGCACTTTGGGGATTTGAATAATCATTTGTCATTATCGTGGTTTACTTCCCTCTGCTTCAGTTTCTCATCCGAGGAGATCTGCCTTGGCTAGGTGCTAGGAGCCGCCTGTCCGTTCATTTTCATCTCATTTTTTGGCCAAATGAGAATTTTCACAGTCGTGTTTACCCTTCCTTCCCCTGGTTTTTCCCTCTTTTCCCTTTAGGGTATCACAAAAGCGATAGCGCTCGCTAATGTGCTTTGAGATCTCGGGACATAAAACACTGCGACTGCGCATTCTCTCCATTGGGCCAGCTTCCAAAGAGGAAGAAGCCTATGGTGGAGGGTAAAGGTCTGGTGGCACAGGAGGCCATGGTGGTAACGAGTCTGTTCAGAGATGAAGGGAGAAGGGGACTTCCCTCGGGCACGGCAGTCTCAATCCTTCACTCCCAGCTCCCCAAGGCTTTAGTCCAAATTAGCTGAATAATCCACTGGCCCCGTCCTGAGCAGGAATCTTTGTCCCTTTCTTTCCTGGGCTCTGCCAGCCCAGAGCTGGGTCTGGGGGGAAGAGGGGCATCAGGGTGGACCTGTACCTATGGGCCCTGGCTGGAGAGGCTGAGCTCCCCAGAAGCCCTGGCTGTCCCAACAGTCACTTTGGTCCTTTGCCCAGAAGCCTAGGCCGGTGGGATTGGGATCGAGGTTGGGGAGTGGGGGAAGGTGGCGAATTATCAAATCGGGAGAGAGTTTGTACCCTCCCTTACCAGCCCGTGCCAGCCGACCTGGCGATTTATTTATTCAAGGTGGGGTAGCAGGGAAGAAGAGGGGAGGAGGGGGGCGGAGAGAGAGAAAGGGAAACAAAACAAGGTGGAACTCGGACAAGGCCCAAGAAACTTTTTGAGCCTCAACAACAAACTTTCTTTTGTTTCACTGGAGGGGAGAGGAAAAAAATAGGGAGGGGAAAAAAAGCCAAGGACCAGTTCTAACCGAATGGAAACGCTCCTAGCGCATTGGTGCCTGGAAGGCCTTCCCTGCGTTTGCCCCTTTTCCGTGTTGTAGCCAGGCTGGGAAGCCCTCCTTCCATGCCATTCACCCCTGGGCACAAGCCTGGCCTAGGTGGGGTAGCAGCCGGGAGGTGAATAAAAGGAATTGAATTCAGCAGACATTATTACAAGTGCCTACTGTGGGCAAGTGTCCATAGTGTACGAAGCTGGGTACCCCCTGAACCCTGCCCTCAGGGAGCTCACCATCTAATGGAGGCAGGGGGAGATGTGGGCTGGCTTAACTGGGGTACAAAATGAGGGCAAAGGAGGAGGCCCATTGCAGGCCGAGGAAGGAGAATGCCTCTTTCCCCGTGTAAGGTGTGTCCTGGAAGGGGTTCTTTAGCTGTCTTGTGCATAGTAGGTGTTTTATAGGCTCCTGGCATTGGAAGGGAGCTCAGGCCAGCTAGTCCAAGGTCAGTTTTTGAAGCTAGCACCAAGGTCTGGGGTGTTAATTGATTTGTCCAAGGAAAGGGATATGAGCAGAGAGGCAGGCCTTGGGAAGAGTCCTCGGCACAGTACGAAAGGGGGGCACCAGCAGAATCGGCGGGGCGCTAGGGCAGCACATGCCTGGTTTGGATGTTTTTTTTTAAGGTAAAGGACATATCAGTGTTAGTGTCCACTATGGAAACGGTTCACTCTGGGGATTTCATTGTCTCACCTAATGCGCCTCAGTTCTGAGACAACACCTTTATGGGCGTGACCGCCATCCCTGGGCCCTTCTGGGGTCCTGGCGGATGCTTCAAGAGCCCCACCCATTTCCTTTCGGCAGGCTCCCTGTCACACTTTCTGTGCCCCCATGACTTCTTAGCCCTGGATCTAAATTGGGTTTTCCTTAGGGCCTCTGGGAAGGGATGCTGTAAAGATCCAGGGATTCAGAGATAGAGAGATACACAGAGAGAGACAGAGATCCAGAAATAAAAGAGAGTGAGAAAGAGAGAAAGGGAGGGGGAAAGAGAAAGAGAAAGAGAGAGAGAGAGAGAGAGAGAGAGAGAGAGAGAGAGAGAGAGAGAGAGAGAGAGAAACAGAGAAAGAGGAAAGGACAGCTAGATGGACAGATAGAAAAGGAGAGAGACAGAAAAGCAAGCAAAAAATAGAGAAAGGGAGGAAAGGGGAAGAGAGAGAGATAGAAAGAGAGAAGGAGAGATGGAGATAGAGAGGGAGAGAAACTTAGAAAGAAAAGGGAGAAAGGAAGGGAAGGAGAGAGAGAGAGACAGAGACAGAGAGAGAGAAGAGAGAGACAGAGACACAGAGAGAGACACAGAGAGAGGAGAGAAAGAGACAGAGACAGAGAGAGTGAAAGAAAGGAGAGAAAGGGAAGGAGGAAGTGGGGAAGAGAGGGACAGAGAAAAGCAGAGACAGAGAGAAAAGGAGAAACAAAGGGAGATACAGAGAGAGAGACAGAAAGAAGAAAGCCAGAAAGAGCAAGGGTGTGTGTGTGTGTGTGTGTGTGTGTGTGTGTGTGTGTGTGTGTGTGTGTGTGTGTTAGATCTCCATTCCAACTTTATTCTGTGTGCGGGGGCTTGCAGGGGGTCCCTTTAACATTTGTTTCTCCGTTTAACCCCCCTCTACCCACCAACCAAACCAGCTGTCTGAGGCAGCTGGGGTCCCGGGCTTGGTTGGCATGGAATTCTCCCTGGAACGGGGCCCAGACAAACACCCATGCTTTCAACGGGCCCCTCTGGCAGGAGGAGACAGCCGGGTGAGGAGGCACCTACTTACTGTACCTTGGAATGCTCTTGCAGCTGGCTTGGAAAAGGACTTTATAAGCCATCCATCAGTAAAGCCAGACCCCAGTCCTGATGGAGCTCCACATGGCAGCTCCCTGAGGAGAGGGGCCTCTTCTGTCCTCTGGTCATTCTCACAGCATCTGAGCAGGCCTCAGTTTCCTTGGCTGCAAAAACGAAGTAATTTGGGAAGAAACTGAATTGGTAAGGAAGAGCATAGAATGTCATATCAAGAGCTCATCTGATGGAGGAGGAAACCAAAGCCCAGACAGGGACATTGCCTTGCCCCGGGGTCACACAGGTACAAACAGAGCCAACATTTGAACCCACCTCCTATAATTTAACCCAGCCCATCCCTAAAGAAATAAAGCCCTTTATACCAACATCACAACATAAACCAGACCTGACATTCGGAGAATACTTCAAGGTTTGCAGAAACTTGGCAGACATTATCTCATTTGAGTCTCAGGACAGCCCTTTGAGGTAGACAGGCATTATCCTGATTTTACAGGTGAGGAAACTGAGGCGTTGACACAACCTATCCAGGAGCCATAGCTAGTAAGCATCTGAGGTGAGATTTGAACCTGAGTCTTCCTGATTCCTGGCCCAGCACTGGAAGGGTGCTGAGATGCGGCACCAGAGATTGACCCTTCAGTCCATCACCGAAGGAAGGGTTCTAGGCAAAGTGTAATGTGTGATCAGGTAATCAAGTGGCAACTGATTTTTCAGGGTGGGGGCTTGTTGATGTGGCTTTAGTAGAAAGAGTGTTGAACTGAAAGTTATTAGCCTTGCCAACAACTACCCAGAACCTTGAGCAGGGGGCTTCTTCCAGGCCTGTTTCCTCACCTGTCAAGTAAGACAGTCAGACTCTATCTGGGGTTCTTAATTTGGGATCTTTGTTTTTTAACATACGTATTTTCAACAGATTTAGTTTCCTTTAAAATCTCATGTATTTTGTTTTATGTATTTGAAAACATGATTCTGAGAAGGGGGTCCGAGACACTGCCCAAGGAGGTCTATACCTCACACACCCACAAAAAAGAAAAGGGTTTTCTCTGGACTAAATAATCCAGAGGGTTAGAGAGTCTCTGGCTGCCTGTTCTGCCACACGCCCAAACCACCAGTCATAATACCTCTGCAAAAACCCCTTTTGCTCACAACCTGCCAAACCAGAGATGCCAGTTTTTATTCTCTCCTGGGCCCACAGCAGGGAGGGAGGGTAGGGGAGAGAGAGAGGACCCATCAGGGCCTGTCAGTGGTGCCCCCTTTCCAATGTCCCACCAGCCCATGCTGCCCAGTAGAGTTGAATACCTGGCTTTAACAGTCTGTCCAGTAGCACTGACCTCTGGAGAACCAAGGACATTTAAAAAAATATCATTAGTTATAGCACAAGCTAGATATGAGGAATGAGGGCTAGGAAGTACCCAGCCCCAGCCCCCTGTGGGTAGGAGCCCTGGGGGCCCCCATCAGTGGTTCACAGGGCAAAGTCCCAGAACCTGAGCAGCAGGAAGGATATATTTTTTTTTGAAGCAACTACTATGGAGATTAAGGGGATGAGAATGTAAATCTCAAGTAAAAAGGTAATTGAATGTAATAGCAAACACTGCTCGCTCTATGTTAATTTTAGCTCTTCCCCTGGATACAAGGCTCTGTATTAGTGTTTTATTACCATTTTGTTTGCACTAATAAAATAGTAAAATTTATTTCGAGGAAGTTGAAGGATGGTTTTACAATGCAAATTTGAAGAAATTGGACTTTTCATTTATGCCCCTGCTATTTTAAACCCTGAAGGGTGTAAATTAGCCACAGGGACTGGGCAGACCCCACTGCTGGGGGATTCAGGGAAATAGCAGCGGTCCCCAGGCTTTCAGAGTGCCTCAAGGCAGCAGTCAGTGGGAACCTTCTGGGGGCAGCGAGTGGGAAGGGGTGGGGGCTGAGATGCCAGGTCAGGATTGATTTCATCCTTAGAGCAGATTCTGCCTTGGACCCAGGATCATAGATTTAGAGCCCAGAGGGCCCTCAGAGGCCAGTCCACTCCTGTCCCCAGCCTCATTTTACAGGTGAGGAAATTGTATGTAGGCTAGATTTGGAATCAAATCTTCCTGTCTGTGGCACCACCTAGCTCACAGACGCCTTCCTCCTTCTCCCTTTTGATGCTTTCCCCCTCTGATGGTGGTTCTCAATCAGAGGTTCTTAGTCTGGGGTCTGTGGGCTTGTTTAAAAAATAATGTATATGTGTGTGCATCTACATAAGTGTATTTCAATTTAATCGGCTACCCTTGTAATCCTATTATATTTTATGCATTTAAAAGCATGATTTTGAGGAGGGATCCGTGGGCTTTATCAGACTATCAAAAGGGTCCATGAAACAAAGGTTAAGAACTCTTTAGAGAAACTTAGTTGGGCTGGCAAGGAGAGTGGGCTAGGCTCATTCCTGGGGTCCTTTGAAGGGAGAGAGTACAGGCAGACCCTTTGACCCTCTTGGAAAATTGTCCATTGGAAACTAATGGGGAGAAGCCAAGGTTGGAATGTCAGACTGACCAGCAGGCCAGAGGTCTGGGTTCCGACCATGGCTCCGCCACCAAGGAGCCAAATGGGTGACTTTAAGCAAAGTACCTCCAACTCTCTGGACTTTACTTTCTTCACTTGTCAAATGGAGAACTTGGAGGAGGGGCCATAGTGGGTCTCAAATGATCCTTCCAACTCCCACACTTAGTCAGTTGACAAACATCTAGTAAGCATGTACTATGAGCCAGGCACTTGGGTAAGTCTTGAACATAGATACAAAGACAAGGCAAAAATGGACCCTATCCTCCAGCTTATAATCTCATTGAGGAGCCAACATATAACACATATTACATTCTTATTGGGGAGCCAACATACAAGACACATTTACATTCTTATTGGGGAGCCAACATACAAGACACATTTACATTCTTATTGGGGAGCCAACATACAAGAGAAATACTTTTATTTTCCTTTTGGGGAGCCAGCATACTATATCTACATAGAGATACAGGGGAAGGTGCTATCAACTGTGGGGACATCCTATGAACCTGTGGAAGGAAGGCCTTGCTTTTAAAAGAGTGTTGAAGGAAGGGAAAAAAATAGTTTAAAAGATGAGGTCTTTTCCACCTGTAAATCTGTGATGTTATCTTTTTCCCCCTTGCAAAATCATCAGGGACCCCTCTCCCATCCCCTTCCCTCCAAGGTTCGCAGGAGCTGTAAGGATCATTTGAGGTCCAGCCTCCTCATGTTACTAAGGACGGTAAGGGGTTTGCACGAGGTCACCCCGGAAGTAAGAGGCAGAGCTGGAATTAGAAGATTCTGAAGCCCGGGCCTGGGTCTCCAAATCCAGATGCTTTCTAGTGCTTTGGCCCTCTCTTTTATTTTATGCAGAAGTTGGGACTCCTAGCAGCTCCCAGGATTCTTCTCTGTGGAATGTAAGCGCCGTGAGGCCAGGGGTTTTTGTGTACCCCCCCTTCTCTTGCATGTGATGGATAACAATTAATTAATCCTTATTGAACCGAAGCAAAGCGACCCCTTTCCTTCTTTTGCCCCTGGTCCCTCCTGGGAAGCTAGTGGCAGTCAGTGCTTTCCCAGTTGGGAGGCTTCCCCGAAGCGTAGGCCTTACCTGGTTTTTCCCTGCTTTTGTGTCCCAGATAAGATGGTAGGTGTGGAGGAAACAGCCTTGGAACTGCTTATTATTACTATTATTATTTTTAATCAAGTTGTCCAAACTTTGGGGAACTGGGCGGGGTGCCGGGGTGGTGGCCGGGGTGGGTGAAGAGAGAGAGAGAGATGATAGGAGAGTTTCATTTTGAGTTTTGGGTGAAAAATTCAGGTCTCTTCTTGCTTTATCCAAACCGGTTTGTTTATCTCTGAAAAATTATCAACAGCAATGGCCTACAGCAACGCGTTCGGGGACCTGTTTCCAAAGGGTAGGCACCTGAACAAGTGTTCCTAATGTCTGGCGAGGTCTGGAGCATGTTGTAGTGCCCGGGGTTGTCTGGCTGGCAGCCCGGGTGCGGGGGAAATAGCACAGCCAGAGTCGTGGGTTTTCAGGCCGGCCCTGGGTGTTGGGGGTTGTCTTTTTTTTCCCAACCTCAGCGTATGCCATCTTTCTTTCTCTTTCTCTCATTGTGACGGCGCAATCTACTGAGCCTGGCCATCCCAGAGTTGGGAAATCTTGGAAGGAAGAGGTTTCTAAGACAGACTGAAACTGGTATGCTTATTGAAGGCAGTGGAGGATTCTTTGAATCCCTAAGGGGGCAAGCATGAGAGTCTTGGGGTTCTTCTTTGTGGGCAGGAGGTCTTGGTAGAAGAGGGCCCCAGAGCTACAGAAGCTCAACAGCTGGGGCCATTTTGGTTCTGCCTTTCTGGAAGGAAGGAAGAAAGAAAGAAAGGGAGAAAGAGAGAAAGGAAGGAAGGAAGGGAGAAAGAGAGAAAGGAAGGAAGGAAGGGAGAAAGAGAGAAAGGAAGGAAGGAAGGAAGGAAGGAAGGAAGGAAAGAAGGAAGGAAGGAAGGAAGGAAGGAAGGAAGGAAGGAAGGGAGAGAGGGAGGGAGGGAAGGAGGAAGAGAGGAAGGAAGAAAGAAAGAAAGAGAGGAAGGAACAGAGGGAGAAAGAAAGAAAGGAAGGGAGGAAGAGAGGGAGGAAGGAAGAAAGAAAGAAAGAGAGGAAGGAACAGAGGGAGAAAGAAAGAAAGGGAGGGAGGAAGAGAGGGAGGAAGGAAGAAAGAAAAGGAAAGAAAGGAATAAAGGAGAGAAAATAAGGAAAGAATTTATTAAGTATTTAATTTACAAAGTATTTACTATCAACTTCCAAGGCAATATGAAGGAACTGGAGATGTTTAGCCTAGAGATGAGAAGACTCAAGGGAACCTGAGAGTTTCCTTCAAGTATTTAAGGAGTTGTCATATGGGGAGACAGCTTAGTTGGGTTCTTCTTGGTCCCCAATAGCAGAACTGGGAGTTATGAGTGGAAATCAGAAAAAAAATAGATTGGATATTAAGGAGAAAAAACCTGAGACTTACAGCTTTTCAAAAATAGATTGGCCTTCCTGAGGAGGTGAATGGGTTTCCCCCTCATTGAGGGTCTTCAAGCAGAAGTTGGTCAGCCACTTGTTGGACCCATCACAGAGGGGATTCCAATAAGGGCTGAACCTGTTGGACACTAGTTTGTGTCTATGATTCTGTGATGTGTTGGGGGTTGAGGGCTCTGCCTTCCTTATTTTGCTGGGGAGGAAACTGAGGCCCATGGCTGTCCTCCCTGTGTCTATCCTGTGTCACTTGGTCTTTTTTTTCTCTGTCCCTCAGTGCCTCCCCATTGGAAAAAAAAAGTAAAAATAAAAATACAACTCTTTTAATAAAGACAAGCAAAGAAGTGTCAACATTGGCCATGTCCAAAAATACCTGCGTCTCATCCTGAGCCCTGAGTCCGTGTGCTGTCGGGAGGCAGGCTGCATGGTTCATCACAGGCCCTCTACAATCATGCACTGCTCTGATGTTCCAGTAGGAACCAACCTACCAGCCTGGGACTTGGGGTTCCCTTCTGTGTGACTGTGATAAATACGGGCCCTTTTGGGGGACTTCTGGGGTTGTGGCCTTGGCACTGGGCCTGGCACCTAGGAAGCACTGACTGGATGGCTGCCCGTGCACTAGACTGGACTCTGGGAAGTTGGAAGGGCAGTGAGGAGCACCGGGAGGCTTTAATCCCAGCAGGCCAGCTCCGTTTCACTCTCAGCCCTCTGAGGATGACACTAAGCTTGGCAGCTCCAGGCTGGGAGCTGTGGGGGTGAAGCAGGAGGAGCTGAGGGGGTGGAGGCAGCCCAGGCCAGGGCAGGTTTGACAGTATCGTTGAAGAAAGCCAGAGATGAGAGGGATGGGGGCGGGGGGGGGGGGGGGCAGGGAAAAAAGGTCTTTTGGCTTTGGAAATGGTTTCCTATTCTCTGTGAGTGTGGGGAGAGAGCGCGGCTGTGTACCCAAGGATTTAGACAATGCATTAGGCGGAGGGGTTACACTCCGGGTGGGTTTCAATCAAAAACTATAATTACATCAAAGAGCAAACGGAAATAGGAAAAGAGGATTAGGAGAGCGGCCCTCCGAGGGCCTAGTGGCGGAGGTGGCTCTGGAAGCTCCTGCCCGCTGGGGGGGCACCCGCTACATCTCTTCTGCCGGGCTCCTAGGGCCGCCCGTCCGGGCTAGGAAGGCCCTCACACACTCCCCACTTTCCCAGGCCCACGCCCCTCCACACCCCAGGTCCCCACCAGCCCCAGGGCTCTCTTTTCCTCCTTTCCCTCTCCCCCCTTCTACGCTTCTCTCTTCCTCTTCCTCCTCCCCTCCTCTTCCTTTTTTCTTCCTTCTCTTCCTCCTCCCTTTCCTCCTCCTCTTCTTTCTCTCCTTCTCTTCTCCCCTTCTCCTCTCCCTCTTCTTCTTCCTCCTCCTCCTTCCCTTCTCCTCTTCCTCTTCCTCCTCCTCTTCCTTCTCTTCCTCCTTCCCTTCCTCTTCGGCCTCCCCTCCTCCTCTGTCTCCTCCTCTTCCTCTTTCCTTTCCTCCTTTGCTTCTTTCTCCTCTCCTCTTCTCCTCCTCCTCCTCCTCTTCTTTCTCTTCCTCTTCCCTTTCCCCCCTGCTTCTTTCTCTTCTCCTCCTCCTTTCCTTCTCCTCTCCCTCTCCTTCTTCCTCCTCTCTCTTTCTCTTCCTCCTCTCCATCCTCCTCATCCTCTCCTCCAGTACTTGCTCTCCCAAGGAGTCAGCTCCATCACCAGGGTTGTGTGTGTGTGTGTGTGTGTGTGTGTGTGTGTGTGTGTGTGTGTGTGTTAGGAGCTGTCTGGGCCTATCACCCACTCTTAGCCAGTATCTGGGTGCCCCGAGGGACATTAGTGGGCACCCCTCTGGTCTCTGGCCACAGTAGCTCCCCGAGGCCTGCGCCAACGCCAGGGGCCTCTTTTCTCCTGCTTCTGAGGCCGGTGTTGTCCAGTTTCATGTCGAATGTCTCAGCATTCTCCGTTCTCTCCCAGGCGGCACTCAGCCCTCCCACCCCACCCCATCCGCATCCCCATCCCATCCCCTGAGTCTTCCCCCTTTCTGTCTCACCTCTGGGCTCTCCCTGCCCCTCCGCCTCCCTGTCTTCCCTGCACCTGTCAGCTGTCTCACTGACTGTCTGCCTTGGCTTCCACTTACCCCATCCTCTCAGCCCCACTCCTTCTCTCCTGCTCCCTCCCCTCCCCACCCTAGCCCACACCCCCTCCCTTCCTGTCTCGGCCCGTGTCTGCCTCTACCTGCCCGCCGGCACACCTGAGGAACACAGGATACATAACGGAGTGTCGGGATGGATCAGGCTGTTTACCAGACAGTCCGGATAAGACATTAAATCCTTTTTTTTTGTTGCTATCTTCCCAGGGCCAGGTTCCTCAGATGGTTTTCCAAATTCCTAATCCCAGTGCCCACATCCCTGCTCAGCCTATGTTTGATGGCAGGGTTCCTCTCCCATTGAAGCTGAATGGGGCAGGATCCTTAGTGTGGTTGGGTCTGAAACCCTGCCAGCTCATGATGACATGGGGTTGCTCTGGCCCCTTCCTCCCTTCATCCTTCTTCCTTCCTTCCTTCCTTCCTTCCTTCCTTCCTTCCTTCCTTCCTTCCTTCCTTCCTTCCTTCCTCTCTCCTTTCCTTTCTTCCTTTCTGTAGAAACCCTGTTGAGTTGGGGGGCAGGTTCCTTCCCCCCCCACCCCCCCACCAGATGTCCTGGGGACTCTGAGCTCTTCAACAGCAGGACATAGAACAGACCACCAACAGTGGAATCAAGAGTCTAGGCAGGCAAGGGAGCGCGGGAGCCACAGCAGGATCTCTGAGGGGAGAAGGGCTGAGCATTGGAGGGAGCCAGCTTTGTAGTGTCCAGCCGATAAATTGTAGACTTTTTTAAATTCATCCTTAGAAGACTTTTCAGCACTTGGAAATTTGACTGCTCTGTTCACCAAAAACAGCTTATAAATTCTGCTAGTGACGTAGAGTGTATTGATGTCTGGGCTAGGCATTTGGAGAACCAAATTCTAGTCTTTATTTTGACAATACCTTGCTAGATGACCTTAGCCAAGTACCTTCTCCCGACCTCAGTGCTCCACTTTGTAAGATGAAGGTGCCATCGCTTATCAGAGAGGAGCTGGATTGTAGGTTTGGAATGAGGTGTATATGGTCAGACAGGCCCAATGTATTGATTTTTTAAAATTGTATTTATTATAAGGGAGGGTTTTGTTGGTTACTGGGGAGGATTGTTGGGAAGGGACAGAAAAAAGAGTACCAATAAAATATTTAAAAATAAATATAATGAGAGAATAAAGGTCAGATCTGGAATTTTACTGGGACACAGAATCCACCTTCTACCAATGTAGGTTGCACCTTCAATGCTAGCTTTTTCCCTTGGAAGTTGCCTCCAATTTACCCTGTATATACCTCATATCCGCATAGTTGTTGGCATGTTATCTCCACCATTAGACCGTGACCTCTTTGAAGGCAGGGCCTGCTTTTTTCTTTTAGTGCCCAAACAGTGCCTGGCACATAGTAGGTAGGCACATAATATATGCTTGCTGACTTATGCTCTTAGAGAGATACTCAGAACATTGATGGGGTTAAGTGACTCGTCCAGAGTCACACAGCCAGTGTGTGTCAGAAGTGAGACTTGAACTCAGGTCTTCGACTCCATGGCCAGCTCACTCTCCATTACAGTGAGCCTGCCTCTCTGGAGTGAAGGGATTGGATAAAATGATCTCCATCTTCACCAGTCTTTGATCCCATGACTTAATTCATAAACTCATAGGCCCAAAGACTTAGACTTGGAGATCACCACAAGAGGGGCCGACACTCTCATGCCCTGGCTTGGTCCAGAGGACGAGTGCATGGGATATAGCATTGGGCATCGCCTATACCTGGGAGCTTTCCCTCGTTGGTTCTCGTGGTCTGCGACGCTGGTGGGGAGGCTGGGCACTTGTCCCTCCTCACCACTGGTTGGAAGCTCCCCAGTTAGGTCACCCTCTAATTAAACTTTCTCACTCTACAAAGGCTTGTGGGGAAGGGAAGTTTTTCTGGCTTCATTCTAGGGAAACTGAGGCACTGAAGAATGGAAAGACTTGACAGGAAGGGCAGGGACCAGCTGTAGTGGGCAGGGTGTCTTCCCTTTTCCTGAAGCACATACATCAGGCTTCTGCCTTTACTTGCCATCTGGCAGAGCAGGCAGTGATGTAAGGTGGGGATGCTACCCAGTGTCATCCTATGACTTCTCAGAAGAAGCCACTTCTTTCAGAACAAAATTTACTAGAAGATAGGAAATGAATCCAGGAAGAGCCGAGAGTCCTGACTGGTAGAGAGTAGTTTACATTTATTTTTTAAGAGCAAAAAATAAAAATCCCAGGTTTCAAAGCAGCTATAAAAACACCACAAGAACCTTGTGGGGGCCTAAATTCTGTGAAATTAAGCATATGATGTTGTATGACGCCATGAGAAATGGCCATCATATTTGTTTAGTCTCATTTTAGAAATGGGGAAACAGTTCTAGAAAGGGGAAATGATTTGGCCCAGGGCCTTAAGCATTCATTAAGTACTGGGCATATGCCAGACCCTGAAATAGTAGGGCTAAATTTAGTCGGGGGATGTGGGTTCAAACCCTGAATCTGCTGCTTACTGCCTGATCACTTTTTGGACTCAGTTTCCTCATCTGCCAACGGTGGCTTCTGAGGTGCCTTCTGGCTCTCAATCCATGACACAGAGATTAAAGTGAGACTCTAGACGTAGGTAGCCAGTGATAGAGCCTGGATTGGAACCCCATATCTGTCAGTACCCATTTGATCTCCCTCCACGGACGCCATCTTTGTCTTCCTGGCTCCACCCTTCCGCAGATGGCCTGGTCATCTCAGAACCAGTTCCCTTTCCCTTCATCTTCCCCAAGCCAATGGAGTGGCTGGCGTGTGCTTTCTGGGGCTATGGGGAAAGAAGAATTGTAGGTCTGGGACAAGCTAATTTTGGGGGTGGGGTCTCTAGGCTTGGATCTGGGGCTGCCTGCACACACCCTTCAGAGATGCTTCCAAGATGCCTCCTCCTGGTAGCTGTGACCTCCTGGGTCTCAGGTTTATTTTCAACAGTGCTCTCCTGTCTTTTCTAACTGAGCTGGGGCAGGGACTGAGGGATTAGGGAAAGGAGGCCCAGAGGATGAGGAGGAGGCCGGTCTACTGGGCCGATGCTTGAGCTGCCTTGGGGAGGAGGGAAGAGGTGGCATTGAGTAGAAACCCTGTGTTCACTGGCCCACCATTTTAAAAGTCTACATTCATGATAAGTCACTAATTAAAATACAAAATTAAGCAACAGCCGTGTTTTCTTTTTTCCTCCTTCTTTTAATTGCATGATTTTTTGTGACGTAATTTCTGGAAACACCCAACAAACCTCACAGGGCTGATTGTTTGATAAACCAGAGGCACCTGAAACCAACCCCCAAAAATAAATATTTAAAAGCCAAGGAAACTTTGGGGAGGGGGTGGGGTGGGAAGTGACAGAAAACATCCAAAAGTGTGGAATCAAAAAATCGTAAGGCGGGGGGAACCCTCCAACTAAGAACTCTTGCCGCCGCCCCCCCCCCCGCCCCAACAAGAACAATGGGTGCCTCTGAGAGAGAGAGAGAGAGAGAGAGAGAGAGAGAGAGAGAGAGAGAGAGAGAGAGAGAAAACAAAGACGAAAGCCAAAATGGAGGGTTGGCAAATCAAGGCAGTCCTAGCTCCCATTGGTGCTTTGGGAGAGAAAGCAACTTGGAATCTTCCCGAGTGAGAATTCCATGTCAGAATTCTGTGTCACAGGGGCTGATTAGTGGGAATCCTGAGACGGAATTCTGTGTCACTGGGGCTGCCCCAGCCACAGACCTTTCATCAGCAGAGAGCTCCCCTACCCTCGCCCCAGGGATGAGCTCCCCTGCCCTAGACTAAATCCCCAAAGGTCTGGGTGTGAGGATCGACCACTGTCTTCTGGGGAACATGCCCATCCTCCATCTTAGGAGCTAGACAGCTTCTCCTAACGTCCAGCCGTTCGACCAGGTTCCCTTCATGCCCCCCAGGAGCACCAAGGGACGACAAGGAAGAGCTCTAGGATATGGGGCCCCTGGCTTCAGGTCTCAGCTCTGTCGGGTGACACTCTCTCCCTTTGGGCCTCAGTTTCCTCGTCTGTAAAGAAAGAAATCGGATTGCAGATGAGCTGAGCAAATAATAGAATCGTAAATCTGGAACTGAAAGGAATCTCAGGGAGTGGTCTAGGACTCTGGTCATGAGGGAGTTTGGGTTTTGTTTTAGGGGAGATGCAGAGTGGATAGAGTGCTACATTTGAAGTTAGGAGGAGCTGGGTTCAAATCCTGCCCCTGGCACTTGTTGGCTACGCTGCTCCCACCCCCCTCTCACGGGGTTGGTATGAGGCCTCAATGAGACAATATATGTAAAACAAACTTTGCAAAGTGGGAGGCGCTAAATGAATATAAGTTATGTTCCTCACTCATCTCCCATCTTCACACGTTTGCACAGGCGGTACCCCATGCCTAGAATGCACTCCGTCTTCACCTCTGCCTCGAAAACAACAAACAAACAAAAAAAGCTGCCTTTAAGATGTAACTCAGGCATCACTTTGGTTTGATTCTGTTGTCTGGAAGATTCTCCTCCTTGGCCCCCTGTGTTTGTTCTAGGAGGGGGTGGGGAGAAAGCTCATACCTGGGCAGAGGAGTAGACATCAATCGAATTGACCTGCCCAAGATGGCCGAAATGAATGATACAGAATATCACACCCTTCTCTAACAGGAAAGCAACAGGGAGCCGTAATCCTTAAGCACTTTGCTGCTCACCTCGGTAAGGTGGGTGGTATTTTTGTCCCCAGTTTACAGATGAGGCTGACTTGTAACCAGCTAATAAATGTAAGAATTCAGACTTGGACCCAGATATTCTGGCCCTGAGAGTAGCCTACCAAGGTCATAATAAAAGCAGCTGATGTTTCTATAGCATTTTAAGTTTTACAAAGCATATATATACATATATATTTATATATATACACACACGCACACACACATATACATGCACATACATATATGCCCATACATACACATACATGTGTATATATGTATGTGTATCACACATATATACAGATATACACATACATACATGTTCATATATGTATGTACATACATACATGGACATATTTTATTTATGTAACATGCATGTGTGTATATACACATATATACATACATACATAAATACATATATATGTATATACATGTATATACATACATATATACACATCTATACATACATATATATACACACACATATATATGTATATATAAAATTTCACTGAGCAGTCCTGTGAGATAGATGCCGTTATTATCCCAGATGGGAGAATGGAAAGCTCAGTGTAGTGGTGTGTTTACTCTGTATAGATCTCATATAGACTTTTAGACATATATGTTGTCTGTTGCTCCCGTTGGGAATGAATGTGTGCTTCTTGAGGGCAGGAACAGGGCTGAGCAGTCAACCCTGTTCTACCTCCGAGTGCCTGACGGCTGGGAGATTTGGGAGCAGCCTTTGGTACCTTCATATTCCCAGCTCCCAAGATTTGGGATAAGGGTTGGGTCTGTGATGTCGCTGATATAGGAACTCCAGGGGATAAGGAAATGCCTCCTACCAAGTCAGGCAGTCTCAGAGGATGGTCTGGGGCTGGTCTGGAATCGAATCCAGATCTTCTGGTGCCAGGATCAATGCTCTCTCTGTTGCACCATTCTGAGAAGCTAAGCATCTCGTCTGGGGTCATCCAGCCAGGATACATCAGAGGTGAACCTTGAGCCAAAGTCTTCCCAGCTCCCAGGATTAGCTCTTTCCATTATCTCTCGCTGGCACCTAGTAGGCACTTAATAAATGCTGTTCATTGATTAGAATGACCGAGAAGGGGTTTGAGCCCAGGCCTCTCTGACTCCAAGGATGGAGCAGCACACGCCATCTCAGGGATGGGAATGGACAGGCGGGGACGTTGTAGATGTCTGTTTAGGCGGAGGTACCGGTTCGAGCTTCTTGAAGATTGGGGGCCAGAGTTGGCAGAAAATTGGGATAAGAGGGGGATTGTAACTGTGGGATGCCTGGGGTGATGGCAGGCTTGTGCGGATGGAAGGTGAGGAACCCCAGGATCACTTGGGGCCACACCTGGAGAGAAAATCCAACACAGCTGAATTCACCCATTCAGCCCATTGAGTGCTTGGTGTAGGAGAGAGCTCTTGGTTGTACCTTCTACCCCCACCAGGGTCAAACAGGGAAGGGAAAGAGAGATTGGAGTGATCTGGGCATTCCCCTCCCTACTCCGCCTCATGGTTGCCTTCATCATCGCTGGGGCTGGAGCAGAGGAGCAGTCATCCAAGGGGTGGGCAAGACAGATCCCCAAAGCCAACGCCAGCTCTGCTGATGTGGCCCTTTAGGCTTATGGCGGCTCATAAAATATGGCTCAGATTTTCATTACGGACTCTATCGATTATCTTCTGGGATGGATGAATTATAGAGAACATTAAATTTAAAAAAAAAGAAAGAAAGAAGGGGAGAGAGGAAATATCTGAATGAGTTTGGGTGGTCGATGGTAGAAAGGGCTGAGCCGTCAACCCTGTTCTACCTCCGAGTGCCTGACGGCTGGGAGATTTGGGAGCAGCCTTTGGTACCTTCTGGAGGCTTAGGCTCTTGGGTCCTATGAGAGGGATTTTCCTCTTCCCAAACTCCAAGGTCTGCCCCTCCCTCATCAGGGCAGGGGATCCTTAAAGGGATCACAGGACCTTAGAACCTAAGACCTGAGAGGCTCCTCAAAGCTCATCTGCTCTCACCCTCCGGAGAATTTTACAGATGAGCCTGGAGAGGTTAAGTGATATTTCCAAGGTCCTGCAGGAAGAAGCTTGGACTATCCTGTGCTTTCTAAAGCCAGGTTGTGATAAAAGCACCGGGTCAGATCCAAAGAGCTTTGGTTTAGAAATGAGACCTTTCTCTAGTCTGAGACAGTCTCCTTTGATCTGAGTCTGACTATTAAGCATCGGCTTAATAAATGTTAATTTGATTGATTGATTCTCCCTTTTCCCTGACTCCCAAGACTAGGTTGGGGGTGGTTTTTGGGAAACAGAGATAGGAATGGTTTTACTGATGCTCTCCATAGCTCTTCTAACCTGGTGACATCTTGGTTTAATGAAATTTAGAAAGTCTCTTTCCACTGGTCCCCATTGCTCCTGGGTTGGGGACCCTGCTACTGACTCTGCCTTTCCCCAGTGGCCCCGAGTCTGAGGGACAGGAGGCCCCTGGTCAGGGAGGAATCCGCTGGCTCTAGACTGAATGCCCAGGGCCCTCCAGGGGCCCGTACGTGCACCCTGGCATGTGTGCCCCCTCCTATGCCCCCTCCAGCTTGTTCCATCCAATTTGCCCTCACTGCCTCTGAGGAATTCTGTTTTCTTTTGTAAGATCTGGGAAAAATGCAGCTGGGTCCCTCCCTACCCCTTGTTCCCAGCCCACAGTGATGCATGTATCAAAATCTGCTCCAGAAAGAAGGCACCCCCCCAACACACACACTCTTCTTTCCTGATCCCTCCAGCAAGGAGGGTAGACCTAGCACCCCACTATCTATCTGTGTATTTGTGTGTCATTTTTTTCTTTTTCTTGGCCTACGTTTTAAAATCCTTGTTTCTGAGGTTAAGAAGAGGGAAGGATCTTAGATCATAGATTCAGAGCTAGGAGGGATTTTGGAAGCCATGTGGGCAAACCCCCTCATTTTTTTACAGATGGAGAAACTGAGGCTGGGAGAGGTATGACTTGGGATTAGAGGACCAGATATCTAAAGCTGGAGGGAACCTTAGGGCCATCTAGTCCCCCCCTCTCCATTTTACAGGTGAGGAGATTGGCCCAAGGTTGCCCAGGGAGCAGGTGGCTGAGCTGGAAATGGAAGCCAGGTTCCCTGACTCCAGGGAGAGGGCAGTCAACCCTTAGGATAGGGGCACAGAGAAAATGGTATCACCCGTTGTGCAATAGTCTGTGGAAACACAAGTCTGGGAGTGTTGAAACCCCTCTGTACATGTGTGGGTGTATATATGTGTCTAGCAGTGTGTATGTATGCATCCGTGTGTTCCAGCAGCCCCCACCTGTGGTGTGGTCTTTGACTGAGGTCTGGGATGGGGGGCAGAGGAGGAAAAGGAAAAGTACCCCCCCATCCACCTAAGGTACTGTTGACTGGGGGGCCTTGCTGTTTTCTAAGGGTGTTTCCCACCCTGCCTCCCTCTTCCTTACTGACTCAAACTCCCCACCCCCACAGGTCCACCTCGCCCTGGCTTCACCTGGGCGAATGCAAAAAGGTGGTGGTTGCCATGGATACCCATCTCCCTCGGTTGACACGCCCTTTTTTGTATAACTCAGTTCCCTAGAGTTGATTGTTTTTGGCAAACAGCTCTGTAAACTCATCCAACAATTAAAAAGGGGGAGGGGAGGGGAGGGAGGGTGAGAGAAATATAGACAGAGACAGAGAAACAGAAACAGAGAGACAGACAGAGAAATACAGAGACAAAGACAGAGAGAGAACAGAAAAACAGAGAGACACAGAGAGAAGAGAAAGAGAGAGAGAGAGAGAGAGAGAGAGAGAGAGAGAGAGAGAGAGAGAGAGAGAGGTGTGATGTTCTCAGTCGGACTCATCCCATCCCATCCTACCCAATCCCAGCCCCCAGAAGGGGTAGGTACCCCGGACCCTCACCCTTGGAGGTGAAGCCCAAAGGACAAAACTGACTTTTCTTTGCCTTCTGTTCTGGGAAATTCTGAGAATTGACAAGTTCATGAATTCTTTGAGGAGACCCCTTTCTACTTGTCTCTTCTCCCCCCTCCAATCTAAAGGAGCCTCTCAGCTCCAGTCTAAAGGAGCCCCATTCATCTAGGCGATGGAGCTGGCTCCTGGGGGCGGTCTAGGGTGGACAGATGCCAACTTGGACTGATTTAAATATTTTCTCTGCTCTTGTTTCTGTTAATTATGTATGTGTTTGCACTGTTTGTGTATCATCAAAATATCCACTGCGCTGGGCGGACCCATTGTAGGCTGCGTGAGATCACAGAGGAAAAATGCAGTGAAAAACACTTTCATGCTACAACACGTCATAGAGGATTTTTGTATTAAGATGTGGATTTTTTTTATTGCTTTTTTTTCTCTTACCCTTTCCATACAGGCCTGAGAGTTGGGCAACACGTATGTATAATCTGGATTGTTTCCCCCTGTAGCTCATAGAGCCTGCCATCTTTGGGGCTTCTTTGTCCATCTCCTACCTATTCTTCTTCTCCCATCTTTACTGGATAGTGGGGCCCCTGCCTCTGGGACATGGCCAGTGCCCACCCCAACCCCAAATTCATATTGAGAAAGATACATCTCTTGCCCCCCTCCCCAAATCCTCTCTGGTTTTCTAGACTTGAGAATTGTAGGACAGGGACAACTAGAATAAAGGACTTTAGAAATCAGTAGTGCAGTCCCCTGATTTTACTGAAAGGGAAACTGAGACCCAGAGAATTAAAGAGCCTCCAACCAGTCAAAAAACCAAGTCTAGATAGAACTCAGGTGTCCCTGCTTCTTGACCAATGCCGTCTACTATACCCCACTGTTGTGTATCAGAGAGAGGCCCGGATTTGTAGTTAGAGGATCTGCGTTCAAATTTCTACTACCTGCTAGTCCAGGGACGAGAAACCTACAGCCTCGAGGACACATGTGGCCTTCTAGGTCCTCAGGTGTGGCCTTTTGACTGAATCTAAGTTTCACAGAACAAATCCTTTTATGAAGGAGATTTGTTCTGTGAAGTCTGGGTTCAGTCAAAGGACTGCAATCGAGGACCTAGAGGGCCCCGTGTGGCCTCGAGGCTGCAGGTTCCCCATCCCTGTGCTAGTCGCTTAATTTCTCTAGGCCTCATTTTCCTCATTTGAGAATGAGGGAATTGTACTCAATGGTCTTTAAGGTCCCTTACATTCTAAATCTACAATTCCTTCATGACCCTGGGTAAATCATGGGCATTTAGGTTTAGAACTGAGGTTCCTTCCTTCATAAAATGTGGGGGTGGGTAAATAGATGGCCTCTAAGGTTTTACCAGTCTGGTTCAGAGTGGGCACCAGGAATTCTTTTCTTAGCTTCATAAATAAAGGTCCTCAGCATTGACCACTGCCCAAGGGGAAAGGAGGGAAAATTGAAATCCTAATGCCACACTTCAAGTGGGTGGGTAGGGAGAGGCTGCTTGACTGCCAGAACCATCAACACCCCACTCCTCACCCACCTCCCAGCACCCAGCATGGCCCCATCCCAAAGCACACTAAGGAATAGGAGATACACGGGAATTGCCTCTACCTTCAATCCAGCAGACTTCCAGGACTTGCTTATTGCTATTAGGTAGCAGTTGACCTTGGGAGTCACCTTGATGAATAAAGTGGCTTGTGCCTGGGTTGTGAGCAAAAAATGAGAGGAGTTGTGGAGGCCAGGGCTTGGGAGATCTTGGCTCTTGGGGATTTCACTGGAAGCTGAATATAAGTACGGTGCTATTTTAAGCCTTACCTGGTGATGCTCACCGGCTCTGGCCAGGTGAGAAGGAAGAAGAGAGGGGGTCAACCAAGACATGATGCTAAGAGCCAAAGTCAGACTCGAGCTCGGCAATCATCCTTTCCGGCTCTCTCATTTCACAGCTGATTGGCTAAGTCATTCATTCAGCAAGCACTTGATGGGTGCCGGATATAAAAAAGGCATACGTCAAGCCAGCCCTGGCCCTCTGGGAGCTTACGTTCCAATGGATGGGTCTACAAAGTATGCATGATAATTACAAATATGTACAAGTATTTTGGGTAGTGGGTGACGCTGGCAACCAGGGGAAGTAGGAAACACGTGTTGGGGGTGGTACCACTTGAGGTGAGCCTCGAAGGGGGCTGGGGAGTCCAGAGGTGGAGAGGAGGAAGGAGAGCGTTCTTAGAGTGAGAGGAGAACCCTGCGGAGCCACAAAGGAGGAAGATGGGATGTTGTGTACGAAAAATATAGGCCAGTTTGGAGGGCATATAGGTGGGGAAAGTAAAGTAGTGGAAGTGACTCTCCTACACGGGTAGTAAGTATTTGAACCCAGGTCCTCTGACTCCCAAATTCAGTGCTCTCCGTATTATACAATTTAGGGTCTGGATTTAGGAATAAAGGAAAAGATGAGACCTTTTCTTCTATGTTACTGAATGGATGTCATTTATTAGGCACTTACTATATACCAAGCACTGTTCTGGTGATCCAAATATAACAAGAAGATTGTCTCTGCTCTCTAGAATCTCACACTCTAGTTGGAGAAGATAGCCCATGTGGGAGCGTTGCAATGCAGACCAAAGGTCTAGAAAGGGCTAGAGGTCGGAAGGGTGAAGATAGCAAGGCCCAGGAGGTCAAAATGCACCTCTTGGCTCTCTCCGGTGCCATTCAGCCCAGAGACTCATCCTGTTTATTTGTCTCTCTATTGGCGGAAGCTGCTGATGCCATGGGCAGGGCCCCGTTGCCCCAGGGCCTTGATGCCTATGGCCTGGTTAGGTAAGTGGGTCAGAATATTTGATTGGGGACAGTCCCTTGGGAAGGCCACACCCCAGCCTTTACACTTCATAAATGTCTGAGTCCAGGAGGGATACTCACCTTCAGGACAGGGGGATGGCAGGAACAGGGAAGATCTGGGGTGGTTTGGACACACCCGCTCTTGGGTCAACTGCTTGTCAGAGCTGGGGCATTCCTGATGGCCCAGTCAGACCTCTTTGCTGGAGGCAGCCCTGGATGGAGGCCATCCCAGGTGTCTGTCTCACATATTCTGTAATTAGCTACTTCCTCCAAGAAGCCTTTCCTAATTTTGCCAGTGGTTAGTTGGACCCCACCCCACTCGCATCACTACAAATGTTTCTTGTGTTTACTTCTCTGTGAATACGTTATAGACTATAAGCCCCTGGAAGGGAGGACCCATCTCACTTTTGTCTTCGTTATAAGCAGTACCTAACACAGTGTCTGGTATATAGTAAGGACTTAATGAGTGTTTGCTGATTGAGTGGGTTGATCCCCTAAGTCCCCTAAGACTGGGGATCCACCATTCAGACTCTGGACCCTCTGCTGGTGTCCTGGGACACCATAACATTGCAAGGGAATGTAAGTACTTTGGGAAAAGGGACAGTTTTTGCATTTGCCTTCATGTTCTGTGCCATGCCTGGCATGGTGCCCCAGACTTCAGGAGTGACTTGACTTGAGTAACCTTTCTAGGGGTGCAAACAGCCTTGATTTCCATGACCTGGTCTTGGGGGAAGCCATCTTGAAAAGCTGAGAGGGAAATTGACAATGGAGTCTTGTCATTTTCCAAGCCATGGTCCTCAGGTGGACTCCAGGGAACCTGGGGCATCCCCTTTCTTCATCCTGGCTTCAGTGACAGGGAGACCCTCGAGGGCAGGGCTTCTGATTCTGATATTTGAGGGTGTCTGTGAACTTGGATAAGAAAAAAATGGCATCTTTATTTTTCTCTAACCCCTGTTTTCCTTTGTAGTTCTACATATTTTATTTTATGCATTTAAAGACATTATTCTGAAAAGGGGTACACAGGCCCAGCCGGGGTCCAGATGGAACTCTTTGTTCAGGGGTGGAATGGGTCCAGGAAGGATCTTGTGGGAATTCTGAGCTGACAGGCAGTGAGGCCAGGCCCAGAGGACTGAGTCTCCTACTGCCCTCAACATCCCCATTAAAGTGTTTTTTC
>CM053622.1:808174424-808198008 GCA_028646595.1 Phalanger gymnotis | reverse complement strand
GACTAGCCACATCTTCCATCTCAGAGGGGTCCCTTAGGGATTGTCCCAAAGGGGTGGGTGGGTGGGTGAGTAGGGAGACGCGAATCTAGATTTCTTATCCTCAGAGATTCGAGGCCCGTTCCTCATCTGAACCCACAGTTTGGGTTATATGAGCCGACCTGTGCCCCTGGGCCCATCCTCTTCAATACAGGAGGCCAGTTTCTCTCTCCTGGGAGGCCCAGGGACTGGGAGGGTCAGGGTGAGTGGGGGAAACCTGCCTGGCAGCTGCCTACACCATGCCATGCTGTGACGTCAGCGCCAGCCCCACTCACCCACTTTGGGAAACAGGCAGATACTAGGGATGCCGCAATCACCCCAGTGTACAGGGCTGAAATGTGGGAGCCAGAGCCAGAGTTTCAGTCCTGACCTTCCATGTGGGATGCCAGCTGCCAGTAGAGGGTGGGTGGGGGTGTGAGAGCCTCCCTTTGGCTCTCAGCCTTCCCTGCCCCCCCCCCGTCAGTCCACACCCCACACTACCATGCAGGCTGGCCTCTGGGAGTGGAGTCCCTGGGCTGGGGAGCCAGGACACAGTTGGTGCTGGTGGAGCTTTGAATGCCAGCACAAATTTTGGGGTTTTTTTTTGGGGGGGGGAGGCCAAAAATATTTACAGGTTTGAAGTGGAAACACAAACAGGAAAAGCCCTTTAAAAAAGTGAGTTGTAGTGGATATTCAAAACAGGGATCACCATGGAAACACCACAATATTTGCTTAAATTGACACGGAGGCTGCCGGTAGCAGGGCAGTGGCTTTCTTTGACTGAGTGTTTTTGGCTTGGCACCTATCAGCACAAATCTCCCTCAGTGGCCCCTTTCTGGAGAGTGTGTGTGTGTGTGTGTGTGTGTGAGTGTGTGAGTATTGTGACAGTGTAAGCGTGAACAAGTGTGTGTGTGAGTGTGTGAACCGGAGTGTGAGTGGATATGTGTGTGTACCTGAATGTGTGTGTATGTGTGACAGAGTATTGTGAAAGTGTAAGTATATGAGTGTGTATGATTGAATGTGTGTACCTGAATGTGTGTATGTGTGACAGAGTATTGTGACAGTGTAAGTGTGAACATTTCTGTGTGAATGTGAGTTGTATGTATGTGTGTGATTGAGGGCGTGTGTACACGCTTGTCTAGTTTAGCCTTTATCTGATTAAATAGGTCTATACCAAAGGGGAGGTGGTGGCAGGGGGAGGGGGAGAAAGGCATTGGGCCCAGCTCCTCCAGTGGCCACCTTCCCAGGTTTCGGGCCCCCACGCCCTGCCTCTCAAACCAGGAGCACATGTGTAGAAGACATCCATCTTCGTTTGGAAGTGCCCCCTTTTTCTGGGCACTCTGAAGGAAAGGGGAGACCAAGGCTGAGACGAGGATTTGGGGAAACTGAGGCCCATAAAAGTTGAGGGTCTTGCCCCAAGTCATGCAGGTGTGAATGGTCAATGGGTAGTGGTAGAAGTAAGACTGTCCCAAGATGGTGGAAGGGTGTGTGGGTGTGTGTATGTGTATATATGTGGGTATATATAGTGTGTGTACATATGTGCATGTGCATATGTGTATGTATACATATGCATACACACCCAAATACACACACACACATATATGGGGGGGGGGCAGAGTATGGACTCACCAGCCTGGCATTCTTATCCTCAGAGGCTCATTCCCTCTGACATTTGGGACTTAGGAACTGACCTCTGCCCTGCTGTCCTCTGTCTTTCTTTAAGTCCAAACTCAAATCTCATCTTCTGCAGGAAGCCTTCTCCCCACCCCTCTCTTAATTCCAACGCTTTCCCTCTGTTAATTATTTCCTATTTATCCTATACAGAGCTTGCTTTGCACGTATTTATTTGCTCGTGGTGTTCCCCATTAGATTATAAGATCCTTGAGGGCAGGGACTGTCTTTTGCCTCTTTTTTGTATCCCCAGCTCTTAGAATGATGCCTGGCACATAGTAGATACATAATAAATGTTCTCTGATTAATAGATTGGGTAAATGTTGATTGATAGTTTAGGGGTCGGCTTAGTGGTCCAGGCTCAGGATGACAGTCTCCCAACTGGACTCCCTGCTTCCATTTTCCACTCAAAATGTTTCTCCTACAACTCAGAAGAGTGAACACGTTGCTGCCCTGCTTCATAACCTTCACTAGCTCCCTATTACCTTAGGACAAACTACAAAGGCCTTGAGCTGTCATTTAGCAGGCTCCAAAATCTGTCTTTTGCCTCTTTCCAGACTTATTTCCTACTCTTCGTCCTCCTCCAGTTCAGCTGGTCAGCTACCTGGTGTGTGCCTTTGCTCAGCCGGTCTCCCATATTTAGAATCTGCCCTCCTTCTCAGCTCCCTGACTTCCTTCAAAGGACAGTGCGAGGGCATCCTGTGACTCAAGGACTTTAATTCCCACAAATAATAGTTCTCTTCTTGAAATTACATTTATCTGGTTATATGTAGGCTCCATTTTCTTTTCTGTCCACATTGAATTTTTTTTTTTGTTTTGGCCCTAAACACCTAGTAACTTTGTACATGGTAGGTGTTTGTTGACTCGAATTAAATCGAGAGAGACCACTGGCCTAATGGCAAGATCTGGTCACTTGAATTCCATTGGTTTGTTCTCAAGCTGGGCTTCCTTGTGGGGCTGAGGGTGGGGGCGCTTCGCACATAGTAGGTGTTTTGGGCCGAATTACGTGTTGTACATGATTGCTGTACTCTGTGAGAGGTTGGAGGGAATGCGTGGGAGGGCAATATAATGTAGTTCATACTTGATTGTCACTCTTGGTTGGCTCATGCATTGCGTGCCGAGACTCATATCGATTGATTGGCTAAATATCGCCCGAAGCATTGGAACCCTAGACCTGGGACCTTGATTCTTGGGTATTGACTGAGGTTTTGGGAAACTCACACTCTGCCGTTTAGGCCCCTGGGATCTCTTAACCCGTATCATCGGTCAGTTGTTATGTAATGCGTTGTGTCCCCAAACCCCTTTATCTGAGTTCCACCACAACGTGGAGGGCCAACGTTCCATTGTCCGTATTGTGGTTTTTGTAGGACCAACAGACTCGGCTGATTGAAGGCAAAGATCTCTTCACCTCCCATCTCCGTCTCCGCTTACAGTCATCGGCCCCTCCTCGCCAAGGGGAACGAGAAAAGCCCCAGCAGGTTGGAATGGACTTCAGACCCTGGCGCTTCTGGATGCAAGGTAGCAACTCCCAACCCTGGCTAGGGAGACCTTTGGCGGGGAGAGGGAGGCAAGGTGTGCATCGTGGGGACCTTGCCTCCGTTTGAATGGGGGAGAAGCTGGGTGGTGGGCTTTCCTGGGGTGGGGCCCTGGGGTCACTTCTTTTGGTGGGCTCAATCGTGCCTTAAGGACCCTTTCATCAAAGCATGGTAGGTGTGGGAGGCAGGCAGCACAATTCTGTTTAAAAAAAAACAAAACACCCGCTAAACTTGGAGTTGCAGGACCTGAGTTCTAATCCTGATTCAGCTACTTGTAAGGCAAGTTACTTAATAAATGTTTGTTTTATTCAACCACTCATTTATACTTCCTGGGCCTCAGTTTCTTTGGCTATAAAATAAAGGAATTGGTTAAAAGGATTTTTAATGTCCCTTCCGGCTCAAGTCCTATGATGAGATGAAAGAATATTGCCTTCTTTATGGGTGGTTATGGATATCTGGAGGTGAGGAGACCTGAGTTGTAATCAGGGGTGTGTTAGTAAATGTTTAACAACTGGCTCTCGGGGCAGGGAAGGGGAGGGAAATGTGTTCCATCACATCTTAAAGTTTGGTCTTGATTATTATATTTTCTCCACCGCCTTTTTTTTTCCTTAGCACAAATGTGTGGCACGGAGTAGCTGCTTTAACAAACATTGATTGGCTGACTTTCTTAAGCCTAGACGATCAACAAAATAGTAAATCTAGTTCTGATTTGTGTAGCATTTGCTGATTTCTGAAGTTGAATGCTCACAATTAATATGCAGCAGTCGGTTTTTAGGAGCCGGTATGAGCTGTCTCCAGCACACCCCTAGTTCTAATACCGTTGGCCCTTTTAACTCACTGTGATCCTTGGGTAAATGACTCCAATTCAGTTTCCTTATGAGGATCAGTGCCTCGGAGCTCAAAATGACTTTAGAGGACATTTAGTCCATTGTACCCATTTTACAGATGGCTGGGAGATTAGAATAGATGGTCTTTTAGGCTCCCCTTTGACTCTGACAGTCCATAATATCCTAAGTGCCAGCAAAGTGCTTGAAATTTCCGGTGAGCTCTTAACTCTTCTTACCTGATCTATAAATTAGGTAATATCAATATTAATTAATAAAAATAATAGCTGGTTCTCATGTGGTACATTCATGTTTACAAAGCCTTTTACCTATATTATCTTTTTAAAAGTTTTTTATTTGTTTTGTTCTGAACTCTTAAGAAATCAAATAAGCATTTCCATAATACAGTAAAATAGGAAAAAAAAGATGGTAACTTTATTATATACATATATTACCTTACTCGAGCTTCCTGGAAGCCCTGGAGATAGGTGCCACAATCATCCTCATTTTGTCGTTCATTCATTTCAGACTCTTCATGACCCCAGTGGTTAGCCATTTCCTTCTTGAGCTCATTTTACAGATGAGGAAACTGAGGCAAGCAGGGTTAAGTGACTTGCCCAGGGTCACACTGCTAGAAAGTGTCTGGGGCTGGATTTGAACCTCAGAAAGATGAGTCTTCCTGATTCCAGGCCCGGTGCTTTATCCACTGTGCCACCTAGCTGCCCACCTCCGTTTTATAGATAAGGAAAATGAGAGACTTGGAAGTGAAATTATGTTGCCCGGTGGTCACAAAGTTAGTATCTGAGGGGGTGGGATGGGGAGGATTTGACCCCAAATCCAGTGACCTCTCCAGTAGTCTGTGCCTAGGTTTGGCCATCTTGGGCAACTCAGTGCCCTGGTTTTGGTGATATAAATGAGGAGACAATGACAGTCACTTTTCCGACCAATTAGGAAGCTCGTTCTCAGATCTGATCCAATTCAACAACCATTTATTGTTATTAAGCCCTTTCTCTGTGTCGTCTGTAAAATGGGTACGTTAGACTGACCTGTAATGTCACTTTGAGTTCTGAATCTGTGACCCCCTCCGCCCCCCGCCAGGCGCTGATGCCACGCATGACGAAACTGAATCGGAGTGAGTTACCCGAGGATCGTAGTGAGTCAGCGGGAGAGCCAGGATTAGAATTAGGGGTGTGCTGGAGGCAACTCACGCCAGTCCCCAAGAGCCAAGGGCTACATTTTCATCATGAGCATTTATACACCTCAGAAATCAGCAAATGCTACCCATCAAACTTGATTTATTGTTTGGTTAATCATGTCAGCTTAATAATGAAAAACAGCCTTTGCCTTCCAGGAGTTTATATTCTGCTGAAAGAATACAATATCGGGTCATAGACCTATGGCTGGAAGGGGCTAGTCCAGCCCCCACATTTTGCATTTGGGGAAACTGAGGCCTCTGGAAATTTAGGATCTTGCCCCAAATCGTGCAGGTGTAAATGGTAAAGCCAGAATTTGGCAGCTCATGAGTAAATGGAAGGACATATATTAAGTGCCTGCTGTGCTCTAGGCACCATGCAAAGCACTGGAAATATAGAGAAAAGAAGAAAGTCTTCCCTCAAAGAGCTTACTTACATTTGAACAGGGGAAAACATATAAAGGAGGAGTGTTTTGGTCAGAGAAATCACAGGGATGGTGAGCAGAATCACAGAACTATTAAAGATGTCCATGGTCATTGCTGAGGTCAGCAGAGGTTGGCTGGGGTTGGGACCAACCAACCAAGACTGAGACCTGCTGTGACCCCCCTGGGGATGCTGTGCCTCCATCCAGACTATGATGATGTCATCCAGCTAAATGGAAAGAAAGCGAAAGGGGCATTGGTTCATTCTCTAAGCCAGACGTGAAGCTAGCGACCCACCTGATACCAGTCCCTTGATGCTTGGTGCAGCACAAGAGAATGTTGATGCCATCCATTAAACCACCATTGTGCCCCCAAGGCCGGTCACATAGGGCTTGGACTGGTACTGTTGGTTAAGAGGCAGCCCTTGGTGTTATTGGATGACTTAAATTATTGCCTTGGGGTCTTAAAAGCAGCCTTGAGAGAGAGACCTCCTGAGTCTTTAGGTGATGGTGGGCTAAGGGGCCTGGAATTACTTTCTCAGATAAAGGAGAACCTGAAGGTGAAGTGGAGGGTTCTGATCCTGTACGTGTATGTCCTAGCTGGCATCCTTGGTTCCCCCGCCCCTTGGGCGCCAGGGACAGGTGTGTCTCATCCCCTCCCATCGTCACTTGGGCTCAAAGACTCTGGACTTTGAACTCACAGAGAGGAATAGCGTTGAGAAATGGGTGCCCAGGTGCCCATTCAAACTAGAGCTTGTGAATATGTCTTCCTGTATGGGCATCGGTCGTCCGGCAGGTAGCGCCACCTTGGGGAACCGTGAGACCAGCCAGTAGGCCCCCAGCGTCCACGTGGAATTTTGCAAATTAGATGCAAAATCGGTCATGTAGTTGCTTTGGTGGGACCAGCTGAGGGTAATGCCAATGTTATGAATGAGATTAGGGTGGGGCCCTTGGAGATGGTGGAGTCCACTCAGAAGCATGGGAGCAGGACAAGACCCCTAAGATTTCCTTCTCAGCCTCTCTACTTGTCTTTCAGAGGGCTGTGGTATGCGGAGGAATGAATGGGACTCTCATTTGGACTGAAGGCTTATTGGGTGGGTGGGTGGGTGGGTTTCATAATTTCCACTCGTCCTTGGGTCTTTTTGCATCATTCAGTGAAATTAAATGTCCACTATGTGCCAGGACTTGGTGCTAGAGATTCAAAGGTATCTCTGATATTGACGCTAAGGAAAAAATACACAAATAACTCCATGATAATAAGGGAGAAGGTACAAAAGAGTTTAGGCAAAAATATTATCCAAAATACGAGGAGGAGGGAGCACCTTGGCTTGGGGATGGGGGGCAGGAAGCAGTCAAAGGGGGCATCATGGAGAAAGTACCATCCTGCTGTTAAAGCTGGTACATCCAGTCATTTAGTTTGGCCTTGAATGAAGAGGGGAGACCCTTAACTGATGGAGATTTGGGGAGGTGGGGTTTGAGGAAAGGCACAGACCAGCCATGGAGCAGGATGAGAATGGGGGATGAAGAGGGGTCCAGTTTGCCTGGCTGTGACATCAGATATATGTAGAAGAGTTGTCTGAGATATGACTGGACATGTAAGTTGGAACCAGATAGTGAAGGACCAAAAGTGGGGCCAGGTACGCTGGATGGCAGAGTCAGGATTTATTTTAAACAGATCCTGAATGGCTAAGACACTGGGCACATGACAGGATAAAATTTAATAGAGATAAATGTAAAGTCTTACTCTTGGGTTCAAAAAATCAACTTCCCAAGTTTAAGATAAAAAAGAAATAACTAGACAGCAATTGTCTGGAAACTATCTGGGGAGTTTAGTACATGTATAGATGAGATGTGGCAAAGTGGCATGAGCAGACGATTTGGCATCAGAGGGCCCATGTTCAAATTCCTGTTCTGCCATTTACTCCCCATGTGGGGGATAGGGACCGAGCCTGTGATTTCATTGTTAAAAGAAATTCCCTTTTCCCACGCAGGTAGGCACCTTCCCTTTAACTTATAAATTTTGAGCATTGTCTAGGGCACTGATAATGATTTCCTTAGGGTCCCACAGAAGAGAGAGCAGACTATTTCCATCTGGCCCCTGGGGGACAGAAGCAAGAGATATTTGGGGGAGGGTCATTGCAGAGAGGCAAATAAAGACCTGATATCAGGAAAATCATACAAAGGATGAAAGCTGCCCCCAAAGGGAAATAGGCTGCCCCAAGAAATCTTCACTGTGAGTCTTCAAGTAGAGTCTGACAACCTTTTACCTCGTATGTTGGAGAAAGAAGCCTTGTTCAAGCAAGGCAGCTGACCTCCGGTACAGTTGGAGTGTCGACCGTGAGGCTCTGGCTCTGGGCCTCAGTTCCCTCATCTGTAAAATGGGAGAGATGGACCAGATGGCCAGCGAGGCCCCTTCCAGCTCTGATTCTCTGTTACCTTGAATGTCTGCAACGTGGGCAGTGGGGGAGAGGTGTGATCCTGGTGGTACCCTAGGAGGATTATGTGGACGGCAGCAGGAAGACCCCGTGGACTGGGCAAGAAAGCAGGAGCCATGCCAAGGGAGATTCGGGGAGAGTGGAGAGGAGAGGGCCAGATGGGAGACAAGTTGGAATGAGTGCGTTTTCATTTCCTCATCTGGCTGCTTCCCTGAAGCTGCAGATGTTACCCCTGGGCTCCCTAAAAAGATAACCTCTGGTGTGTGGAACTATGAAAAGTCACATCAAAGCCGAGCCCTCTCCCCCTGCTCCCAAGCAGCGAAAATAACCACCCAAATCGCCCCCAAAATAGCCCCCCTAATGAAGAGATACTTGCTTCTTATCCAGCCATCTTGTCAGGTTTTATTTTTTTGTTTGTTTTCTACTTTCCCTGGGCAAAACAGGCCCATTAGTTTTTCCTTTTCTGATGTTTCCACTCCTCGTGATTCCCAGGGGCTGAGTCCACGTGGGAATTCGTACCTGGCAGGGACTGTGGGCTCCCTGGCTCCTCCGGGATTTGCTGCATCCTGGCGCTGTAATGAAGCTCATAAGGTCCCAGAGCTTAGAAAAGCTGCTGGCAGTGCCAGTGGGGGCTGGGCAGCATGGCCGTGCTCCTTGGTCCAGTTTGCTGTGATTGCGCCACGGGGTGCCTGTCCTATCATTTGGTAACTTCGTGTCTCCCTACAGTCACCCCTATGTGATCATAGGCCTGCATTAGCAAAAGGTGGGTTGTGGTCTAAGAAGCATCCAGCCTCACCTGTAGGGAGGATGGATCGGGCAACAGAGGAGCTGGGTTCAAGTTCTGCCTGGAATTTGCCAGATCCCTGGGACCTGTGATTTTTATTGGGAATTGCCAGGTGAGGAAATTCTCTCTACCAATTCAAGTTGGTACCTTCTCTTCAACGTACAGTTTTAGAGAATTGTTTAGGGCACTCAGCCAGGCCACACTTGAACCTGGTCCAGCTCCCTAGCCACCCTGACCATGGGCAGATCCCAAGGGAGCAGCGAGCAGGGCTGGCCTTTGGCTACAAGGCCCTTAGAGTCGGAGGTCATCAGGGGTCATCCGGTCCAGTCTGGCCTTCTTCTGAACAGCTCTGATTGGGGTGGTTTTTACCTCAAATTTACTTCGCATTTTGTTTCCCTTTACTTCAAGCCTGTTCATGATTTCCGTCCATTGCTCCTGGTTCACTCCTCTGATGACCACCCTTTAAACACTTGAAGACGGTTCTCTTGTCTCCCCAAGTCTTCTCTTCCCCTGGCTAAGCATTCCTAGCTCCTTCAGCCAGGCTGATCTCAAGACCCTCCGCCTTGCTGGTTGCTTTCCTCCGGGCGTGCTCCTGCCAATCCGTGTCTTTGCTAGAACTATGTGAGCATCGACACCTTGAAAGTCAGCAAACGCTTCCGATCAGGCCTTGGTTTATTGTTCGGTGGATTGTCAGGAGGTGAGAAAGTGATGGGGAGAAAGAGTGATGATGCAAATTAAACTTAAAAGTGTGTCCTGCTTTTTGGAAGGCCGATTGATTGTTAAACATTTGCTAGCATGGGGATGCTTGGGTCAGTCTCAAGGGGTGATCGTGCTAATGGTCATCTTTGTTTGTTGCTGTTGTTTTAGAAAGCTTTAAGGTTCTTTGTCTGGCTTGTCGCCTTCGATCTCCCCAACAGCCCTCTCAGGTAACTGCTACAGGTGATCTCATACCCATTTTACAGAAGGGGAAACTGAGGCCCAGCGAGGCGAGGTGATTTGCCCACGCTCACTCAGTCATCCACGGGTAGGCTCTCTCTACCAACCTCATGATGGAAAGGGCAGTGGATTTTGAGTGAGAAGACCTTGCTCGGTTTTGTGTGACCATGTGGGGAAAGGGGGTCTCGCCTTCCTCATAAGTAAGATGAAGAGACTGGGCTAGAATGATTATCTCAAAGCCCCTTCTAGCCCTAAAACTCTGATCTTGGGGCGGGGGGGGTCTCTGATGAATTACTTCATGCTCTCCCCCTCCCTACTCCCGTACCTTGGGATATGTGGGTTGGGTCAAAAGTAGCTCCCAAAAAACCCCCGCTATCTGTCTTGCTGACACTTGTCTTTGGACTCCAGGCCTGGCCGGAGGTGGGCCTTTGAATGGGGCTCTTTGAAAGGGGGTTGGTGCCTTTGAGGCCCCCAGCGTGGGGCTGGGGGGAAGAGCTCGGATTTGTCTCCAGAGACCCCATCGGGCACTCCGTCTGGAGGTGGGGGTGGTGTCCGGGCCCAGGAAAGCCAGAGCCCTCCCTGCCAGTTCCCTGGATGCCTCAGGCCGTGGGCCCGGCTTTTCTCCTCCACCATCCCCAGCCCTGCTGCAGATGGGTTTCCACAGGCTTCTTCTGGGGTCAGAGCAGGACAGGAGCTGAGGAAAGTGTCCAAGTCCCTGTTGGTGATCCTTCCGAGTCTGGGCAGGGCCTGACCCTGGCTGTCTCCCCCACCACTGGCCCTGCCCTGCCCCTCTTTAGTCTTTGACTTCTGTGAACGTGGCCGAGGGGGGAGCGATGTCCAGAGCCTGGCTGGCGTGATGGTGGGCTTGTCACATCCATCTGCTCAGCCCCAGCGAGCAGCCAATCCATATTGCCAGCATATTGCCAGCCATATGGACCGACTCAGCTCTCGAGGAAAGCTCGGGAGGCCTGACCTCCAGTGTGACAAGAAATGAGCATGAAGGACGAGGTTGACAACTAGCCCGTGGGGCTCCCAAGTGTGAAGCGGTTTTTGTAGCCGCTGCCTCTGCGTTGGCCCATGATGGAGCTGGGGTGGGTGTACCTGGCGCTGTGTGTGTGCTGCGTGTGTGTGTGTGTGCCCGCACGCTGGAGTTCAAAGGGCACACACGCGTAGGGGCATGGATGTGTCTGGACTTCGCCTTCCTATAGCCTGGCAGGGTTTTCGTTTTCTGCCTGCTTGGTCTGCCTCAGATCAGCGATCTTCACTCCTAACTGGACTGGACAGTTCTGACTCTAGCCTCCAGGGCTCTGATCTGATGTGAGGCTGGCGGCTGCGGAACATGGCGTTAGAGGAGGGAGGAGGCGAGGGGGAGGGAGGGGGGGAGGGAGGGAGGGAGGGAGGGAGGGCTCCAGGGGAATTGGTTCCCTGACCTTGTCTCTCACCCACAGGGTTTTTGATCCCTCCCTCAGGGTGGGGTGGTGGGCAGCCCTTTGGGGGCAAGAAGATCTGCTCCCTCCTTAACCTCGGAACCTGTGGAGAATACGGTTGCTTCCTGACCACCTCCATCCCAAAGCCATCTGTTAAGAAGGCGGCTCGGTGCTTCTGCCAGAGAGGTCTAGGCCTAGGCATTCCCTAGCTGAGAGGCCATCTCCTACCCACCCCCATCCCCTTGCCCAGTCTGAGCCCGTGGCCTTTCCAACAGGAGCCAGCGTGTCAGCCTTACCAACATATGAGTGCCTACACCACCAGGATAGCGTCAGCAGAGTGCCTCAGCACATAGTAGGTGCTTAATAAAGGTTTACTGACTAACCAATTAGTAAGGCTGCTCCTCCTCCAAATGGATGGATTTTCTTACAACATCCTCACCCTCCCTGCCCCAGCCAGGTGACCTGTAGTGGATAGAGGGATAGAGGGCTGGACTTGGAATCAGAAGGGCCTGAGTTCAAACTTTGTCTCAGAGGCAGCTGGGGGCACAGTGAATAGTGTTGGGCCTAGAGCCAGGAAGGCTTGAGTTCAAAGTTGGCCTCAGACACTCGTCACTCTGGGCAAGTTACTTAACCTCTGTTTGCCTCAGTTTCCTCAACTGCAAAATGGGGATTATAACAGCCCCTGTCTCACAAGGTTGTTGTGAGGACCAAATGAGATAATAATTGCAAAATGCTTAAGTGCCTGGCACACAGTAGGCTCTATATAAATGTTAGCTATCATTATCACTATTATTAACTGAGATAATAATTGTAAAGTGCTTGGCACAGTGCCTGGCACATAGTATGTGCTGTATAAATGTTAGCTATCGTTATTGTTAACTGAGATAATAATTGTAAAGCGCTTAGCACAATGCCTGGCACGTAGTAGGTGCTGCATAAATGTTAGCTATTAGTATTATGAACTGAGATAATAATTGTAAAGTGCTTAGCACAATGCCTGGCATGTAGTAGGCGCTGTATAAATATTAGCTATTATTATTATGAACTGAGATAATAATTGTAAAGCGCTTAGCCCAGTGGCACATAGTAGGCGCTGTATAAATGTTAGCTATCATTATTATCATTATTATTAACTGAGATAATGATTGTAAATTGCTTAGCATAGTACCTGACACATAGTAGGCGCTATATAAATGTTAACTATTAAAGCTATGGGATCCTTCCTGAGCTTCAGTTTCCTTATCTGAAAAATTGGGACAATAATCTCACCTCCTTCCTCGCTGGGTTGTTTTAAGGATTAGATTGATAGCATATGCATGGTGCTTTGCAAACTTGAAATCTATACATAAACGTTAGCTGTTATTATTTCCCTAGGGCTAAAATGTCCTGCCTCGGGCCTCCCTTCAGTAGAGTGGGAAGGGGAGACCCCTATGCCTATGTAAGGGGGAGGGTTAGAGAAAGGAAAGGTATAATTAATTACTAGTTCCTTCTCCAGAAATGCTAATCGGGAAAAGCAATTAAAAGCAACTTTTTCCTCCCCTTTCTAATCTATGTTAAGAGCCAGTAATGAAGTTTAGGGCCGCTGTGACTCCATGTTTCAGCTTCACCGACTCAAGTCAAAACATTCCGGGCCAGGGAGGCTGCCAGCAGCCGTCTGGGGGCCTGTGTGCCCCCCGCTTACCGTCACGGTGCTGCCGGGATCCCAGAGGACAGGCTGAAGGGAGCTGCCCTACTCTGCGGAGTCAAGAGTCTGGATTAGTGCCCTTGAAATAATTCAGTTTAGTGCAGCATTTATTAAGCACCTTCAGTGTACTTACTAGGTGCTGTTGATCTGAAGACAAAAAAAAAAAAGAAGAAAGAAACAATGCCCACCCTCAGAGAGCTTATACTCTAGTGGAGGAAAAGCAGGTATCCAGAAAAGTAAATGCCAAGTTTATATCCAGGGATATAAATTATTTCAAGGGGAAGGGAGTTCTGGGAGGGACCAAGAAAGACCTTGTGTAGGCTCTACAAGGTAGACATGGGGGAGAGGGGAAGAGCCCTTCCAGTTTAAGTCAATTCAAGAAGCATTTATTAAGTGCCTATTTGTTGTATACTTGTCACAGGGCAAGGAGCTGGAGATAAGAAGGCAAAAAAGAGACCACCTGTGCAAATGTTTGGAGGTGGGAAATAGAATAGCTCATACAGGGAATTAGCTTGCAGGCCAGTGACGCAGATCACAGCTGACATTTCCATGGAACTTTACCATTACAAAGTGCTATTTTATATATGCATATATATATACATATATATGTGTGTGTGTGTGTGTGTGTGTGTGTGTGTGTGTGTATATATATGTACACAAAGTGCCATTTCACAAAGGAAGCTGTAGATGCTTAAGGAAGTTCCCTGTTCGTGGTCACAGATCCGGGCTTGAATCCAGTCCCTCTGACTTCCAGCCCAACATTCATCCTTCTTAGGAGGAGAACCTCCAGACCAGAGACAGGTGTCGGGTTTGGCAGAGGCCACAGCCATCGAGAGAGCCAGGCTCCAAACAAGAAAGATTTACTTCCCTGCTCCCAGGACGTTTTCCTAGAAAGGATGCAAATGGCCAGGAACCTGGAAGTTCTCCTTGTTAACAGTCCTGAGACTAGACCCCTTGTCTATCATTATCCTCATTTTACAGATGAGGCCATTGAGGCTGAGAGGGGCAGAGTGTGGCCCAAAGTCGCCCAGCTACTAAGTGTCTGAGGGAGGATTTGAATCCAGGCCTTCCTAACTCTAGAGCCTCGTTTGTGAGCTCACAACCTGCCCTTCGAGGATCCAATTCTTTTTGCCCTCCTCCTGTGATGGGTGCCCTCTGCACAGGCACCCCCTGCCCACTTCCTCTAGCCCTTCCTTCCTTAGGGGGTAGTCCAGAAAAAGGGGTCTTGTGCCTTTAAGCAGCCCCCTCCCCAAACCTCTGTGGCCTGTTTTATCTGAAGTCCAACCGCGTGTTGTTCCAGGGGCCGATCCGCTTTAGCTAATTAATAATCTGACAGGAGCCACCCAGGGGATTAGCTGCTGAGCCAAGCTCCACCAAACCCCAGCAAATGAGTCCTGTGCTCCCTGGGGGACATGGAGGTGACTTTGGAGGGGGTGCGGTGGACAAGCCCCCCTCATTGCCTGAGCAAGAGAGAGGTGGCTGGAGGGGGACGTGCAAAGTTTTTCCAGGGGGTTCAGGCAGGTGTCAGGAATCTGGGAAAGGTCTGTCTGGCCACCCTCCCCTGTTCCTCCGATTATCCCTGCCCTGTCTGCCCAAAGCCTGTTGGATTCTCCATCTGGCCAGCTTCCTTGAGCCTCTTGGGTTAGGGATGGGACTTCTAGACCCAATGACATTAGGGGAGGAAGACAGGGTGGGGTGTCTGGGCCTGATTTCTTTCTCCCTGTTGTTTGCTTCTGCCTCTTACTGCTAAGTGGGAATTCTAATAGAATGGGCTAGCCCAGCCCATCCATTTTATAGATGGGGAAGACTGAGGCCAAGAGACAGGAAGTGAATTGTCCAAGGTCATACAGGAGCACGAGATGAAGGCACGATTTGAGCTGAGGTCTTCAGACTCCAAAACCAGCGTCCTCTCCACCATATTGACTTCTGAGGAGGCTGCTACCGCAAACTGAGCGGGCTTCCAGAGGAAGTCCACAGGGCCCTTACGAAGGGCACGGCAGCCTTAACCTCCCCAGGCATGGGCAGAGAGCTACAGGGACGTCTCACGTCGTGGGAAGTGGTTTAGCCAGGTTAGGTGTGTGCTCAGGAAGATAACCCACATGCAGGGCAACCCCCATGCCCCAAGGCCTGTGGGCATGGAGCAAAAATGTCTCTCTGCTTGCCTTCCCGTCTCCCTGTATACTCCCTTGGCGCCCGGCCCCATGGCAGCTGGGAGGCCCAGCGCCAGCTTCAGAGTGGGCGTGCTGTCCAGAGAGACAGGGTGCCGAGGGATCTGACTCTGAAGAGGCTAGGCATTAGAACTACATCATGATGGAGCTTCTTCATCTACCTCTTCTCCCTTCCAGCCCCCTCTCCCTAGACCCACAAGGCTGGGAAATGCCCATCAAGCTCGTGATGGGGGGGGGGAGTGAGGGGCAGCTTGCCAGCTGGTGGTAATCCAGGCTACGGCAGCCAGGTGGCTAAATGCCAGTCAGGTGCTGGGCCCTGAGATGGGCGCTTTCCTCCGCCCCAGTCTGGCTCTGTAGGAGTTAAAGGTGGCTGAACTGTCTGGATGCCTCCCCTTCCCCCAAGCAGCGCCCCCTGCTTCCCCAGGGGGTCTCCTCTCCCCCAGCTCCCTAGATTTCTCTTCTCCCAGCCTTTCCCGGCATGGTGAGTTAGAGTCTTTGCGGTGGAGATGGAGGGATGGAGGGTGAGGGAGGCAGCGGAGGGGGTGGAGGATGCTGAGCTGGGGGGAACCTCTCCGTCTCCCACAGCTCTCAGCACATGGTGGTTTGGCCCCGTTTCGCAAGCAGCCTGCTGCCCGAGCTGCCTCCTGACCGACATCGTTAGCGTGGGTATTTATATTTCATTAACGACATTAAGCCCAAATGGTATTAAAAGCAGCGCTGGTGATAAATAGCTTATTAATAAACAGGGAGCAGTGTAGCCAGGCTCCAGCCAGCCCCCGTCATTAACCCTTGCTGCCCTAGAGGAGGGTGGGCCTGTCTGACGTCTGACCCTGGGGAATGGCATGGGGAGACAACACGAAAGGGCCTCGCAGGTGGCCGGGCCATTCCCAAGGAGCCAGCCTGGGGTTTTCCTTCTCAGCTTCTCCTAACAGCCAGAGCTGGACTCCAATGACCCCAGGCTAGGATGGTAGGGCCACATCCGGGATACGGAATGGGTGCTCCCTGTCCGCATCATCCCACCTTGGCATGGGCCAGCCCCGAGGCCTAGAACTCACTTTCTCCCCTGTCTATCTCTTAGAATCCCTAACTCTCTTCCAAGCTTCGTTTCAGGGCTTGTGTTGGGGCAGAAAGGACCCTGGATTTGAATTTGGGTCAAATGCCCCTCTGGTTCAGAGCTCAGCCCTACCTTTCGCTCTTGGGCAAAGCATCTGATCTATCTGTGCCTCGGTTTCCTTATCTGTAAATGAAGAGGTAGGACTAAGCGGCCTCCCAAAGTCATTTCTAGCTCCGAGTGCATAATTTCGCGATTCCACAAAGACTTTTCCGATCGCCCCACTTCAGCCCCTTCAACCCCCAATTGTCGGGTGCTCCCCAATAGCACTTTTCATATAGACAAGCTGCCTGCTCTTCAGCCCTCTCCCCACCACACCCCAGGACTATGCCCCGGGGATCCTATGACTTATTCGTGAATGCATTACTCGGAAGGGAGCGACTGGGCTATCTCTGTATCCACAGCATTCCCAGAAGTACCTGAGCCCTAGCAGGCCTTTGATAAATGTTGAATGAAAGCTTAAGCTCTGGGTATTTCTGCCTCAGCGTGGGCCCTGCCCAAGAGGGCTCCCTCCGCAGAGTTTGTCCAGTGGTCTTCCAGACCCTTTCTGTTCTAGAGCCAATCTTTCCATTCCCGTGAAGAAGACTTTGAGGATGACTTTCTTTTCCACATTAAGAATCCAGCAAACGTGGTTCCTCTCTCTTCAACCACACCCAGACTTTGGCCTTACTTGCCGAGCTTGTCCCCATCGCTCAAAGATTCTGCTCATGCACAAAATCGTAGTCAAGGAGGTTTGTTTTTTTTTTTAATTGGTCTCAAGTCCTCAGAGACCATCTGGTTCTGATTTTGCAAAGAAGGGAATGGAGGAGACCCAGTGAAAAAGTGATTTACCCAAGGTCACAGAGCTAGGATTAAGATCTCAGGTCTCCCGATTCACATATGGCCTCTCTGGACATAGGTCCTGACCGCTGAGGAACCAAAAGGGATAATGGCATCCTGAATATCAATCATGCTTCTCAAGAGATGTTTTGGGGTCCGCGGTCACTCGCTCCTGAAAAGTTAGCTTTTCAGACTTGGCCCTGGGTCTTGGGGTAAGTGTCCTTGCTCACCCCGGCTGCACGCCAGCCTTCCGTGTCCGTCTGCCTGGACACCGCTTCACCTAGAATATAACCTCTTCCCAGAAAAAAAAAAAACACAGGACTTAGAGTCAGTGGAAAGAGGGCTGGATTTGAAGTCAGGGAACCTGAGTTCAGATCTTGACTCTAATATTGTGTGACTCGTTTCTAGTTTCTTTCTCCGTGAAAGGAGGAGGGTCGGGCTGGCCATCTTCTAAGGTGCCTTCCGACTCAAAATTGCCAGGTCTGAGTCCTAGTTTTTGTCATTTGCTAGCTTTGCCTCAGTGTCCCCATTTGTAAAAGTGAGGATCACGCTAGTGCCTACCTCCATTGGTGCGAGGTTCAAATTAGACTGTGTGCAGAAAGCCCAGGTTACAGCTGTCTTCTCACTCACATACCCAGACTTTGAACAAGAAGGGCCTTAGGGGGTCACATCCAAGTCTAGCACACAGTAGGCACTTAAGGAGTTGACATGACTCTGGCCTCGAGTCCTACCACCGCACAGCCTAGGCCCAGCGGAATGGGGAGAAACCCAGCCCATTGCCGCTGGTTCGTAGGCTCAGCTAGCCCTCTCCATCCTGTGATCCCTTGCCCTGGGCTAAGGCAGGGTGGGACAGCCAGGCCAATGGGATGTTGTTCTCCTTGGTCATCCCCCTTCTCCCCAACACTGTGGCTGGGGGGGGGCGAGGTCTGACCAGAGGCAGAAGTTGGGGCATCTTGACAATTGCGGTTTGGAAGAGAAAGAGTGAGTTCAGAGAACCTCCATTACCACGTGGTTCTGGCAGAGAAGTCGGGGGGGGGGGGTTGTCTCTGGGACCATCTGGTCGTGTCTCATATGCACTCAGGGAAGACAGAGAGCTAATTAATTAGCAGGGTTCCTGCCTCCGTGTGAGAGAACTCAGCCCTGCCTTTCCCAGCCCGTTCCAGAGCTGGCAGGGAGGTCAGAAAGCCGTGGTAATGGGGAGGCCCGGACAAAAGGAAATGTACTTTTCACTTTGGAGGAGAGAATCCTGAGGAGAATCCGGAAGAGGGAAGAGGGGCAGATGAGGCGGGCAGCGGGTAGGGACTCCCCTAGAATTTCTCCACCAGTTATCTCCGTGATGTTGATGGCAGACCAACCACAAGCTCCCAGGGGGAAGGGGATGGGGACGGTTTCCCCATCCTGGACTTGGGCTGCCCGTCTGACGTTCTTGGCTTTCTCCGGTCACACCCTTCCTGGGCCCCCGCGGAAGAGAAAGGCATTGAGTGGGCAGATGGGGAGCCATGATGGTGGTGGGGGCAGGGCGAGGGCAGGACTGTGTGGGCTTGGGGTCAGATAGGCAAGTTGATTGGCACCGTTTTTAAAAAATCAAAGCGTTTTTGATGTTTCTTTTTTACATTGTTATTTCTAGATTCCCACCCCACCCCTTATAGTGCGCCTTTCCTTGTCATAAAGAGAAGCAGGGACACAGTGGCCACATTTAACTGCACCCCTAATCCCCTCCGCTTCTCTGAGGAAAGGAGAGGTACATTTCCTCCTGTCTTCTTCAAGGCCAGGAATGGTCCTTACGACTACGGTGTTTTCCTTCACTTTCATGTTACCATGTATGACGTTCTGGTTCTGCTCGCTTCCCTCTGCATCAAGTGCAGACAAGTCTTCCTGTGGTGTTTCTGGATCCGTCACGCGTCCTTCGCTACAGCACAGTAGTGCTCTGGTGACAGTGATCGGGCCATTCCCCAATCCATGGATGGCCGCAGAATCCTAGGATCTCAGAATTGAAGGGTCTGGCCCAAGTATGGAAGGAGTCACCACTGCGACATCCCCGAAAGGTGGTGTCCAGACTCCTTTTCTGTCTTTATACCCCTATCCCCACTTGGCTGCTCCCCCGGAGCAGGCAGGAGCTGCCCCTTCTTCCCTGAGGGAAATTCAGTTTATGATTCTCATAGACCATAAACTTCCCTAGGGCAGGCACTGGTTCATCCTTTGTCTTCCTATCCCCAGGCTTCGGTACTGTCCCTGGCGCACAGTAGGTACTTGATAAAGCATAGTAGGCAGTGTGGCATTGTAGATACAGTGGCTGGATTTGAGGCCACGTTCTGCCCTGAGATTGTGATAAAATCATTTTACGCCCTCTCGGCCTCAGTTTCTTCATCTGTAAAATGGGGATAATAGTAACATCTGCTTCACAGGGTTGTATGAGGAGCAAATGAAATAATATACTTAAGATGCTTTGTGAGCCTTAAGGCATGTATGTAATTATTAGATACTATAATTACTATGTTGCTGTTATTATTGATAATAATGTTATATTGATATGTGTGTGGAGAGATTCTCTCTATATATATACACATATATACATATATGTGTATGCGTATATATATATATATATATATATATATATCTCCCACTCTACACACACACACACACACACACACACACACACACACTATCCACGGGTACTGGACCTATGATTTCACTGATATAGGGAACTCCAAGAAGAGGAAAATCCTTCTACCAGCCCCGGTTGGCACTTTCTCTGCATTTATTCTCCTAGAGCACAGTGAGGTTAAATGACTTGCCCAGGGTCACACAGCTAGTAAATCTTGGTTTAGTCTAGGATCATGGAAGAGAAGGCATACAGGAGGACATCTAGACAATATAAAAAATTAATTTTTTTTGGTTGAGCAGCAGGGGAAGAGGGCAAAGGGGAAAGAGTGTATGTGGTGGGGGTGGTTTGGGGCCCTAGTCTGTAAGGACACCTTCCAGGACTGTGTTCTCACCAGAAGCCCCTCACCCCAGCGCCAGGGGTTTGTCAGGGATAAGGGGGAACGGCTGACGGCTACAGGGTCTGGCCTAGTATTAGCCTGAGTTTGTGGGTAGAATTTCTTAGATTGGGAAGCCCAGCCCTCGAGCTGGGAGTATTGATCCCCTAAAAGAAGGAAGGGCTCTCTGGACCCAAACACCTCCCACTTGCCTCTGTGACTCAGCGGGCCTTTTTTCGCCCGGGTTCCATCATGCTTGGACCCCAGTTGGCCTAGGAGCTGGGGTTGGGGGAGAGGCAACCCTGCCTCCCCACCAGCCTCCCGGCCCACTCCTGTCCAGAGAGAGACAGTAGCTGGGGGTGGGGTGGGGTGACACATGGAGGCTCTGTGGGAGCCCTCTCTCTGCTTCATTTTGCCCCTACTTCTTCTCGGGCCTAATTAAAGACTCTGAACAGTTTACAGCCCATGGCTGACTTTTATTTGTATCCTTAGTAATTACCTTCTGCCCTAAAATAAGTTTCGATGGGATAGGATAGATTGAGGTTTTTTTTTGTTTTTTGTTTTTGTTTTTGTTTTTTTTTTTTTTGGCAGAGTTCTCAGCTTTGATTTTGCAAACATCTGAATGTTTGTATGTCTGTGTATATCTGGGATACTGCCCTAAGTGACATTTTCTGTCTTCCTCCGTCCTGCCCCTAATTTTCCAGATTCCTGGTTCCTCCTGCTCTCTCCACCTTCATCTCTGTCCCACCTTTCCAGGCTGGGCTTGCATGGCCTCTCCTCACACACAGAGTGCCTCATCCAGCCTGGCTTCCTGGTGGTTCTTCCCACCTGACTTTCCTCTTAGCGATCTAGATGTCCCCTTCTCTGTGATGGAGAGAAGCACCTGGGGAGATGCCTCGCCTAGCATCACACAGCCAGGTCTCCGTTGAACCTCTGGCCCGAGCAGGGTTCCTGGACTGGTCCCCAGCCTGTCTCTGCTGCTAAGCAGCTCTGGCCACAGGGTCATCCTGCTGATTCTTTGCTAGCGTCCTCACCTGTCAAGGCTGAGGGTCACCCGGCATCCCCCGCCCTGTTACACCCCAGTCCTCTCACCTCTACCGTTTCCTGTGTTTACTCAAGCCAGAGGACCACCAGAGCGGGGCGTTGGGGAGGGTCCCTCTGGTACCTCTGTGAAAAGCAGGGAGGAGGCTGTGGGGCTGCGTGTGTGAAAGCTCGGGCTTGGTTTCCAAGAGGGTCTTCTCCAGTGGCTGACCACAGGCTGAAATCAGAGCCTCAATCCCCCTTGGCAGTGACAGATGTTGATTTCTCCACCTCGTCAGCCTCTGTTCGCACCAGAAGCCCCTTGTCCCAGCAACATATCCAGGAGGTTTGCAGGCTCTGGCCCAGCTGAGGGTCACCAAGAACTTGTATTCTGAGAAAGAGAGAAAGAGACAGAGAAAAGAAAAAGAGCAGGAGAGAGAAAGACAGAAAGAAAGACAGAGAGACAGACAGACAGACAGAGAGAGACAGAGAGAGACTGATTTGGTGATGCTCTCCCCCTCTCTTAATCTAACCCGCTCATTCAATATGCATTCATGAAATGCCTACTGTGTGCCAGACAGTGTTTGAGGCAGTTAGATGGAATGGTGGATACAGCACCAGGCCTGGAGTCATGAGGACCTGAGTTCAAATCCAGCCTCAGATGCTAAATGGGGATAGTTACAGCACTTACCCCCCAGGGCTGCTGTGAGGAACAAATGGGACAATATTTGTAAAGCATCCTGCACGTAGTAGGCACTATGTAAATATTACTTTACTAGGAGTATCCTGGCTCTGTCACTCAGTGCCGCTGCGACCCTGGGCAAGTCCCTTATTTCTCCTGCCTCAGTTTCCTCATTTGTTGAATGAATGGGTTGGACCAGACTCTTTCTCAGCTCCCTCCCAGCTCTGAATCAGCGACCCTGTGACGTGGACAGGTAACTAAACTGGAGGAATGTCCGTCATTTTGCCAAGCTTGATTTCAGCACTAGGCGCTCTACGGGGTGGTGGGGCTACGGAGACTGAAATGAAATGAAATGATTCCTCCCCTCCGGGAGCTGACTTCTACAGTGGGAAACAGGATATGCCGGGTGAACTCAAATTAAGCATATGCAAAATACCTTTAAAAATAAATACAAGGCCATTTAGAGAGGAGATACTATTTTGGGGAGCACTATTAATCGGGAGAGTCAGAAAAGGCTTCTTTGTAGGAGCTGAATCTTGAGGGGAGGTAGGAGGTGATGGCATTCCAAGAGTGGGAGACAGCCTGAGCAAAGGCTTGGAGGTGAGGAAAGGTAAGAGGCCATGTGGTTGAATAGGAAACCTAATGGGCTTGGGAGGCAGGAGAGGCCTGGGTTTAAATCTGACCTTTGACCCCTCCTAGCTGTGTGAGTGTGGGGAAATTATTTAAGCTCTCGGGGCCTCTGTTTTTTCATCTATAAAATGGGAACCATTAGACCAACAGCGCTGTTGGGAGAATAAGATGAGGCAGTGTACCTAAGATGCTTTCCCACACTTTAAAGTGCTCTGTTAATGTCTGCTGTTGGTATCATTAACTCAAGCTCGATTCAGCCTGGCTCTGCCATTTCTACGCGGGTGACCTTGGCACTTACTCTGATTTTAGTTTCCTCATTTGTAAAATTAAGTGCGTCATAAAAGCGTGTTGATTGATTAATTAGATGACCTCCGAGGTTCCTTTTAGCACCGCGTCTACGATCTTGCGATCCCCGGGCGACCTTGGGCCTGCATCGAGAGCCTCAGTTTGTTCATCCGTTAAAGGGTGGAGTAAATAACATCTTATGGATGAGGTCTTTTCTTGCTCCAAGTCTGTGATGCTCTATGAACCAGGAAGTGCCCACCACGTGCCGGACAATGCCCGAGGTTCTGCCGGATCTAAAAACCATTCCTGCCTTCAAGGAACTTCTCTTCTGCTGAGCGAGGTGCCTCGTGGGGTCAGAGGCGCTATGGGGGGTCAGTCACTCGAGTCCCATTCAGTTTGGTCAGACCTGATCTTGTATCTGTTGTAGAAGGCCGTGGCCCCTCCACAGGACTGATGGAGAAGCTTCCTAGGAGGTGGAGATGCTGAAGCTCCCCACTCCGGTAATCCCAGGCTGACGGAAGCTAGACGATGCCCCCGGCAAGTTGTCTTCTGCTGGGCATAATGGACCTCCGTAACTCTGTCCCACCCGCCAGCTCTGGGTCACTCATCTTCATCCCCCGGGCTAAAGTGCTGTCTCACTGGGGCCATGTGCGCCCCGGGGCATCCGTGGACTTAGCACCTCTTTCAGCCTTGCTCGTCCATCTGAATCCTGGGCCCCGGCCCTGCCTGCATGCTACCTGCCTGGCAAATTCCAAAACCCAGATAAGTCTTAGGAAGGACTTTAAAAAAAAAGAGCTGCGCTTGCTGTCTTGATGTGCGTAAGGGGCCCTCAAAAACTTTATTTGAAAGGATTGGAGGGATCCCCCAAACTGGAGATCTGAAACAGTATAAGGCAGAAAAGGGAGAAGGCGCCTGGGTTTCCAAGGACTGATTAGATGGCACGCCAAGTGTATTAAATTTTGCAGA
>CM053622.1:808125868-808174324 GCA_028646595.1 Phalanger gymnotis | reverse complement strand
TCTCTCTCTCTCTCTCTCTCTCTCTCTCTCTCTCTCTCTCTCTCCCCTTCCCTCTCTTTCTCCTTTCTCTTTCGTCTTCCCTCCCCCCTCTCTCTGTCTGTCTCTGTCTCTCTCTCCCTCCCTCCCCACTTCTATCTCTCTTTCTCTGTTTCTGTGTCTCTGCCACTTCTCCATTTCTCCTACCAATTTTCTTTCCTACTCCTGATCAGAGCCCACTCCTCAGCTCCCTGCAGAGGGGAAACTCTTTCTCTGGTTTCCTTTAAGATAGTGGGGTATGTGGGGCGGTGGGGGGGGGTGTTCTCAGTGACGGAAATGGGTACAGAACATGGGCCTTGATCTCAGTCTCCTCACATCCCCCCAACCATATTTCCGAGACTGCTGCAACCCCCCGCTCTCTCCCCTCCTTATTTTTATAGGGAAAAAAAAAGGCAGGAAAAGAATCCATCTGGCGTATGAATAATTGAAATGGCTCAACTCTGTTCCTGTTTCTGCTGTTTGTTCTCAGCCCTCCCTCCATCTCATCCCCCCCTAGGGTATGGGGCTCGGAGCTGAGAACGTGGCCATTCTTGGGAGGTTCTGTGCACAGGGAGCGGGGCCATTCCCTGGTGGCAAGGGGAAGATTGGATGGGGAAGGGGCGGGGGGCGGGGCGGGGTCCGAGCCCAGTCATGCTCTCCAAGAGGAGCCTAGAATGTCAGAAACACCTGGTCCGGCCCCCTTGCGTTTTACGGAGAGGCGACCGAGGTCTAGATCGGGGAGACGGTCTGAGATGATCTCTGCCCAGCACAGGGGTCCGCCCCTGCTTGGAGTTTCCCCAAATCACAAATTCTTGTGACTCCTTCCAGGACCTCTCAATTCCAGGCTGCCCCCACCCCTGCCTGGAACACTTTGCATCCTTCATCTCTGCCTTTCAAAATCTCTGACTCTATTCAAGGTTCAGCTTAAAGACCTCTTCATATCCCCCTAATTGTTAATAGTACCAAATGACTTTGTATCTATTTTTAATTTTGTTGTTTCAATCATATCAGTCTCTTATTGACCCTATTTGGTGTTTTCTTGGCAAGTATACTGGAGTGGTTTTGCCACTTTCTTCTCCAGCTCATTTTACAGATGAGGAAACTGAGGCAAACAGGGTGACGTGACTTGTCCAGGACCACACAGCCAGTAAGTGTCTGAGACCATATTTGAACTCAGATCTTCCTGACTCCAGGCCTGGCACTCTATCCACTGTTCCGCCATTAAATTAAAAATTAAAATTTTATATTTACTTGTCTGTATACATGTTGTTTCTCCACAGTGGAGGGTAAGCTCCATAAGGGCAAGGTCTTTTAATTTTTTATCTTTGTAAACCCAGTGCCTGACATACAGTAGATGTTTAATAAATGCTTGCTGAATTGAATTAAATCGAGCTCATATATGCCTAATATGCGCCTGTGCCAGGCTCAGAGAAAGACCCAGAGATGAAAGGACACAATCCCTGTCCTCAGGGAGTTTGCCACTGAAAAGGGGAGATATATATGTGGATCAGAAGCCGCAGTGCTGGAGTAGAGAGGAAAGGAAGGAAAGGCCTCTGGGAAGGATGGATAAAGACCCCGCCTCTGAGTTCAGAAGACCTGGCTTATCTCACACATACTGACTTTGGGGTCCTCAATGCTCCACCTTTCTGAGAACCTCAGTGGCAGAGAAGATGTCACCCTGCATCGGTAGACAGAGACTCCTCACCCGGGAGTTCTGTGTGCCTGTGGCCCCTCCCTATGATTATTATTATTATTAGTTTTAATTAAGAGGGAGAGGAGAAGAGATCACCTTGGGTTGGGGAGGGGATCGGAAAGGGATTTATGCATGGGGGGGCCCTAAGTTGGGCGCTGAAGGAAGGAGGAGAGATTTCAGGAAGCATCCCTTGGGGGTTGTCAGTTTCAGGCATGAGGGGGGTACAGTAGCCTTAGGGACGAGCTCCCCTTCAACTCTGACCTGCCAAGATCAAGCATTGTGGGGAATGATGATTCTTTTCGCTCCATCCCAAAGACTTTCACTAGTAGCTTTTACCCTTATGCCTAAAGGGGCTCAGCCCCCCGGCTCGGGCACAGTGCCCAGGCCCTGAGTGGAGTGGTTAGGGAGAAGCCAGGTTGAAGGAGATGGCCAGGATGAAACAGCCAGGCTCTTTCTCCAGTCCGTGCTTCCCAGCCCCATTTAGTCAGAGGGAAACAGTCTCCCTTCGCTCCAGAACTGGGGGATGCTCTGAGAGACTGGGTCCAGTCCAATGCCCGTACGGAAGAGTCCTTGGCCCAGAGACATTTTTCACTTTCCCTGTTTGCAGAGAACCTTGTAGGAAAGCAAAAAGAATGAGGCCAGACTTTTCTCTCCTCATCCTCTCTCTCCCTGCTCGCCCTGCCTTGTCCACTCCACCAGGCTGAGCCAGAATCTGCTGCCTTTTCAAGTTCCAGGAGCGCTGGAGAATTCTCTGTCTCTTTAAAATCGTATAGAGGGAAAACATGGAACTTTAGTACATTAATTCTAGATGAAGATGGGCCTCCAGATGACAGACTGATCTATATTCCTTCCCACAAGACAACTTCCTCTCACTCCCCCTGGCCCCCCTCCCCTCCTGCCCCACTCTGTCCAGCTGTTGGTCGGCACCAACGGTCTCCTGCTCCATCAGAAGGGGACATCAGGCTCGACTGGGGTAGGGTACATTTCATCCCAGAAGTAAAATGCTTTCCCTGGTCAATAGGGAGAGGGCAGAATACTGACGCAGGGTGTGGGAATTTATGGTGGACACTTGTGTTCATGGCCTCAGAAATATGGTTGAATTTACAGGTCTAATGAGTTGGGTATTTGTAGGTGTGTGTTTGTATGTGTGTATGTATATGTCTGTCAACAAGTATCATTGGGGAAGTCATAGATTTCATTTTGGAAGATGCCAGGCTACTTAGTTCAGTCTCTGGGTTTTTGTTGGGGGGCATCAGGGTTCCTGTCCCCCCAGGAAAAACTCCCCCGTGGATAAAGAGGGCAAGAGGTGAAAATGAAGCGGTTAAGGTGTATGTGTGTATACACACACACATATACATATATATTGCTCAGGAAGCAAAAAAATTTAAAATCAGAATTGTATGTGTATGTACACACATATATTTTAGTTTTTTATATAAATACTTCTTTCCATGGTATAAAGGCAAGGGAATGTCTAGCATTCCAGAGCCTGATGTGAATAATTAGATATTTATATCCAATAAAACTTGCTAGATGAGGAAATCATTCCCCTTGGTATGAATTCTCAGTTCAGGACGAGTTTCGGTGGTTGAGTTTGGGGTGTGTGTGCGTGTGTGTGTGTGTGCGTGTGTGTTTGTGTGTGTGTCTTTGAACAGTAAAATCCAGGGTTTGGCACTAAATGAATCTCTTTACCATAAAATAGCTAAATGTTTTGGTTTCCTTGTTTGTTCATTTTTTTTCATTTCGAGCGCTCCCAGATCTGCCCCATCATGTCAGTGCGAATAGTTTTCCTCTCTTGTGCATTTTTAATATCAGCTGGAGAAACTTGTTCTTGGGACCCCTCTGCTGTAGCTCAGCCCCAGACTACCCCCACAAAGCACCACACTATCCCTCCGCAAGCAACGATTAAGGCCCTTACTGTGTGCCAGGACTCATAGTAGGCTTTGGGGGTACAAAGAAAGATATAAAACAATCCCTGCCCTTGAGGAGCGTGCATTCTAAACGGGGAGGCACATATATAAGTAGGTACATACAAGATACCTAAGGAGGAGATGGAAGCGAGCCTGAGAAGGGAAGGTTCTAGCAGCTGTGGGGGCCACAAAGGCCTCCTGTGGAAGGAGATAATGGCGGAGCCTGGCCCCAGAGTGGAGGGGACCTGGGTTCAGATCTCACCTCTGATCTTTATTACTCATGTGACCCTGGGCCAGTCACTGAGCCTTAGCTTCCTCATCTGTGAAATAAAGGGGTGTTTGGACCGTATGACCCCCAAGGGAGGTCCCTCCCGGCCCTGTGATCCCTATGGGCAAGCTGAATGCATACACATGCTCATTCATGCTACGGGCCCACTTCTCTTGAGAACACACACAGACACATACAGACACACACGTCTCAAGAAAAACTTAAGCCAACATTGTACCTTCTCTAAGAGAGTGTCCAAGAGCGGGGCCTCCATCTCCTGGTCCCACTGGAGCTATTTCCAAAACCGTAGTAAATAATGATTATAATCTCCAGTACATGTAGCTCTTGAAAGTTTACAAAGCACTTTACAAATGTGATCCCATATAGTCCTCACGACAACCTGGTTATCACCCCCACTTTACATACAGATAAGGAAACTGAGGCAGGCTGAGGTGGAGTGACTTGCCCAGGGTCACGCAGCCGATAAGTATCTAAAGCAGAATTTGAACTCATGCCTTTTTGACTCCAGGTCTGGCCACCTAGTTAGCTCTAACTCCTTTTTCTTCACTTGGCTGTGCAGGGACACCCCCCCACCAAGAGGACATTATACCCCTGCTTGTCTGGCCGCTCTTCAGAGTGAGAGGCCATTTGGGAGTTTGGGGCTGGGCATTTTTGTGTATCTAAGCTTAGGGGAAGGAGAAAGACTTTTGCCCACCTATAAGTACATTCTGGCTTATGTCATGGAGGCTTAGGATGTCAGAGCTGGAAGGGCCCTTAGAACAGGAAATGTCAGAGCTGGGAGGGCCCTTAGAACACAGGAGGTCAGAGGTGGGAGGGCCTTTAGGACATAGAATATTAGAAATTGAGAGGGTCTTAAAACATAAAATATTAAAACAAAGAATATTATAATTGGAAGAGGTCTTAGAATATAGAATTTCAGAGGTAGGAGGAGGCCTTAGAACACAGAATGTCAGGGCTGGGAAGGCCCTCGGAACACAGACTATCAGAGCCAGGAGGGCTCTTAGAACACAAAATGTCAGAGCTGAGAGGGGCCTTAGAACAAGGAATTACGTCAGAGCTGGGAGAAACCAAAGAGATTACTTAATCCAGCCCCTTTCAGTTGTAGAAGAGGAAACTGAATCCAGCCTAGGTTCACCATTGCTCCAAGTTCCCTCAGGTTTCCCACAGCTCCAGGGGCTGGACAAGAGCCCAGGGCTCCAGGGTCCCAGTGTCGGATTCCTTCTACTCCATGTGTTTTTCTCCCAGATGGCCTAAGCTTTAGGAATGCAGGTCTAGGCAGTGGGTGAGGATGCCTTTCACCCTCATGCAGGTTAAACCTTTTAAAGAAACCCTACCCACCCTTGCTTGAGGTCTGTCTAAGGCCTCCCTGACTTCACTCGGAATTAACAGAGAAGGGGCAGCTAGGTGGCACAGTGAGTAGAGCACCGGCCCTGGAGTCAGGAGGACCTGAGTTCAAATCCGGCTTCAGACACTTGACACATGTACTAGCTGTGTGACCTTGGGCAAGTTACTTAACCCCAATTGCCCTCCCAAAAAGCAAAAAAAAAAAAAAAGAATTAACAGAGAAATCATGCCCAGCCCTAAGAAGGTGACAGTTCCATTGTCTTGTTCCCCAGTCAGAAACCATCTGAAGTCTTGGGCTACATCCTGGGTTACTCATTTTAGGAACAATGTGCTGAAGCTCCCCTAATGTCTGTGCTGAATATGAGTGGAAGGGATAATTGGGATGTTGACTCTGGAGAAGAAAAGACTCAGGGAAGTTGTAGTAGCTTTCTCCAGATAATGGAGAGAGTGTCTCTTGGTTTGGCTCTGCTTGGACCAAGAGACAGAGCCAGGAGCAGCAGGTGGGAGTTGCAGGTTGGCCAGGTTAGGCTGGGTGTCAGCAAGATCTTCCTACAATTCACGGCTGTCCCAGAGCAGAGTGAGCTGCCTCAGGAGCTGCGGGCTTCCCTCCTGGGAGGGCTCCAGACAGGGGCTGCATGACTATTTGTCATGGACTTTATTGTGGGAATTCTTACTCGTGTTATGCGTCAGACCAGGCAGTATATGAGAGCCCTTCACACTTTGGGATGCAGCGTTCCTAAACTCTGGACTGGTGTGTGGGGAAAAAAAGATGACCGAAAAGCTCCCAAGGGTCAGCCTGAGGAATTGATCAGATAAATGCCCTGGATGCTAAGAGAAAGGGGTCAGGGAGTTACTTGGGGTCTGAAAAGCAGAGGGACTATATATAGGATCCTCTCCAAGAGAGGAGGCCGGGAATATTTTCATCTGGAGCAAAAACATTTTGGGGGTGCAAGGTGAGAGAGGAGCAGAGAGCAATCTGACCCAGTCACTGGGACAGCTCTACTATGGGACTCTGAGGCCTCAGGGACAGAAAACTGGTGATAGGGTGGCCCAAGGTATCTTGTTCTTCTGAGGCAGGTGCCCCAACCACGTTGGCCCCTGAGACAAAGTCCAGTTTGCCCGATGTCAGCTCTCCTTCCTCCCTCCCCTCGCTTTTTCCAGGTTTGCTCCGGTTAAAAGCCAGAGCCAATTTGGGGACCCTGGTTCCTTGGCTTGGGCCTTTTAAGGCAAGAATCTGAGGTCTTCTGATGCCTTTAAGGGAAGGAGAAGGAGAAGGAGAAGGAGGGTTGAAAAGGTCTGTTACCCCAAGTAGTAGCAGCAGAGTATAATTACATAGCACAGCTCACAGTGGATATAGACAGCTCGGTAAGTGCAGCTGGGGCTGCCGAGCCTGTCACCATCACATGGCGCGCCTCCCCCTTTGCCTTTTTTTTTTTTACTCTTTTCTCCCCCCACCCCTTGCCCTTCCCCACCCACACCAAGGGCACTGCCCTCTGGAAGAGCAAATGCAGCGGCTGGCGTGGGCTGCTGGTTCCCAGCTTGGGGTAGGCAATGTGCTCTTGTGTCAGGACAGCACACTGTCGAGAATGCACACACACACACACACGCGTGTGTGTGTGTTTATCCGTGTGCACATAGCAGCACACACACATATTCAGGAATTCTGTTGTCCCCATGGGGAGATGGGCATATTTTTATTACTCCTCGATGCTTGACAAATAAATTTTGTGAGGGATGACTGAATGATTGATTGATGGGGTCCTGGACTCTGGTCTAGAAACAAAGTTTATTTCTCCCACCCTCACCCCAGATGTGATTGAACCTTGAGGTTTTCTACCTTGTCTCCTTTCTTTTCTTTCTCTCTTTTTCTTCCTTCTCTTTTTCTTTCTTTCTCACCCTTCCTCCTTCCCTTCCTCCTTTCTTCCCTCTCTCCCTCCCTCCTTTCCTCTATTCCTTCCTCCCTTCCTTCCTCCCTCCTTCCTCCCCTCTGTCCTTCTCTCCTTCCCTCCTTTCCTCTCCTTCCCCCCTTTCCTCTCCTTCCCCTCCTTTGTTCCTTCTTTCCTTCCTCCCTCCTTCCTCCCTTCTCTCCTTCCCTCCTTTCCTCTCCTTCCCCTCCTTTGTTCCTTCCTTCTTTCCTTCCTTCCTTCCTTCCTTCCTGCCTTCCTGCCTTCCTGCCTTCTTTCCGTGGCTAGAATGCTAGAATTGGGAGTCTTGAAGTCATGGGTTTAAATTCCACCTTAGAAACTAGTTGCATGACTCCTATGAAAATCCTTTAGCCTTTGTGAACCTTAGCTTCCCTGTCTGTAAAATGAGGATAATAGTGACATCCACCTAGTAGAGCTGCTGTGAGATGGGATGAAATCTTGTGTATAAAGGGCTTTGTCGACCTGGAAGTGCCATATAAATAGGTTTTCTTTCTCTTCTCTCTTCCTCCACTTTGCCTTCTATTTCTTATTGTTCTTTTTCCCTCTTCTTTCTATTTCTAATCTTTTTTATTCTTCCTTCTTTTCTCTTTCTGCCTCTTTTTCTCTCTTGTATCTTTCTTCCTCTTCCTTTTCTTTCATTCTTTTTTTTCCTTTTTCTTATTTTTCTTTCTCTTCCTCTTTCTTTTCTTCCTTATTCTTCTTTCCTTCCTTCCTTTTTCTCTTCCTTTCCTCCATTTTCTTTCTTTTTCTTCTTCCTCTCTTTCCCTTTCTTTCCTTCTTTCCTCTTTCTTTTTTCTTTTTTCTCTCATTTGTCTTTTTTTGCTTTTTTCTTGTTCTCTCTCTCTCTCTCTCTCTCACTGTCTCTCTCTCTCCTTTCTCTCATTTCCTTCCTTTTTCTTTGCTACATTAAAAAAAAAACCTCCTCAAGTAGCAGGGCCCAAGCTTCCTGACTGACTCTTGGAGAAACCAGTCAAATCTCCCCTCATCGAGAACATTTTGACAGCATAAAATTGCTGCTAGAATGTGACTTTAGCAAAAAGTAAAAAAAAAAAAAATCCTTCCTTCATGCATATGGAGTTTTTTGGAAAAAAAAATGGTATTTTAATGCTTTCTATTAAATTGGGACTAAAAGTGGTGTCTTAATTTGCATGCATTAGCATATTTGCATATAGATCACTGAAATGGTGGAAGAGAGAAGAGCCTTTAAATGAAAATTCTTTTAAAGGCACAGACCTCTCTCACATTCTTGCTCATGTTCCCCTCTCTCTCTCTCTCTTTCTCTCTCTCTCTCTTTCTCTCTCTCTCTTTCTCTCTCTCTCTCTCTCTTTACCTCTCTCTCTTTCTCTCATTGGGAGTTGGGTTATTTAGATTTTTCACCTCTTCTCCACTATCTGTCTTGTTTGAAGTCCGAGTTGGGACAAAAATCTTTCTCCTGTCCAGGAATAGGGATTGGGGGCAGGGGGATGGGGTGGGGAGGAGTAGCAGCAGCATAGACGGACCCTGGTGGGTGGCCAGTAACTGTGGAATAGACTGGCTTGGTGGAAGACAGAACTCAGTGCCCCAAATCATCCATAAGAAGCCGGTAAAGGTTATAATCTTGTATCATCCCCTCCCCGGTATTAAATCTCAGAAAAAAGAAGATGGCTTCCCTCTAAGAAAACTTCAGTTCAGTCCAAGAAATATTTATTAATCACCTACTGTTTGCCTAAGGCACCCTGATTCCTAGCCTCCTGGCCTCTGAAGTCCTTTCTGGCCATGCATTTTCTCCAATCCACCATAGTTCAGCGCCATCTTTTTCTCATCTAGACCATCATGATATCTCCAAGACTCTGCTGGAAAAGCTGATTGACTGCTCCATGGGTGAATTACAGTGGGGGTCCTGTGTGGATGGGTATTGCTTAGCCCAGAAGGCCAGGACAGTCCTGTCTGATGCTAGTGTGATCACTGCCACTGGACCTTGCTTACTGAGTCGGCTCTCTCTCTCACTACCCTCCCCACAGGACTCTCCAAAGGCATTCTAGGGGAGCCTAGGGTGGAGCTGGGAGATTAGGGGGCCCTCCCCCATAGGGAGGCCTCAACGAAGGCAGAGCAGGGGAACCTCTTCTCCTTCAGGGCCTGTTTTGTGGTCACAGCCCCGACCCCTTACCCAATGTTCCCAGGCTTGACTAGCCCAAGACATGTTGACCGCAGCATGGGTCACTTAGCCTGCCAATAGTTAGCCTGGGTCCTTGGTCTCAGAGGAGGAGGTGGAGGAGGAGGAGGAGGAGGAGAAGGAGGAGGAGGAGGATGGACGGTGGCAGGGGGCCTGGGATCCAGAAGACCTGAGTTTAATTTTGGCCTCAGACACTTCCTGGCTTTGTGATCCTGGGCAAGTCACGTAACCTCTGCCAGCCTCAGTTTCTTCATCTGTAAAATGAATATAATAATAGTCCCTACCTACCCCCCAGGGTTGTTATGAGGATCAGATGAGATAATGACTATAAAGCACTTAACACAGTACTTGGCACGTCGTGTGAGCTATACAAATGTTGGCTTTCATCATCTAGAGGCAGCTAGATGGTGCAGTGGACAGAGCCCAGAGCCTGGAGTCAGGAAGACTCACCTTCCTGAGTTCAAATCCATCCTCAGACACTGACTAGCTGTGTGACCCTGGATAAGTCACTTTACTGTGTTTGCCTCAGTTTCCTTATCTGTAAAATGAGCTGGAGAAGGAAACAGCAAATCACTCTAGTATCTTTGCCAAGAAAACCCCAGCTGGGGTCACAGAGAGTCAGACATGGCTCAACAACAACTCAATCGTCACTTAATGCATTCATATACCCAGTACCTGGCAAACAGTAGGTGCTTAATAAATGCTTAGTGATTGATAGACAGGGACCAGAGGGATGCGAGCCTGCTGGCTTAAAATACAGTCTTAACAAACTCAGTCCTTTCTCCATTTTGGTATTGGGTGCCCAAAGGCAGCAGAGAGAGGGCCAGGATTTGGGTCTCCCCCTCTCCCCCATTGGGTGGTCCCTCACATTAGGTGAACCGCTTGGTCATTGGATGAGTGGAGGGGTTTTTTTGGTGGGGGGGGGTTGAAATATTCTTGTAGCAGTATTCCAACCCAACACCAGCAAGGAAACTTGGGTAGAGAAAGGTACCTTAGAAAATCCAAGTGGCTCCCCTAAACTATCCTCCCATGCTTAGGTGCGGGGGTAACAGAGGGTAAAGTTAGCAGTCTCTTGATTAGAAGAGGAAATGATCAGTAAGAAGAACGTCCTCGTTTCCTCCCATTCTGTTCCTGAAAGAACACTCCTCCCTGGTTTTGACTTCCCCACTGCCAATCTACTTAGCCCATTCATTCCAGAACAGACTTAAAGGTTTGCAAAGAGCTCTGTTTAGGCCCCATAGAAACCCTATGAGGTAGTGACTATTATCTCCTTGGTCTTTTTTATTTAAAAATTTTTTTTAAATTCCATTTTACAGACAGGGAAACTGAGGCAGAAAGGGGAGAAGCGATTTACCTAGAGTCACACATTAAGAAGTATCTGAGGTATGATTTGATCCTAGATCCAAAGACAGTGTTGTGCCATCCTGGAGCTCTGAGGGAGGGGGCAGAGTCTGAGGGGTGACGTCAGCTTGCCTGAGCCCAGGTTATCCCTTCCTTTAGCATGTTGGCAGGATGTATAGCCAGCCCAGGAGAAGTCCCTCAAGGCAGTCATACAGCAGCCTGCGGGCACAGTGCCCAGCCCATGGGGGGCTGGGTGAATGAAGCTAGGGAGGGCCCTGAAGGGGTGAGGGCAATGGAGGGGGGTAGGGAGGAGGGGGTGAGCCTCCACCGCTAATGAAAATCGGAAACCAATTGAGCAGGACAAGGTGCCCAGCCAGCAGGTTGTGGGAACTTGAGGGGCCTAATGGATGTGGCTGGGGGGAGAGCGGATGCCTCATTGATTGCCAGGCGGCTATATTTATCCGCCATCAGGTCCACGGCCCCGGCAGCTGGATGGCTCAGGGATAAATAAATGGCCACTGAAATATTCATGAGCTGCACATGCAGGTCCGTGGCTGGGGGGTGGAGGGGCTCCACCTCGCAAAGGGCCTTCTTTTCCTTCCTTTGCTTCCCACCCCTCTACAGAGATCTTTCTCCTTCCAGGAAATTCTGTGCCCCCGGCCAGGTAAAATGTGGCCTGGACCCTGGCGGCTCGCCGCTCATCTGATGGAGCCTTGGGGAAGGAGCCTTGTGTGGGTGGGGAGTCTTTCTGTTCTTCCTGACCTCCATGCCCTGGGATCCTAGAATCTCAGTGTTAGGAGAGACCTTGGTCCTCCGACCTAGCCTGGAACAAGAGCCTCTACACCATTCCACACAAATCCAGCCTCTACTTGAAGACCCCCAGTGACAGAGAACTCCCTCCCTCCAAGGAAGCCCTTTCCTTCATGGACAGCTTAGAAGCCACCAAGGCCATTTCTGCTCCTCTCCCCTTGCCAGACAAGAGAGGAGGCTATAGCAGAGGACCTCCCTGGAGGCTTCCCACCTCCTGCCCCAGAGGCAGGATTTAGGAAGGGCCAGGCCAATGCCTGCTGAAAGAAACCAGGATACCACAGCTTGGCAGTTGGTCGGTCAGTCCATGAGCGACAATTGTGTGTTTACTGTAGGCGAGGATAAATGCGGGGGTACACAAAGTGATGGCAGCACCCTTCCATCTCATCCGACCCATCTACAAAGTATTTATTAAAAGCACCTGCTATGTATGTTCCTAGAAGGCACATGTCCGATGCATCTTTCACATCTCGTTTTCTCTTACTTACATGTGTTTATGTGTGTCTCTTCTGGTAGTGTGTAAGCCCCCCGAGGGCAGGGACTGTTTCCTTTTTGCTCTTTTATTCTCCATGCCTAGCACTGCACTGACTGCAGTAGAGACTTAATAAATTCTTGATTGACCCAAAGCCAAAACAAAAACCAATACCAGCCCTGAGGGGGCTTACACTCTGCCTCAGGCTACAGCCTGTAAGCCCGTGAGTGTATAGAGGCTAATTTTGAGGAAGGAGGTCAGGAAAGGCTTTCTGCAGGAGATGAGCTGAGAGGAAGGAGGTGTGGGACCCTGACTCTAGTGTTGGGTGGCTGGGTGCACGTTTCACAGGAGGCAGGGCTCTGCTCTGCACTCCCCTGGGAACTATGTAGAGGAAAAGAGCGAGACTTAGTGTCAGGACTAGGGAGCTAGACAAAAAGAAAAATCTGAGAAGATGCTTAGGGGTCTTCAGAGGCTTAGCCAGCACCAGTGCCTTCGTGCCCAGGACCTTTGAGAGCAGCCATTTTTAAAAGCCTGACTCTTCTCCTTCCCACACATCCATACACCTGGATTCCTAGGACAGTGTACCCTCGGGAGATCTCCCGTCATGGCTGAGGGTTCCTGGGGGCAGCAGGTGAGCGGCGGAGCTTGGCAAGGACCAGCTCAAGCCCTCAAGCAGTTCTTCCAAGGTCCACTCCTTCCCACCACCCTCCGCTCCTTCCCTGTACTCTCCCATGTCCTGACCAGCAGGGCAGCCTCTTGCTGGCAGCGTGTTTGCTCGACAAGTTTGCTCCCTTGTGAAATGAGGGGGTGGGCCTCTTAGGGCCTTCCTTGGCCTCCCTGTTTTTGTTACTTGATTCCAGAAGGCTGGCATGAAACCGGCACTCCCTGTCCTGAAGCCGGAACGTGGCCAGGAAACGAGAGGGTGCCCCAGTAGCTTTTGGGTGGTCTGGCTGTGCCCACCTGGGGTGGCATACTCCCAGACCAAACACACACTACCTGGATCTGGAAATTACCTATTCCATCCGCTCTTTCTCTAGCCAAGGCCTACGTGCTCATAGGTGAAGGGGATAGATGACGGTGCTGTCACTAACATCCACTTGGAGAGCCAGAGGGCCAACACTACTGGGCAGCTTTTGGATAGCTCGGTGCTCAGTCCCTGGCAGGCAGAGACCTAGCATCCAGAAGCCAGCTGGTACCATTTAACCCCGGGTGATTGAAGAATCAGTGTGGTACAGCAGGAGTCAGAGGCCTGACTCGAGAGTTGGAGGACCTTGGTCCAAATCCTGCTTCTGCCTTTGAGAGTCACTAAATTTCCCTGGGCCCCTTCATCTATAAAATGAGGAGGCCAAGCCGTCTATGATCGTGTGCACTGAGGGGAGAAACAGATCTCCCGTACTGTAGGTTTGTCCTAGCAAGGATCCAAGCAAAGGAATCTGGAGTCCTTGGGCTGGATTGGAGAACAAATTCCCCTCTCCTAGCCGCTGCCCACCTTGACGTGACAGCCCCTGGATCCCTTCCCGCCAGGAAAGTTTGAAACAAAACAAAGCAACTTTGGGGAGTGTCCTGGCCCAGCGCAGAGCACGGCTAATCAGGCATCAGGAGCAGAGGGGGGCGGCCAAGGCGGCCCCCATGCCTGACTCCAGCGGTGCCCCCATCCCCTCCGCGCGCGCCCCATCGCCGCCCGCCTTTGCAGGCGCCTCTTTCGTCAGCTCAGAATGCAGCTTGGGGCCCGTGGCGGTTCAACCTTTCCCTCTCCCAGAGCCCCGGTCTAATCAACCCCTATAATTTATGCAGAAAATATGATTTATATTTAATTTCACCACACTTGCATTGTTAATTTGAGATGTAATTAACCCGTCGCCATGACAACTAATTTTGTGATGCCGTAAATTACCGCCGTCTTTTCATCAAAATTCAGTTACTTTGGCTCCTGTGTGCAATGTACTGATGCAATTAGGTTGCCAAGGGCAACTCCAAAGTGTTCAGTTTCTTTTGTGCGACTGCTACGGGTAGGCACTCTCTCCCGTCCCCTCTGGGTCCCAGGCTTTGGGGCGGGGAGTCAGGGGTGCAGGGGGCCAGCCCTGGAGGAATGCTGCTGGAGCCCGGCAGGCCCAGCACCCGCCCTGCACACACACACACACACACACACACACACACACACAACCTCTCCTGCATCTCCCTCCCCCCGTCTTCAGTAATTGTTTTTAAACAGCAGCCCCTGGGTGCACACCACCCGCTCCCATACCCTCTCCTCCCCAGCCGGACTCCAGGGCAGCCGTGGGGCCTTCGCTCGGCCCCAGGCCCCAACTCCCCACTTCCCTGCCCTGGACACTTTTTTGGTGGTAAAGTTAAAGAGAGAAATCACGCCTTTATTTCTTTTCTCCTGGTGTCTAACTTGTTTATATAGATCTTTGCTTCTCCCTCTCCCTCGCCCTCTTTTTTCTTTATTTAAAACAAAAACCCTCTGTGTTGCTTTTGTCACGTTAATTCCCATTTTGCCAACACCAGGGGCCCAGGCAGACGAGTTACCAAGGAACACAAAATTTTAATTAGTGTATTTTAATCATTCAGGCTTTCCGAGCTAATCCACATGCCCCAGAGAATTCCCGAGATGCAGCATTTCCCTGCTCCACCATTTATTGTTGAGTCTATTATAATTACTGTTAGCAGGTGGGGACTGGGAGATGTTTATTATGAGTTTTTCATCTTTAGTATAATTACCGAAAAAAACAAAATAAAAAGATGTCGTCGTATTTTGTTTCCTAGATTTTTTTTTCCTAGAGGAGGGTCTGGCTGTGGGATTTTTTCTCCCCCTCCCCACTTCTTCCTGGGAAGGTGACTCAGAGTTTCTCCACTGGAAGACAGGGTTTCTCAGGCGCTTAGGAAGGAGTTGTGCTCAGCCCTGATTGGGCCCACGAGACACTGGCAGCTGCCGCCCCGTGCACGTCTGGTGGGTGTGCCCTGCTCTGGGTCACATCGGCTAGGGCCCTAGGCCAACTGGGCAGGAGTAGAGAGTGGGTGGCTCCTTCCAGTACCAAGGGGGCTGAATTTTAAGTGGGCCAGTCAGCATCTGGACACGTCTGCATGTGCCAGGGAAGGGTAACTTAGGGGTCTGGTCCCTAGTGTCTTCTTGGGAGGTTGGACTATGTAAATCTAGTAGAAGGATATGTGTGTATACATAAGATCATAAGAGCTGGGAGCGGTCTTAGAGGCCAAGGCCAGCCTTCCATTTTACTAATTAGGAAACTGAGGCACAGAGAAGTCAGATGATTTTCATAGGTCACACAGCTAGTAAGTGTTTACATGAAGTTGGTGCTTTTATGCCCAAGAACTTAGACAATGTCCATTAAAAATTTGTCATAATCCCCTCCTCTACACACATATACACTCCCAAAGGGCCTGGGTGCCCTTCAGAGATCTCACACATTGTTGAGGATTCAGAATCAGTCCCAGTACCACTCTCTCATCCAGTAGGCTTGATGGGACTCACCCTTATTTGAATAAGTCCCAGTGGGCCTCCTGGTATACCAGGGGCTGAAGCTCACCCTAGTAAGAATGGGGCAGAAGATTTCCAGAGGACAGCTTGCTGAATCTCTGTCTTCTATGGATGAGTGTTGGCCAGGCAGGTGGTAAGAGGTCCTTGAGGAGAGCAACTCAAGCATATATGCTCTGTGCTGAGCACCGGAGATACAAATAAAAAAGCAAAAGAAGCTCTTCCCTTCAAGGAGCTTACAGTTTAATGGGAGAATCTCAGAATTTAAAGCTAGAAGGGACCTTACATCATCTTGTCCAACCTCTTCATTTTATAGAGTTGGAAACTGAGGTCTAGAGAGGCTATGTGACTTAATCTTCTGTGGCAGAAGTAGGATTCAACTCCTCTTGAAATCCTCTGACTCCAGATGCTTCCTTCCTTCCTTCCTTTCATCTGTCAGTCTATCTATCTATTCATCCATCCTTTCATTCATCATCCATCCATCTATTGTTTCATCCATTCATCCATCCATCTTTCTACCCATCATCCATTGGTCTGTCCATCCTTCTATCCATTCATCAATCCATACTTCCCTTCATCCTTCCATCTATCCATTCGTTCATCCATTTGTCCATCCATCATCCATCCATTCATCAATACATACTTGCATTCATCCTCCCATCTATTCATCCATCCATCCATTCACCCATTCATCTTTCTACCCATCATCCATCCATTGGTCTATCCATCCTTCTATCCCTCCATCCATTCGTCAATCCATACCTCCCTTCATCCTTCCATCTATACATTCATCATCCATTTGTCCATCCACCATCCATCCATTCATTGATCCATACTTCCCTTCATCCTCCTATCTATTCATCCATCCATCCATTCACCCATTCATCTTTCTACCCATCATCCATCCATTGGTCTATCCATCCTTCTATCCCTCCATCCATTCATCAATCCATACTTCCATTCATCCTCCCATCTATTCATCCGTCCATCCATCGCTCCACCCATCATCTATCCATTGTCTATCCATCCTTCTATCCCTCCATCCATTCATCAATCCATACTTCCATTCATCCTCCCATCTATTCATCCATCCATCCATCGCTCCACCCATCATCTATCCATTGGTCTATCCATCCTTCTATCCCTCCATCCATTTGTTGATCCATACTTCCCTTCATCCTTCCATCCGTCCAATTGTCCATCCATCATCCCTCCATTCATCTATCCATCCTTCCATTCAGACTTCAATCCATCCATTCCCCAAACACTTATTAATGTTTGATATAATAGTATGAGCCAGGCCCTGTTCTAAGCATTAAAGGTACAAAGACAAAAACCAAACAGTCTCTGCCCCCAAGAAGCTTACATTCTCCCAGAGAATTCTCTCCACAATACCCCACTGCTTTTAAATTATGATACAAAGCAGAATGTGACGGGGGCAAAGGAGAGCACAGTATTCTGAGAGAACATGGCCTGACTCCCAGAGCATTTGCCTTCTCTTCAAGTCATAGTTGGTTGGGGAGGGAGAGGGAGTATGAAGGGGAACCTGATTGGGGTTGGAGGGAGGCACCCACTGCCTCAGGAGCCCAAGAATAAGCAGCTGAAACCCCCTGGCAGCTTCATTGGCCTGAGGTCAGGCCCCTGGTGAAACACTCCTAGGAGAATCTGCCCTGTGTCCCCTTCCTGTCATTCCGTTCTCCTATATGAGGCCAAGTCTTAAATCCAGTCCACTTTCTCCATGATGATTTTCAAGTTTTCCTGGAAAATTCCACATCTTAGCACTAGGGCCAAGCCCAGGACTTGGGGGGCCTGTCGGCTTCCCCAGAAAAAGGCCAAGAAATATGAGGGTATTCCTCGCCTGTGGGGGCCCTGCAGGGGAAGGTAGTTAGCGTGTCCCTGAGAAGAGCCCGGCAGCCCAGGGAGGGTGGCAGAGCATGTGGGTTGCACTCTGTTGGCAAGAATCCTTGTTCGGCCCTGAGGGCTTAGCCTACCCTCCTGGCCCCTAGCCTCCCAGAATCTCTTAAGAGTTATTGGCATCTTTGCCAAAGCCTTCCCATGCCTTTACAACTCCTTCAAATGAATCAGTCGATGAGCGTTTATTAAGTGCCTACTGTATGTTGTATTCCATGTTGGTTGCCTGAGATTCAAAGATAAAAAACTAAAGTCTCTGCCCACAAGGAGGTTTTGTCCTTCCCTGTTAAATCCCTGATGAGGGGGGTATCATTGTGAAGTGGAAAGAATGCCAAACATGGGGTCACGGGACTTGAGTTAGAACCCTCTCTCTGCTGATTATTGCCTCTGGGCGAGTTGGTGGGCCTCAGTTTCTCCAGCTGTAAGTTCAGAGGACTAGGCCAGGTGACAACCAAGGCTTCTTCTAACTCAAGGCCTTGGATCTTATATGCTTCTATTGAGGCCTGAAGTAAGGTTTTCTACTCTGAGAGATGTATTTCCCATATCCAAGCCAGCCTGGGGCTGAAGCCTCCGCCATAATTCAGGTAGCTAGCTAAGAAACACCACATGATTCTAGCTGGACATCTCATCTGTCAAATGAACAGGGGTGTGGGGAGAGGTTTATGAAGGGGGTGTGGAGAACTCGGAGAGAGTTTCCAGCTTCCTACCTGTGAGCAGTGGGCTCTAGAGCTAGGTCCATACCACTTTCTCTGCAAGATGAGGGGCCTTCTCTCCATCCCAGCAAACCTCATCTCTAGCCTTTGTCTAATAAGAGAATATGTGAAACCTAGCTGAAACTGTAGGGGTGCAGGGGGTGGGAAAGGTGGTGCAGGCATATGGGTTGGGCCCTCCTGGGACTGTCCATGTAAATAGCTTGCTGGGCCTGAGTGTTTCTCCCTTTTCTCTGTGATGGTAAAAATCACACACACACACAGACACACACAGACACACACACACACACACACACACACACACACACACACACACACACACACAGAGCTGGTGAACTGCCCTCCCCCAGTCCTATCACAGTTTTATCTCCAAAAGTCCCCCTTCATCAGACTTTAAGAGTCCATGTCAGACAGACTCATGCCTCAGTTTCCTTTTCTGAAGAGTACTGTATGTAAGGGGCTGGGAAATAGAGACAGGCGCTGGCTGCTCTCTCCTCTCACCCACCTGCCTCCTGCCCCCACAGCAGGGTAGGCTGCAGAAGACAGTGGGTTTTGTCCCATCCCCTCAATTGGGGGGCACCCTGAGAGTCTTAAGAAAATAGCCGGCCGCCGGGCCGAGCCGGCAGGGGGACGGCCCGTCGTCTCCCCCCTCTCGACAGTGGCTGGCTTTCCCAACTTTTCCCATCCCGGGCCCCGTTGGAACAAAGGGCCCCCCGGCCCCGTGTGCCGGGCCTGGCCCAGCAAGGGGACGCACCAGCAAGCCTTTATTGAGTCTTCAGGCTCCGGCAAGGCACTCCATTAAAAAGCCATTCCCCTTTGTGGCTGCCCGGCCCCCAGCTGGCCCACCTCTCATGTGACGTTCGGTCACAGTTGTAAAACAACGGCACACAGAGCTGCCAACTACCGGGGTTGGTTTTCAGGCGGGGGTCTCCATGGCAACCCCCCGTCAATCACCCCTCAGGAGCGCTTTAACCTGACCAAGAGGGGGAAATCAAAAAATTTTAAAAGGAAAAAAAATCGCCAAGAAAAGAAAGACTGGGGAGGGAAAGAGAAGAGAGAGGCCGGCAGGCGACCGAGGAGGGGAACAATTCAGACAGTTTCTGGGGGGTTTACTCAGTGGGCTTGAGCAGAAGTGACAGTTTAACCATCTGGACGTTGGAGGACCGAGGAGGGGCCTGTGGGGAAGAACGGCCTTTTAGGTTACTTTTCAGCGTAGCAGGGGCTGCTTCTCATCTCTAGGTTTCAGATATTCTGCCATTGGCCAAAGGCTGGAGAATGGATTTGTTGCAGAGAAGTCAGGTATGGGCCCAGCTCCAGAACTCATCGGATCATGGATGTTGGAGCCTGAAGGGCCCTCTGACGCCACTACCTCCCCTTCATTTTGCAGATGAGATGCCCACCCCTCGCCTAGCCTGAGGCGAGTCGCCAGTACTAAGAGCCACACGGGAGCTGGCATGAAGCCAGTGGGGCATCTGAACCCTTCTAGGTGGGGCCTGGTGCCAATGGGGACAGCCCCACGGTATGTGGCCTGGTGCCAGGGGGGCATCTCAGGGCCACAGTACACACAGTACCATAGCGAGAAGGCACTAACCTGCCATGGCAACACAAGCAAAGGGGGAGAGGGGTGTGAACCTAAAGACAACAGGATAGAGGATGATGGCAGGAAGCAATGAACTCATCCGTCATAGGGTTTGTGACTTGGTGCCAGGGGGGATGCCAGCACCGTACATGTGGCTTCACGCCAGGGGTGTGTTCCGTGTGTTGGCGTAGTGCCGGGGGTGGGGGTAAACCAAACCCCTCCCTACCCCGTCTGGCTAGAGGCCAGGGACTCCACAGGTCCCAGGGTCTGCAGCTTGTGCCTGGCACAATCCGGGCACAGGAGGTGGGCCCATGCCAGCAGCTGCTGCTTCTGCCCACGTAAGAAACCTTGGTAGAGAGGTAATGAAGGCCACTTCCGTGCCCTCTCTATACTGTCTGCATACTCTTTATACTACCCTGTATATACTGACACTTTGTAGACTCTTCTTGCCAGGGAAGCAGTGAAAGAAAAAAACACCCCCATGGTAGGGGTCTGTCTCCATGAAATGGCCCAATTCCTGTCTCTTAGACTAGGAGTCAGAGTGAAAGAAATATAGCCAGGCTGGGGGCCTCTTGCCTGAGGAAAGACAGGAGATGGAAGCTCTGGAGGAGCTCAGTGTCAAGAATATAAGGTCATAGAGGTCAGACATGGGGTTGAGTATAGAGCCCAGAGCAACACATAAGAACTAACAAATATAAACTCCTTGAGGGCAGGGACTGTTTTGTTTTGGCCTTTACTGAGCACGGTGCCTGGCACTAGTAGGCACTTATTAAGCACTTCCTGAGCAGAAGGTTCTCAAGAAGGGCGTATCAAGGTTGGGATGTGCTTAAAGGGAAAGGGATTTTTAGAGCCCGCCTAGTAGCTAATGGGGAATAACACACCCAAAAAATGGTCATCCAGGCTTGGCTTAAAAGCTCTCTAGTGAGGGGAGGCCCATTCCATTGGGATGCATTGACATCCATTGGGATCCATTGAGGTCCCAGTAATTGTTAGGAAGTTGTTTTTTTTTTTTCTGACCTCAAGTCTAAATTGGCTTCTTTGAAAGATTCCCCCACCCCCCAGTTGTTTCTGGTTCTTCCCTGGGGGTGTGGGGGGCAGCCAAGCTGAAGAAAACTAATCTCTCTTCTACGGGACATCCCTTTAAATACCTGACGGTAGCTCTCGTGTTCCCTGTGAGTCTTCTCTTCTCCAAGATAAGCATACCTAGTGACATTAAAATGATTTTCGTATGCCGCGGGTCATCTGGGCCCCTCAGCATCTCATCTGCACCCCATCTGGACACACTCCACTTTATCTGTGATCTTCAAATGCACTTCCCAGAACTGAACACGAGGCTCCAGATGTTAACTGTCAAGAATTACCAATAATCAGGAAGCATTTATTAAGTGCCAGGCACTCTGTTAAGCACCAGGGGTTAAGTGCCAAAAAGAGGCAAAAGACGGCCCCTGCCCTCAAGGAGCTCACAATCTAATGAGAGAGACACCATGCAAAACAATAAGTATGGACAAGCTACAACAAGATGTCCGGGAGATAATGAACACAGGGAAGGCATGGAATTAAGAAAGATTAAGGAAGGTTTCCTGTAGGAGGTGGGGCTTTAGTTAAGACTTAAAGAAAGCCGGAGAAGTCAGTAACACGTTGTCGGACTGTCACCTTCTATCATACGGCCACCTTACTTGCCTAGTCATATCTGCCTTCTGTAGTGAGGAAGGTGTTTTCTTGGATCCAAGCGTAGGACCATATGTATATGCGGGTATGTATACACACACACATATACAAACATGCATATATCATATGTGTTTATACTGATTAGACTCCATCTTTATTACATTCAATGTAGAGTTCAGGTGTGCCATATTGATTCATGGGTGACATTGAATATTGAGGCACTGGCTCCCTAAGGCCTAGTCCCTATGGAGAATGAGGATCTAATTCAATTCAACAAACATGTATTAAATGATTAAGTGTGTATGTCTATATATCTACACACACACACACACACACACACACACACACACACACAGCCCTATGCTAGGCTCTGTAGATACAAAGACTAAGCCTGAAACAGTCCTTGCCCTCAAGGAGCTTATATTCCAATGGTGGAGAGGATACCTCATGCATACTTGTGTAAATATGAGATGGAGGGGAGCACCGGTCCTGAGTTGGGGGGGAAGGATGGATCAAGAGAGAGGGAGGGGGTGGTTCCCAAGCTGGGCTTTGAAAGAAGCTAGATGACGGCAGAAATGGCCAGATATCTGCAGCCTCCTCCTAGTACTAGGACAGTCTCTTCCCTGCCGAGTCCCTCCTCTTTCTGCCTTTTTCCCTGCCGCCCCTCTGGGGACTTGTGTGGCTGATCTCTGCATCCCAGGCATTCACCTCCACCTCTGGAGGACATACCCATTCCCTCTTACACCCTCTCGACAATTTCAGAAGTGTGTTTACAGAGATTCTGGCCTTTCATTCATTCTCCACTCCACTGTCGGTGACCTCTTGTTCTGTCTCCCTTTAATTGGTTCAAAGCTAAACTGGGAAGGGAGGCCCCGTGTGCCTATGCTGTGATTTCCGTGACACCTTCATGGTGACTCATTCTCTGAAGAGTTAGTGGCCAGGCTTCCCTGTCTCTGGGGGGATGCCACCCACTCCTGAGGCATCTCCTCTGCAGCCCCACCAGCCCCAGCCCACCACCTGCCTTTAGGCCCTGGGGCCTGAACGTGGCAATGGGCTTTCTAGAGGTGGCCAGCTGAAGGAGAGGGCACCCCCGCCTTTATTTAGGCCCCCATCCTCCAGCCTTCTTTTTCTGGATGCCACAGGAAACCCCTGAAGGGGAGGAATCCTGAAAATCTGCTGTTGTAGTAAGCTGGCACCATACCCAGGCAGGGATTGCTCAGTGCCAGAGTCTAGTAAGATGTTGGCGAGGGCTCTGTTCTGTGTGCCCAGAGTTTCCTTTGGTCCTGATCGCCTCAGCAGCTTTCAGCTCAGCTTGGGGTAGCCCAGGGAGGAGGGGGAGGCATCTCCGTGGTTCTCAGCATCAGGACACAAGCCCTTTCCCCTCCCTAGGAAGAACTGGAGAGGAGGAATGTTACAATGTAAGGGGGAAACAGGGGCACAGAATAAAAATTCAGGGAAAGCAGGTGAGCCTTAGAGACCTTTTTAGCCAGAATCTCAGCAGAGTTCATCACCTCCCCCCTCCCCAATATATTGTCAGTGGACGAGGGAATTCGGACCTGCTGAGGCTGAGTCTTTGACAAGGCTTTGTCTATTCCAAGCCATTCTCCACTCCCTCCCCCTTTGCTTCCATCCTAATTATCACAGCCCGGGCCCTGTTGGTTCTCTCTCCCCAGTTGTGATAGACTCCATGATTGGTCTGGTAGTGGCTGCAAATGAGGGGACCGGGCGATCGGCACCTACAGAGACGCTCCTGCTCCCACGAAGCCACAATTTGTACCTAGAGTCAGGGGACCTGTGTTCAAATGCTGCCTCTGAGTCTCACTACCTGTGGGCAAGTCTCTTAACCTCCTGGGGCTTAGTTCTCCCACCTATAAAATGAGTTAGTTGGGCTAAAGAACTTCTAAAGTCTTTTCTAGGTCTACCCTAGAATTTTCCTGGTTCCTTCCAGCTCTATCTCTGATCCTTCAACTCTTGCTAGAATCAGAGCTGTAACAAGGAGGGTGCAACCAGGCCTTTTCCCCAGGGCAGTCACTAGATAGGGCAGCGTCACCCCTTGGAGTGTTTGAACAGCGTAGCAGCTAAAGAACTCACCATCTAGTTATCGAAAGTATTACTTGAAATAGGAACTGACTAGACGTAAATTTTCTCTTCTCTCCTAGCCCCAACCGCAGTTGTGGGGATGCTTTGGACCACTTGCTCCAGGTGTGCCCCAGGTTATGGCCCTGGCTCTGCCAGCCACTTCCCTGTAACAGTGAGGTAGCGCACTCCTCCCTCCCCAGCCCACCCCCTTCAGACACCCATACCATCCGGACTCGATGCTGCTAGGCTAGTCCCAGGCCCCCTCCCATGCTCCCCGGGGAGGGTGGTTGCCTTTCAGCCCTCTTCCCCCAAGTGTGGCCCACCCTGGACTGGAGACCAAGGTTGTATAGTAACATAGTAGCAGAATGAACTCCGGTTTCAAAGGTTAATATCAAAATCTGGAGCAGATTACCCCAAAATTACTTACAACGCCATTAAAATTCTGAACTCTTTTTGTTGTGGCTGTAAATTAATTTAAAATGTCAGGTTTTTTGAGAAATCCAATAAGAAATTGAGCCAACAGAGCAATCTGCAAACTGTCTGGCAAAGAGGAAAGTGTGTCTCTCCAATCGACAAGAAAAAATATGGGGCTTAACTGGAACCATATGGCTTAGCACTTGAGAGAAATCTGCTGAAGGAAGAGGGAGGGGGAGGGAGAGAAGGAGGAGCTCAGCTGATAGGCGCTGGCGTTGCCAGGAGGCCTGAAGCAAGAGGGAGACCCTGACAGCGTGCCGGGCTGTTTCGGGGGCCCTGGGGACACCAGATGACCCTGGCGGTGGCTTCATCAGGTGAGTGGGCCTTAGCAGGCCCACATTTAGGTAGGTCTAGCCTTAGACCACCTGACCCGTAGGAGAGTCGTGGATAGCTTTTCTTTGCAATACCTGCTCTCATAAGAGAATTTCAGGGCCTCCCACCTCTTGGGTCTTATGAAATATAGATCTGGAACTGGGAGGGACCCCCATTTAGTCCATGCTTTTCTTTTTTACAGATGAGGATATTGAGATTCACAGAGTTAAAGTGGTTTTTGCCCCAATTTCCAAAGTTAGTGTCAAAGGGTGGATTTGAACCCAGGACATAGGATCATATAAATCTAGGGATGGCTACAAGGGAGTCTAGAGGCCGTCTCGATCATCCAATCCACTCGTTTTACAGATGAGGAAACTGAGACCTAGGCAATGAGGTCAGGTGACTTAGCTAGGAGGTACCTGAGGCTGAAATGAGACCCCAGACTCCTTCTGCCCACTAATCTATTTCCTTCTCTGTAAAATGAGAGTGAAAGATCCCTTTCAGCTCTAAATCTGTGAGGCCGTGGTCCTCCGGTCTTACTGACGAGTCATGGTGCAGGCCATTGGTACTTGCGAAGACCCCAAAAGCTCAGGCACAGGGTAGAGGAGGCTTTTTTTTATACTCCTGGCCTACACAATCACACCCCCAGCACACACATGCACATACACACATACACACACACACACACACACACTGCACTCCTCCTTGGCTGACATGTGGTCCCCATTATGCCTTAATTTCCCAAGATTTACTACACATTAAGTAATTTGTAGGTTATTTCAACTTCAATCTGTGGGAGCTGAGAAAATCAAAATTAAATTCAAAACACAAGGAAACTTCAAAGAGAAAGGAGGAAGACAAACCTCAGCTCTCTCTCTCCACTGGATCCCTTTCTATCACCCTGCTAGGAACCATTGCCAGCCCCCCTCTGCCTGGCCTCTGCAGCTAAACACACTTCTCTCTGGATTTCTGGATGCCAGAATTCGGAATATGGGAACAGTAGGTCCCACTGAAGGGGATATAAGGCTCCCAGCTGCTGGTGTGCAGATTGGGAGGGGTCAGGAACCTTGAGAGCAGGGGGGTCTTAATTTGGGTCATGGACCCCTTCGGGAAGTCTGCTGATATTTGTGAACCCTATCTTAGGAAAGCACATCGATGGATAAGGAAACCGGTGACATTCTGACTTCTTTTTAAGTTCACAATCCCCAGGTTAAGGACTCTGAGTCTAAAATGAAACTATCCATTGATGGGTGGCTCCTCCAGGCACCCCTTACAAGTCCCTGGCCCTAGGACAGCCTCTGTGACATTCCTGGCCCACCCGTGAGACTAGCCCCAGCCCGGAATACAGCATCCACGTACCATCTAGGCTCTCCCAGGTTCGTAGCTTGGGAACCATATTCCACTCTTCCCCCTGCCACCCTTTAAAATAGCCTTGTAAATAAGCACCTGTGGGCTTAGATCAGGCTGGTGAATAGTTGAGCAGTGAGCTGGTGAGGGGTGTGTTCCCTTTGATTTCCTTCCATAGGATTCTGGGTAGTTGGGTGGGGAGTGATGATGCCTCTGTAATATTATGCTCTGAGATGTTTATAAGAAAGGCCTATTCTGTCCATTGGGGTAGAAGGCCCTGCAGTGTGGATAGGACACTCGAATTGGAGTTGTTGCCTGGACTGTGGTGGTTCTCAAATTCTTTGGCTTCAGGAACCTCTTACACTCTTTTTTTTTCTTTTTTTTTTTTTTTTTTTTTGCTTTTTGGCAGGGCAATTGGGGTTAAGTGACTTGCCCAAGGTCACACAGCTAGTACATGTGTCAAATGTCTGAGGTCGGATTTGAACTCAGGTCCTCCTGACTCCAGGGCCGGTGCTCTACTGACTGCGCCACCTAGCTGTCTCCCCTCTTATGCTCTTAAAAATGATTAAGGATTCCCCTAAAGGAATTTAGTTTACGTGAGTTATGTCAATTGATATTTACCATATTAAAAATTAAAATGTTGTAGTATTATTTTGAAAATAGCTTTGACCCCCTAAAAGGGTTTTAAGGACCACCAGGAGTTTGGGGGCCACACTTTGAGAATTGCTGCTGTAGAGAAATTCCTTCTACCGTTATAGATCAATACCATCTCTGCAACAGGGGCTCCAAGGGGTTATCTGTAGTTAGATTTGAGGGGGGTCCATGAACTTCAGTGGGAAAAAATGACATTTTAATTTTCCCTAACCTCTAACTGAAATGTAGCATTTCCTTCAATTATGAGTATGGGCAATAAGCTTTTATTGTGAAAAGAGACTCCTAGGCTTCCCCAGACTGCCACAGGGGTCTGTGCCACAAAAGTTAAGAGCCTTCCCTCCTTGCCAGCCCATCTCGGAGGGTCAGCACGCGGGGCATGACATTTACATGAAAGTAAGTGCCTTGCCCGATATGGGCAACTCACACCTTCCTCTCTCTTAAGGCTGGGTTTCTGTCCGCTGCATCACAGTGGATGCTTAATAAAATATGTGTTGAACTGGATGACATTAAATCTCTGTCGTTGGCACTCACCGGGTGGCCACAGACGAGTCATATCACCAGTCTGAGCCTCAGTGTTCTCATCTGTCAAATGGGAGGAGACTATAGTCCCCACCTCCTAGGGGCCACTGGGAGGCCCAAACGAGATAAGGAACAGGAAGCTCTTGGCAGACCTTCAAGGAGTCAGATACAGGGTGTCCCAAAAAGTCTTAGTACAGTTTTAAACTATTTAAACAACTTATTTTTGGGACACCCTGTATAACTGGCAGCTATTCGTATTGTCTTATTATTAGCGTGATTATTTCTGTCCAGCCTCATTGACTGTGTGTTGTGAGGGGCAGGTTGCCGGGTATTTAAAAACTCTTGGTTTCCAAATCATGGAAATCGTAAATGATCTTGGTTCCAAAAGCCATCGGGCCGGTGGAGTCCTCAGGTTTCGCCTTTGACAGGACACACTTTCCCCTTCTATCCCCCTCCACCCCTCAAGAACCACTGACGGCCTGGGAGAACAACCTCCCCATAAAGTATGAGATGATGAAAGATCTGGGAGGCAAGCAAGGCTCCCTTGTTCCCTTTCCACCTTCAGAGCAGTATGCGGCAAAGAAACCTTTCCCCCTCCCGGTATTTTAGCGCCTTCCCTCTGCTGATTTTCTCCAGTTAATCCTGCCTGTATTTTGTTTGTCCGTAGTTATTTACATGTTGTATCCCTGCTCCCCATTATAGTGCAAGGTCCTTGAAAGCAGGGACGACTGCCTTTTGACTTTCTTAGATTCTTCCTCTCTGACCACAGTGCCTGGCACATAGTAGGTGCATAGTAAATGTTTGTTGACCAACTGACCCAATCAGACTTTCCATGTATGGCAAGAGAACTAAGAATTCTTGAGCACCGGGCCAGTTCATTTAAGAGGAGAAAAGAAGAGGATCCCAGAGGACAATCTGCCATGGCTGTCCATTTTCAGAGAGAGAGAGCAGCTTGACCTATAGATAGTCTGATCTCTGCCTTGAGCCGTGATTGGTGGTCCCTGAACCCCAAACCCCTGGGAAGAGGAGGAGGGGAGTGCCGTGGTGACAGGGAGGACCCTGAGGCTGGCGGCCCAGAGTGGCATAGAAAGACAGCCATCAGAAAGACTGCCTTTGGGAGGAAGGCCTCCCCCTAAAATATTGATGCCCTAGGTCAAAATGATGGCCACCCCACCCTTGCTGCATCTGTCTGGCATGCATGTTTGTAGGAGATTCAGGCAGCCAGGAGAATTGTCTAGCTAGGGCTAGGTGAAGTCAGTTAGCCAATAAGCATTTATTAAGCACCTACTGTGTTCCAGGCTCTGTGCTAAGCTCTGGAGATGCAAAAGCAAAAGACAGTCCCTGCCCTCAAGGAGCTCCCAATCTTGTACAAACAAGATATATACAGGGTAAATTGAAGATAATCAGCAGGAAAAGGCACCGCAATGAAGGGGATCGAGAAGGGCTTTCTGTAGATGCTGGAATTTTAGTTGGGACCTGAAGGAAGCCAGGAAGTAGAGATGAGGAGGCAGAGCGGTCCAGGCATGGGGGCCAGCCAGGGAAAATGTCCAGAGTCTGGAGACGGAGGGTCTTGTCCAAGGAACAGCAAGGAGGCCAGTGTCCCCGGATCAAAGACTCTGTTGAGGGAAATGAGATGCAAGAATACTAGCAAGATAGACAGCTGGGTTATTGGACACCAAGCAGAGGATTTTGTACTTCCTCCTGGAGGCGATAGGGAGCCGATGGAGTTTATTGAGCAGGAGAGTGAGTGCTGTGGTTAGATCTGTGTTTAAGGAAAATCATGTTGGTGGCCAAATGGAGGATGGATTGGAGTGGGCGGAGACTTGCTAGTAGGAGAAGCAAAGGCAAAGCAGGCCTCTAGAGATGTTCTTACCAAAAGACAGCGCTATATGGTGCATGGAAGGTTGGTCTTGGAGGCAGGAAGACCTGGGTTCAAATCCTGCCTCAGACACTTCCTGCCTGTGTGACCCTGCATTTCCTTCACATAACCTCCCCTGCAGTGGGGTGCCTGCCTCCCCGAATGCCCACCCCTCTCACCTACAGTATTAGGGAACTGAGGGAGGGGCCACCTGTCTGTAGGCCTCCTGCCCTCAGAGAAGTCATCTGTAGCATGTTGGGGACTGACGACTGGACTCTTCTCCCCAGCCCTACCTGGAGTCCAGGCTCCCATCCCTAGCCGGCCAGCTGCTGCCCCCGAGCCACGGTGGAACAGGGAAAGGGGTGGGGTGAGGGGGAGCAAGGGAGGCGCCTGGCTTTAATAGACTGCTGGGAGCAGGAGCACACTTATTCCTGCATTTTATGGGAGTTTTTAATGTACAGATGGGCTGGTTTAAAAGGCTCTCTAAATCAAGGGCTCCACGGAGAGCCTGCAGCGGCCCCAGCCGCTGCCTGCCTGCACGCCTGCCTGCCAGACCCGGAAGACTGGGCCCAGGCTGCTGGGATGCCCAGCAGGTCATTTCCAGGGGCGCCCGGCCACCTGGAAGTGGGACAGAGAGAGGGCAGGAGGAAGACTGGGCTTGCTCCTCCAGGTCCCACACAGCTTTGCAGGGGATGGCGCTCTCTCCAGTCCTAGACCTCACAGGCCACTTAATCCAGTCCCCTTCTTTTACAGATGAGGAAACTGAGGCCCAGAGTGGGGAGATGATGTGCCCATGGTCACACTGGTAATGATAATATCTAACATTTATATAGCACCTACTGTGTGCTGTAGGCTCATAATAGGCAATGATTTAAACCCAGATTCTCAGGCTTGAGAGCCTGTGTTCTTTCCTCCAAAACATTTTGCAGGACTTAGAGCCCCATTTCTGGTCTGGGAAGTAGCCTCCAGCTTGCTCTTGCAAGTGAGTGGCAAGCTTTAGGAAGCCACCTGTATTCCTGTGTCCCCCATCCCACCTTTTCTTGGGGTCTGTCTTGCCGCCACTTTCCAAGAAGGCAAGGCCCATGGGCTTTGGGAACGCCATGGTCTGAGCTTAGGTGGGTAGGCCCTGTAGTGAAGCACCCTCTGGCTGGTCTAGTCCTCTGGTCTCTCCTCCCTGTGGGTCCTCACCCACCTCCTCCCTTCCTGCTGGCGCCACGATGCGTGTCTCCCTGTCTCTGCGCCCACGCACACCTCATTGGTGCCTTGCCTACGTGGGCGCAAGTCAGGTGAGCAGTAGACAGAGCGGCAGACCCTACTCACCCCCTTTCTTGGCAGGAGAGGTTCCAAGGCCACAGCCTTCCCGGAAGGCTCCCAAGCTCCCCCACACGGCATCCTGTCGAGCCTGTTTCTGGGGTGCGGGGGCAGGGTTTGTGGGGGGGAGAGAAGGGAAGCATCTGCCCTATTCCTCTCTGGCGCCAGCTTTTCCTGGGACTTCTGCCCTTGGATTTCTGGAGGCAAGCAGCCAGGCAGGGAGAAACTGGGGGCACCCTGGGCAGGAAGGTGAGGTGGGGACCGGCCAGCTGAGAGCAGCCTCCTTCCCAAGGCTATCACAGGGGACCGTCCCAAGTTGCCTGGGCCGCCCAGTCAGACCACAGGCCCTTCCCACCCTAGCCCCAGCTTATTTTCCCACTCACCCACTCAAATCCAGCCAAATGCTCCATCCCCCCTCTCCGAAACTTTGCCCTTGTTGTACCGCATGCCTGGATGGCTATAACTAATACTCTTAGTAAAAATGCTAATAATTAATTATATAATAATGGAGCTCACCTCTTCCTCTCTCCCTCCCTCTAACTTCAGAGCTCAGCTCAAGCACAGCTTCATATGGAGATCCTTTCCCGACCCTCTCCAGGTGCTAGTGTGCCCCCCCACCCCCAATTTCTGTTGTATGTAATCACATGTGTACACTGTTGTATGTACGCATGTTGGACCCCCAGATCAAACCCCCTGAGAAAGAGCTGGTCTGGAAGCCAGGAAGACCTGGTTTCAAGTTTCACTTCTGACTCATGTTGGTTGTATGAGCCTGGGCCATTCACCAGTCACTTTCAGACTATTATTGGTCATTTCACACTTGAGAGTTCTGTATACCAGTGACACTACAGGGCTAGTCCAGTCCCAGCTGGATGGGACCTTGGAGGTTATCCAGTGCAGGCTCCTCCTTTTATCTACAAAATACCAGATCATCAAATGACCAACAAATACATTTATTAAGCACCTTCTGTGTGCACCGGCATCGTACCAGGCACTGGGAATACAAACATAAAAATGAAATACACCTTGCCCTCAGGGAGTTTACTACTACTATTACCTACTACTGTTCAATGCATCATCTTGTTGAGGAGAGTACATGCCTATGCCTCAGTTTCTCTTAAAACAGCCTTAGTAAGGGCTTTGAAATCCCCTCAGATACAAGATAGAGGGTTTGTAGCCAAAGAATGTCAAATAATCCTGAGTTAATGCATCTTCTACCCTTAGTAATAGTGATAACGATTGATTATATAATAACCACTTCTATTTTATATAGCCCTTTATATAGATAGTAACTCACAGCTACCCTGTAAGGTAGATAATACAAGTATTATGAATCTCATTTTATAAGATGAGGAAACTGAGATACAGAAAAGCCAGGTTGGTCAGACAGACAACAAGCATTTGTTAAGCACTTACTGTGTTCCAGGCAACACGTTGAGCACTAGGGATACAAAGAAAGACAAAAACAGGGCTCCTGCCCTCCAGAACCTTAGGTTTTACCAGAGGACATGACACATAAGTAATTAGGCATGTTTAAGGCAGACACAGACTAGATGGAAAGCAATCTCAGAGGAGAAGGCACTCCTAGCTGGGGAAGACCAGAAAAGGCTTTCCTGTGCTTTTTCAGCCAGTAAGCGTTAGTGTTCAGACTCGAACACAGGCCTCTTGACTCCAAGACCAAAGATATTGCCACCATATTGTATAGGATCAGCCTCTCTTCCTACCTGGTCTTATAGAGTAGATGGCAAAAGCTGGCCATTTTCCACTGAGATGAGCCGATTGGTTGGGTTGACTCTGAGGCAACTTGGCGCTAACAAAAACCATTTTTAACAAAATATTTCCAGTTTTCACCGTTGTCTTTTATTTCATCGCCAAATGTCTCCCTCCCGTTTCTCATCGAGCCCTCCTGGGTAGCAAAGAATGAACAGTGAAAGAGGGGAAGGGTGAGGCAATTCAGCAAAGCTCACCAACACCCAGCTAAATCTGCCAGCATATGCAACATTTCTTACCCATGGCTCCCCACCTCTGCGAAGATGGGAGGGAGGCACATTTTCTCCACTCCATTCTGATGCCAGACTTGGTTATTTTACTTAAGACAGCTTTTTTTTTCTTTTTAAAGTAAATTTATTATTTATTTTTTAACTTTTTTTTTTTAATTTTGAGTTCCAAATTCTCTCCCTCCTTTGGTGGAGACCTCCCCGTCTCCCATCCTTCTCTGAATCCTTCATCTTCATTATGTCCTCCAGCATGGAAACATCCCATTACACTCATGAGGCCCACTTGGTCTGGCCGCTCCTAAGGAGATGGGTGTCTGTTGGGTTTCTAGTGCTTTATGACTGTAGAAAGTCCGGCTTTATCTGTGGTGCCTCTCTTTGTCATTGACCTTCACAGTGTGTATGAGCAGAGTGGCCAGCTCACCAAATCCGAGATCCCAGCACCATCCTGACCCGAAGAGGCCATGTAGCATCATGGAAAGACCCACCATGAGGGAGTGCAAAGAGCTTTGCTTTAGACCTGGGTTCAAATTCTGCTTCTCCTTTTTTCCTACCTGGGTGTCTGTGTCACTTCGCTTCTCTGAGTTCAGTTTCTTCATCTGTAAAATGAGGAGTTGGACTAGATGGCCTTTTAATCCTACAGTCCTATGAACTGGTTGGGTTGGGGTCTAGAGATCTACCTCAATTCACTGCTTTACTAACTCTGATTAGGCCACTGGGGCTTAAAGTGTGGAAGAACTCAGTTCAGGTGCCTTCTCAGAACTAATTAGCTTTGAGCACATCATTGATTCACACCTCTGTGCCTCAGTTTCCTCATCTGTAAAATGAAGGAATTGAACCCAGAGGCCTCCTCACTTTAACTCTCTGATCCTACATCCTCAGACCAGTCCCTTTGGTCGGTTAGAAAACACTTATTAAGCACCTACTGTGTGCCCCAGGACTAGGCAATGGGGAGACAAAGGCCCCCTAAAAATGGCCAACAATCCCTTTTGTGAAGGAGGCGACTTCCAGCTTCTGGAGGTCAGACAGGAGACCCCCAGCAGGCCCATATCTGGGGGCCGGAGAGCCTTGGAGGGGAGCGGGTGGACGGTCAGGTAGCCGTTGCCCTGTTTCTCCTTGGCGGCGTCTGTATGACAACGAGTGTTGGCTTCGAGCTCCCGCGAGCTGGGGATGGAGGAGATCCTCTGAAAGTGATGATATGTGACAATCAGTCACAGCAATTAGTGTTTTGGTTAACAGGCCTTTTTTGTTTTCTCTCAGCCAGACAGAATGTCACAAATAAATCCTCTCCTGCATTTGCATATTAATTGGATCGGAGACGTCAAGCATCTTTCATTAAAGAAAATGATCTGCATATTTGGAGACATAAAATAGTTATTTTGATGGGTTTTTTTTTCATAAGATCAGGGGGTGGGGGAGGTAGGTGATGGGAGCATTTAGAAATGGAGGTAGAGTGAAGGCAGAGGCAGCTCCGAGCGCCGCTGTCTGCCATTAACCCTGCGCGGCCCGGAATCACTGCCAGTCCTGGGCAGGTGCGTTGGGAAGATGAGAAATTAAATAAATAAGCAAATATAAACAGTTCAAGGAGATGGGGGTGATGGCATCCCCCAATGGCCCTCTGTCAGTTCTTGGGGAGCCCCACTGGGCGTCCTGTGGGTGAGTGACCTCCTACTTCGGTGGGAATGCCCCTTCCCTGACTTCAAGGCTGTTCCCGGGTTTGTGCTGGCATTGGAAGCAAAGAAGAGCTCTGGTGGTACCAACCTGGCAGCTGACCCCCACACGGTGACCGAGAGGAGGCATGATCTAGAGAAGGAAAAGTGTGTAGCTTATGGTCAGAAGAGCCAGGCTTGAGTTCTGGCCCCACTGGGTACTGAGTGACCTTGGACAGGACAGTCATTTCTCATGGCCTTATGCTCCTCCTTTGTAAATGAGGGGCTGGGTTAGATATCTCAGAGGACCCTCCCAGCTCTGATACCTGGGTTCTAAAGACCCTTCCAGCTCTGACATTCTGTGTCCTAAGGTCCCTTCTAGCTGTGACATTTTGTGTTCTAAGATCTCTCCTAGCTATGACATTCTCTGTTCTAAGGCCCCTCCCAGCTCTGACATCCTCTTTTCTAAGGACCCTCCCATCTCTAATATTCTGCATTTTAAGGTCTCTCCTAGCTGTGACATCCTGTGTTCTAAGGACCTTCCCATGGGAGCTCTGATGTTTTTATATTCTAAGGGCCTTCCCAGCTGTGACATTCTCTGTTCCAAGGGCCCTCCTAGCTGTGACATTTTGTGTTCTAAGGTCTCTCCTAACTATGACATTCTCTGTTCTAAGTTCCCCTCCCAGCTCTGATGTTCTGTATTCTAAAAGCCCTCCCAGCTGTGACATTGTGTTCTAAGTTCCCTCTTAGTTCTGACATCCTGTGTTCTAAGGGCCCTCCTAGCTGTTTTGTGCTCTAAGGTCTCTCCTAACTATGACATCCTCTGTTCTAAGGGTCCTCCCAGCTCTAACATACTCTGTTCTAAGGGTCGTCCCAGCTTTGACATTCCGTGTTCTAAAGGCCCTCCCAGCCCTAACATTCTGTGTTCTAAGTTCCCTCTTAGTTCCTGCATCCTGTATTCTACAGGCCCTCCCAGCTCTGACATCCTCTGTTCTAAGGGTCCTCCCAGCTTTGACATTCTGTGTTCTAAGGCCCTCCTAGCTCTTGACATCCTCTGTTCTAAGGGTCCTCCCAGCTTTGACATCCTGTGTTCTAAGGCCTCCCAGCTCTGATGTTCTGTGCTCTAGGGTCCCTCTCAGCTCTGACAGTCAACATTCCTGTTGTCCCCCTCTTTTGTTCTTGTTCTGATTTCTCTGGGGGCTCTCTTCCCCAGGTCTCTGTCCCTGTCCCCCTTCCTCCCCATTCCTCCCTCCTCCATGTCCCTCCTTTCAGCCCCTGGCCAGGCCAAGGGCTCACTTCTCTCTTCTCTTCTCCCTTCCCACCCCAGGCAAGACAGCTTCCGGGGCAGAAACAGAGCCTGGGAGCATTATCACACACACTCGAAATAACCCAGAAAGCTGCTGGGTCCATATTAGGACATGAATCCCTGTCACCCACGAAGCCTAGCGTGAGCACCATTTATTGACAGCCCCGTGTGACTGCAGTGGGCCCTACCCCTCCCCTCCAAAAAAAAAAATCAGCAGTCCCCAGAGCTGTCAGCCCAGAATCAACCCTGCCTGCTCTCCCACCCCACTTTATTTATATTTAGCCAGCCAAAAAGGTGGCAGAAGAGCCCCCTTCCCCCACCGCAACCCCCTTTCCCCATTTAAAATAGCTTCTGGGAAGCTGGTCAGCCCCTCATCCTGCCTGGGATGCTTCCTTCTCACTCTGCCCCTCTACCAAGTCCTCTGCCACCCCCAAACACTGGGGCCTGGGGGCCTCAGCTCATGAACTATGTAGGGTGGTTGAATGGGGCCGCTGCGACTGCCCCTCCGCACAGACGGGGATGGAGCTGAGCTGTCCCAAAGAGGGAAATGGGAACATCTTGGTTGAGTTCCTGTCATCCCTTGGGCCCAGGGCCCTGAGGACCGTAGATAGAATCATAGGATCTGGCAGCCTGAACGGTGGAGCGAGCACCAGATTTAACATTGCAAAGGCCTGGGTTCGGATCTCACCGCAGAGGGCGGCTGGGTTTGTGACTCTGGCTTCCACTGTTTTTCCTCTGTTAGAAGGGGTGGTTAAGTGGTGGTAGGAGTGAAGACTGTATGCATTTATAAGCATGTAAAAAGGAAAGCATCAGTAAAACTTACACTAAAAAAGCACCAAACCTTATGGCTAGACTCCCTCATGCCCCAGCCCCTCTCCCTCTAGTTAAGCAGAGATGGTTGTGGTCCTCTTCTTCTCAGTAACTTTCAATGGCTCCCCGTCACCCACCCAACACAACGCGTGTTCCTTCATCCGGCCTTCAAGGCCTTCTACAGGCTTTCTCTCAGACCGCTCCTCACGCTCCGGCCAAAATGGGCCAGCCTGCCCACCGTTGCTGCCTCCCTGCGTCCTGCCTACGTCGAGCGGGTCCCAGTGCCGCCAGCTTTACTACACCCGCACTGTCTTAGCTGTCCTAAGCATCCCATAGCGGCGCCGCTTCCTCCTCCGTGGAGCGTTCCCTGATGCACATCCCCTCCCTCCACCTCCCATCCCCAGAAATAAGTTTTCCTACTTAGACTTTGCCAAATGCTTCACCGGCTTCGCCCTTTCTCATGCTGCCATGATCATTTCGCACCCTAGCTCTTTGTGTCTGGTCTGGCTCAGACAGACTGGAAGCTCTTCGAGGGCTCAGTGCTCTGCACACACACACACACACACACACACACACACACACACACGCACACGGTGTTGGTGCCTCAGCATGAACGTGACTGCAGAGAGTCGAGCGATGTCTCCATCAATAGTAAACACTTATTATGTGCCTACTGTATACTAGTCACTGTGCTAAACATGTTATACATCTCATCTCATTTGATAACAGTGACTGAAGCAGGACTCCAATCAGGTCCGAGGACCTGGGTTCAAATCTTGCCACTGACATTTAGCTTAAGACCTGTGCTTTTCTAAATCACAGTTTCCCTGTCTGCAAAAATGGGACAATTGGACCAGAGGGCTTCCAAGGCCCCTTCCAGCTCTGCATCTGTGATCCTAACCCTGAGCCAGCTAGGCAGTGTAGTCAATGGAATCACGAGGACGTGAGCTTGAATTCTGCCTCAGACACTTACTAGCTTTGTGGCCCTGGGCGAGTCACTCACTCTCTCAGCCTCAGTTTACCCATCTTTGAAATGGAGGTGATAATAGCGCCTGCATCCCAAGGTTTTCGTGTGAGGAGCAATTGAGGCAATATGTGTAAAATTCTTTGCAAACTCTAAAGAACTAAAGAAATGTTGGTTATTGTCATTATCCTATAACCTAGTATGTGCATATGGGGTTTTATTTATATATGTGTGTCCAATGCTATATATATTTACATATGTGTATGTATAAAACTATATATATAATATACAAGATATAGTTGTACATACATACATACAGATAATTTCTGGTGAGGACAGGGAAAACTAACCGCGGAGTGGAGAGGGTTGGAATCAGGAAAGGCTTCCTCTAGAAGGTGGTGCCTGAGTGGAGCTAAGAAGGAAGGTAGACATTCGAGATAAGAAGGGCATGCCTACCTGAAACAGGGCACAGCCAGCATAAAAGTACAGAGAGTAGAAACATATAGAAATTGGATGAAGTTGATGATAGACTCGGGTGGTCAGCTTTCAGATCTCCTAGGCCCAGGACCTGGATGGTTTTCCTTCTCTCTGCCCTTCCTCTTTCTCTTTGCCCCCTCTCCCGCCTTCCCTGACCTCCCACCCACCCCATATTTTTATCATATTGGAGTGGAGGCTGGCCACCCTGGGGCACAAGGCAGAGGGGCAGCTGCCGTTCTGGGGGCACGTGGGTCAGAGAGGGCACGGCCAGAGGCAGGGTGCATCTAGTGGGGATCAGGTGGGTGGGCAGGGTACTTTATGGAGTCTGGGGGAGCTCCGTGATGGGTGTATCTGTTAAACGCCAAGAAACCGAGTAGGTTTAATATGACGGTCGTTGCTGCTTTGATAAATCAAAATAATTAAAAATAATAAATTTGATGCCTTAACACCAGGCGGCGTGTGGGTGCAGGGCCTGAGCTGCCAGGCTGAGAGGGTCAGGGAGGTGGGAGGGGCCACCTGGATTCAGACAACGGGTCCAGGCCCAAGTGACACTGAGATGCTGTGGGTTACGCTTAACCCAGTATCTCCCCATTCCCTTTAACCAGGTAGGAGGTCCTTAGGCCATGAGCCTCTTTTACCCATCCTCTGGTCCCCTGTTCATGGGTGGTGCAGTGTATAGAGTGCCAGACCTAGAAAAAGGAAAAGCTGAGTTCAGATCCAGCCTCAGAAACTTACTAGCTGTGTGACCCTGGGTAAGTCACTTCACTGCTGGCTGCCTCAGTTTCCTTATCTGTAAAATGGGCTGACAATGGTACTTGCATCCCATGGTGGTTGGGAAAACACAAATCATTTGTAAAGTGCTTTGCAAACCTTAAAGTGACGTATAAATGCTAGCTGTATTATTATCAGTTGAAGGACCTAGCAATGTTTATTCCAGAAAAGAGAAGGCTTAGGTGGAATGAGAAAGCTGTTGTTAAGTATTAGAGGCCAAGGAGAAGAGGCAAGTCCCTATATTGTACTTGGACCCGGGAGGGAGAACTTGGGCCAGTGGATTTGAGGATCAGTCAAGTGAATTAGAATTCATGCCTCCTATGTGCCAGGTTATTGTGCCACACCAAGAGGGTACAGATATAGGGAACATTCCTCACTTTCAAGGTATGAGGTAAGGATCACAGGATCAGGATATAATAATAGATTTAGAGCTGAGGGGTCAAGTCTAAAACCCTTCCATTTTACAGATGGGGAAATCAAGGCTGGGGGTCACACAGCTAAGTAAGTATCAGGGGCAGGATTTGAAACTGGGTCTTCCTGACTCCCTGCTATCTGCTGTGCAGTGCAGACTTCCTAATTAATCAATGATGGTTTCATTAAGCCCCTACTATATGCCATTTACTGTGTTAAGTGCTGGGGGACACAAAGACAAGGAAAAAAATGGAACAATATGGGCCATCGAGGAGGTTCTGTTCTGTTTGAGGTATCAGAAAATGGAATCGATAACAAAGTATCTCTAAAGCATCTACTATGTGCTAGGCAATACGCTAAGTCCTTGCCATCAAGGAGTTTACATTTTAGTAGGAGAAGGGAGGTTACATAAAAGTACATAAAATATATGTACAAATAAATCCAACATAATTTCAGAGTGGGAGATTAATGAGTGAGGAAATCAGGAAAGGTTTCTTAAAAGGACATGAAACTTGAGATCTGCTTTAAAGCGAGCTAGAGGTTCTCAAAGGTAGAAGTGAAAAGGAAAAGCATTCCAGATACGGAAGGCACAGCCTGGGCAAAGACAAAGAAGTGGGAGATGGAATTTGATATCTGAGAACGTGGGATGTTCTCCTCCAGGAGGAAGACCTTCAAGCAAAGTTATTGCGTATGAATTAGAAGAAATGCTTATTCTTGACCCCCGAGGTCCCTTCCTACATTGAGCTTCAGTTATGCTTCTCATTTGAGTCTCTTGGCCCAGCAGGTTCTCCATGGCTGTCTTCATCCTCCCTCTTTTCAGTACTTTTCCCCAGTTGTAGGACATGGCTCCTGACTGGGTCTTAGTACCAAAGATTTACAAAGGATTTCAGAGGTCGTTTCATCCAGCCTTCTCATCTTACAAAGGAGGAACCCAGGACTCAGTGAATGGAGTGACTTGCCCAGGGTCACCCAGGCCATATATATGGTAGATACCAGATTTGAACCGAGGCATTCAACTCCAAATCCTGGCCTCCATCCACTTCATGTGCTGTAATTCAGATCTTCAGCTAGGGCCAGGGAGCATCACATCCAATAACAATGCCGCTGGATTTGAAGCCCAGAAGACACGGGTTCAAGTCCCTGCTCAGCCACTAATTTCAACTCTGCAGCTGCGGTTTCTCCATCTGTAAAATGAAGGGGTTGGACCAGAGGGTCCTCCCGGCTCCTTCGACCTTATAAAAACACCCCGATCTGAGTTCTAGCCCTACATTTCCCAGTTCGCTATAGCAGAGGGGCACCAGCAGCTGCCTAGTGTGAGTGGCGGTGGGCCATGTAGCTGGTGCCCCTGGAGCCACACTCTTCCCCTTCTCCATTTTCCCTACCTCTTGTCCGGGATGAGTGGAGCTGGGGGAGGCAGGCCAGCGGGGTGGGAGGGCCAGGGTGTCTGTCTCTTTAAATGCACTCTGTGTCAGCAGATAAGGAATTTGACGGCTTTATCAGAAATACCAAAGCTTTATTTAGCAGGGTGAGGCGCACACCACTCAGCTCTGCACAATCTGCTGATAAATAGCAAAAAAAAAAAAAAAAGGGGGGGGAGGGGAGGGAGCAGTCAGGAAAAAAAAGTTAGAAGTTTTCACTGATTACGTTTTGAAACTGGACAAGCACAGGCGGGAGGTGGGGTGGAGGAGAGCAGTGAGGGGGCTCCTCTCTGGGTGATAACAGGCAGACATTTTTTCCATCCCCCCTCTGGGAGGGCTTTGTAGGTTTTTCTATTATTAGGGAAAAATGCACTGATTGTTTTCATTCTTCCGGAGAAAGTCCTGTGTCCAGAGCTGTGCCCTCCTGCCTGCCTGCCTGTCTGCCTGTCTGGTAGCTTGGTGCTCCTACCTTCCTCCTCCCTCCACCCCCTCCCCACATGCCAGCCTACCCACTGCGGGTCCTTTCTTCCAGCTGAATCCAGAGGCTTCCTCCCTTCCCATCCTCCGGGGCCTCTTATCTAGCTCTGGAGGGAATGGGGATGGGGGGTGGGGAGGCATGGACACCAATTAAGAGCCAAGGAGCATTTACTGAGGGCTTCCTATGGGCCAGGCACTTATGTCCTAGGCACCAGGAAAAAACAAAAAGTTGAAAACAGCCCCTGCCCTGGAAGGGCTTGTGATCCATCAGAGGGACCCAAATGGTGTAACCCGAGAAGGAGGGAGTGGTCAAACAACCAGGAAGAGGCCCCTCCATTAGCCCCATCTCCCCAAACCCCCAAACTTTCGGGGATCAGATCAGGTACCACCTCCTCCCCTCCCTTATACCCTTGTTATTCATACTCTCCATCCCCTGCAAATTTCTATTTACTCTGTGAAAGTAAGTTCCTTGAGGGCAGGAAAGAGACAGGAAACATCGCTTTCAGCTTTTTATCCCCAGGGCCCAGAGCAATGCCTGGCCCATAGCAGGTGCTTAATAGATGTTTGTTGAAAGGAAATGAAGAGTTCTTCCCCTTCCCCCACCACCTTTTCATGTAGCTCTGAGTTGGGGGCCTCTTCGGGGACAAAGTGTGGGCACTCGAGGCCTATTCAGGAGGGGGGCAGGGGGCCCTTTTATTTGCTGCCAGAGAGACCCTTCCCTAAACCATAAATGTTCTAGCTTCGCCCTAAAATCGCTGACCCACAGCTGATTTTTGTCTCGGCTTGGGGAGGAGAGTGGTCCTCTCTAGGGAATTCTTTGAATGCAGCTGGTACCAGACTTTGTGGAGCAGGGGCTGGCCCCCAGACTCTCCCAAACACTCATAGAACTGGAGGGTCGCTAGGGAGCAGGGCTCAACCCTGTGGACACTACCAGCCTGAGATTCCCCAGCAGCCCCTCTTCCCACACTGCCTTTGAAGTTCATGACTCCTGGGGGTCAGCCAGATTTCAAAGCCAGGTTCCATCTTTCCTCAGTTTCTTTTCTCTCCATCCCTTTCTTCCTGTTTCCTTTTCTTAGTCAGTCTTGGTCTTTGAGCTATCATCGGGTTAGTCTGTTGTATCTGACTCTGTCTCAGCCTCCTCTTAACCTCAATTTCTGTCTCTGTTTCTCTATTTGTCTTTTTTCTCCCTCTGCCTCTAATTCTTTGCTTTTATCTGTCTTTCTCTGCGTCTTTGTCCATTCCTATGTGTTTCTCTGTCAAGTCAAGTCTATTTCTGTTTCTCTGTTTTGGTCCCGTGTTCCATTTCTGTCTCTGTTTCTCTACTGGTCTTTTTATCCCTTTCTGCCTCTTATTCTTTGCTTTTCTCTGTCTTTCTCCATGTCTTTGTCCATTTCCATGTGTTTTTCTGTCAAGTCAAATCAATTTCATTTCTCTCTCTCTCTGCTGTGTCTTGGTCTCTTGGTCCATTTCTGTCTCTGGTTCTGTGTTTCTGTTTCTTCCTGTCTCTGTCTCTTTTTCTTGGTCTTTTGTATTAGACCTAGAAACTAATTTGTTTTTCCCTTCTTGACTCTCGCGCCCTTCCACCTGCCCTGCACATCTGTCAGATATGTGTTGCCCACAGTTAAACCTAGGTCCCCCTTCTTGACTCTCGCACCCTTCCACCTGCCCTGCACATCTGTCAGATGTGTGTTGCCCACAGTTAAACCTAGGTCCTCCACCTCTTCTCACCTCCTGCTGCAACTTTCACTCTAGCCTATCTCCACCCCCCACCCCACCCCCAACTAATAAACCGCTCAAACAGTTTCTCCTTATCTGTGTGTCTCTCAACTTTCCCTGTCACAAGTCTCAGTACTTCTGGGCCCAAGGGACAGGTATGGGAGCTCCAGGTTTATAGGAAGACAAAATGTATTGGGGTGGGGGGAGAGATGTGTCAGAGAGTAAGAGGAGCCATCTCTGTCACTACCTGTGTGACCTTGGTCAAGTCAATTCCCCCCTGGGCCTCAGGTGCTTCATTTAAGTGGCCTTAGCCTGTATTATTTTATAATCACAATCCTTTCAATTTATATAGAACTTCATGATCTTAGGGTCCATCTCCTCCAACATGCTGCCTGCCCTCTGCCTGAAACTCTGTAGACCCAAGCATTCTCAATCAGTAAGCAAGCATTCATTAAGCAACTACTGTATGCCAGATATTATGAAAGGTACTAGGGATACAAATTGGAACAGTTCCTGCCCTTAAGGAACTTTTATTCTATCCTGGGAGGAGGGAGCAGCAACCTGTACATATATAAATAAAGAAAAAATGTGCACAAAGATAAATTCTCTAAAGATCTCAGAGGTGGAAGGGATTTTACCCAAGCTGCACCAGGACAGGAATTCCTCTACCACACCCCTGATGAATAACCAACCAGCCACTGCTAGAAGGTCAACAAGAAAGGAGAAGCCACTGTCTCCAGAGAAAGCCTGTTTCTCTTTTAGGGAAGTTCTGGCCTTAGGAAGTTCTTCTTTTCGTCAAATATTGTCTGGCATCCTGTCCCACGGGCACCCCTCTCGCCTTGTCACCAGGACCCTATAATCTTCCGGGGGGGAGGAGGGTGGTCAGGCACCCAGACCACTGCTGGTCCCAAGTTCAGAAGTGTCTCAGTTGCTACATCTCGACATCTCTTGGTGCTATCGGAAGAAAATCAGGTTGCAGGGTTTTCTCTCCACCTTTGTGAACACACAGATAACTCCCTCCCCGTTTCTCCTTCATGACACGGGCAGCAAAGTCCCTCCCAAATTAAATGAGATACTATTTGGAAAATGCTTAGTACAGTTCCTAGCATACAGCAGGTGCTTAATAAGCATGTTTCCTTCCTTCCTTCCCACACCTTGTCAGTCTTGATCCATCCTCTCCATCTAGCTTTAATTCACATAACTCCCCTTCACACGCTCTAGTTTCAGCCCAGCTGGCCTGCTAGCAGTTCCCGACCTCAGCATTTCATTTTCTCACCTTTCTGCACCCCACCTCATGCTCAGGAATCACTCTCCCTCACCTTTCCCTCGCAGAATCCCAGCTTTCTTCAAAACTCAAGTCACGTCCAGTGTCCTACATATTTTGTATCTATTTATGTACATGTTATTTAATAGAATGTATTATATTAATAGAATTATTACTTTAACGGAGTATATTATATTAATAGAAATATTAATTTAGCAGAATATATTATATTAATAGAATTATTAATCTAGCAGAATGTATTATATTACTAGAATTATTAATTTAACAGAATGTATCATATTAATAGAGTGTAAGCACCTCGAAGGCAGGAGCTGTTTTGCTTTTTCTCCTCCACTTCCCCTCCCCCCAACCTTACCATAGATCCTAGCACATAGTAGGCTCTTAATAAATGCTTGCTGATTGGTTTCCTGATTATTCCAGTTAGCGTTTCTGTACTTCTCAGTTATTTTCTGTAGCAGAATACATGTTGCCTTTTCCAGGTAGAATGTAGTTGCCTTGAGGGCAGGGAATATCCGACTTGCTTTTGTATCCCCCGTGCCGCACACATAGTGCCTGGTGCTTAACTCGTGTGTTGATTTCTTAATTGACGGACTGATCCCAGCCTCTGTGGTACTAAGTCTAATATGACTTAGAGATGCCCAGAATCCAAGCCATCCGAACCCCTAGGTGGGTGGCAGAGGGGGCAGGATGATCATCTTCCAGGGGTTCCCAGGCCAGATTTCCTATGGGGAGAGGTTTTTCTTTGGACATTGGAAGACCAGGATCAGCACAGCTGCCCGGGGATGGGAAATGGCGGGCAGCTTCGAGTGAGGCGGGGGGCCGGGAGGGAGGAGGGGGGAGAAGCAAAGGGGGAGGGGGCTCCAGAAAGGCCAAAGCCATGAGATAGACAGGAAGAGTAAGTGGAAGTGACAGGGTCAGGCCAGACCTTTGTCCTGCAGCCTGATTAGAGAGTCTGCCCTGAATTCCTGAAACTTTGGGGATGTTGTCGGACAAACTAGAGCTTAATTCTGTAGGGGCTCAGGGGAGATTAGAGCCGACGGCGTCCTGGGAGCACATTCCCGGCTGGGCGGAAATCCAGCCCCCGCTGGGAAAGCCTGTGAGAGCATCCCCACGCTGGGATGGCTGGGCTCTGCTAGGCCGCTTCTCTGGAGGCTGGTGAGCAGGGGAGTTTAGAAACTCAGCCGGGGCGGGCAAGGGCCAGGCCTGCCCTACCTCAGCCACCAATGCCGTTAGGAGCCAAAGGGACGAGCAAACCAAGGCGACAGCACAGTACGCCTGCAAGAAGCCCAGGACTGGACCCGGAGGGCTTGGGTTCAAATCTAGCCTCTGTCGCTTTTCTACTTCTGTGACCTTGGTGTAATCATTTCCCCTCCCAGAGCTTCAGTGAAATGAGGGGTTTGGATTCTATGGCTTTCAGGTTCCCTTCCTGTTCTAAATCTTTACTCTTAGGAGCCTCTCTGCAATAGAAAGGCAGGAATGGTACAAGGAGAAGAACCCTGACTCTGGGGTCAGAGAACCTCAGCTCAAATCTTGCCTCTTTTGATCCTCAGAGGACTCTAGGCGATAGGTCCTATTATTATCCCCATTTTTCAGATGAAGAAACTGAGGTGGAGAGTTATTGAGTGACTTTCCCAGGGTCACACAGCTAGTAAGTGTCTGAGGTGGGGTACACTTCTTTTTTATTTATTTACTTTTAGTTTACAACACTCAGTTCCACACGGGACACACTTCTAACACTTTCTCTACTGCACATTATCCTAGCTGCCTATCATCGTCACCACCATTTCTCTTATTACTAGTTGAAAGGCTAGCTTGTAGTAGGCCAGGGACTGGCGAAAACCAGATAAAACAGATGTGAGCCCATCCTTCGTGCCTGGAACGGCCTCCCTCTTCACCTACCTGTTGGCACTCAACCTTTCCCCCATCCCTCCTCCAGTGGTGAGCTCCCTGCTTGTTGAAATCATTTGGTATTTCGATATATACACTCGGTATTTACTTATGGTCCCACATATTGTAGACACTCTGCCCCATAAGAATATAAGCTCCTTGAGGGCAGGGACTATTTCACTTTTCTGTATCCCAGCACCCGGCACATAGTAGGTGCTTAATAAATGCCTGTTGGGTTGAATTAAAGGAGCTCACCAGAGGAGGAAGAGGCTCATTCGGGGCCAGGGCAGAAGGGAGAGCTCCGTCTAAAGGATAGGCTCTTATGGATGGAGCAGGGCAGCCCCTCACCTCCACGCCCTCCCCCAGCCTCCCTCCCGACTCTAATGACTTTTAAATATTGGTAAATATTTTGGCTGAGGCAGGCTCTCCTGGCAGAGAGCAGAGCCGTCCTCAGGTTAGGACACACGGATGATTTATTGAAGATAGGAGATGCGGTGCAATTATGTGGAAACAATCCCCTCCCCTTAAAAAAAAATTAAATAAATAACAGTAAATAAATAAATAACGGCCACACTGGCCCCTGGAAGGCTTGGGGAGCTGCATCCATGATTGCTGCCTTGATGAAATCCCCCCGGATGTAATGAGCTGATTTTCTGCTGTTAATATTGCATCTGCTGATGAAGGATTCGTTAGGATAATGGAACGAAGCTAAAATATAAATGACTCCCTGTCAAGAGGCAGCTTTTGTTTGTTGATCTCCTGACAGTTCCCGGGCCGAGGCGGGGGTTTGCGTGTGCACACGAGTACAGGAGCAGGGATGGTGGGGGAGGGGCTAAGGGTTGAGGACCGATCGGCTGCAGAGCCGTCCCCCGGGCCCCGCAGGGTGGCCGTCTGGGTGCCCCAGGCTGAGACGGGGGGATGGCAGCCCCTGGAGGGAGGCCCAGAGCCAAGAGGAGAGGGAAGACATCTGCTCCATCCTTCATGGTCTCCCCCAGATGAGCGGTGCCCTCGGCAGAGCAGTGGCCAAAGTGGCTGGGGAGGAGAGGCTGGAGGGAAATGAGGCTGGGAATTGCGTGTCTGGAAGGGATATGGAGCAGGGATGGAGAAGGGAGGGAGGGAGGGAGGCATGCTTATGGGAGGGCTCTTAGGTGAGGGGCCACGTGTGCAGACGTGAAGGGATGTGCGCTGGTGTGCTTTGATTCGAAAAGCAGGTGGGCATTGCAAGGGCTGGAGGTGGGAGGAAGGCCCGGTGAGTGAACGGAACCATCTCTGGCCTTTCTCCTGAAGATCTCAGAGCACGCCGGGCTGCTGAAAAGACCTAGAATGGCCAGGACAGTGCTTGGAGGATTTTTTTAAGGTGCTATCCTTTTGGAAAGGCATAGAATCACAGAATTGGAGCATTGGAAGGGAGGCGGGTTGGCCATCTAGTCCGTACACAAGGGAACCCCCTGGTATGACATCTCCAACAAGTGGTAATCCAGCATCTGCCTGGAGACCTCCAAGGAGAGGGAGCCCACTGCCTATCTGGTCTTCACTGTCCTAGTCATTATTCAGACAGGCAAATATGAAGCTTAACATCATCGGGGAAGCCCAGCTCACAACGATCTCTCTCTTGTCTCCGTAGGGTCATAGATACTGGGCTAGAGAGGGCCTTAGAGGTCATCCGGTCCTTCCCCCTTCATTTTAAAGAGAAGGAAACTGAAGCTAGGAATCACAAGATGCTGAATCTAGGACTCGGCACCATGTCCCACTGTCTCTGGGCGTCTCTGCATCACTTACTGTGGGTGCTCATGGAAGGTCCTGTATATTTAACATCTAATGATGGAATGAAGGGCTTGTGCGTGACTGTGACAGTAGATTTTCTCAGCCATGCCTGCAGTGGGACAACTATTACACGCACACATACATGCACACGCATGCACGCTTCCAGGCCTTGTATGCTCCAGGAAGGCACAAGAGCAGACCTGTCTGCCCATGTTTGTGACTGGGGCTCTATCAGTAGGGTATTGGGTTGGGAGAGCCCCTTATCTGGGACCTCCTGGGACCTTTGAGAAGCCCTCTGCTGCCTTCTTGGTTATGGCCATTAATATGACTGGCCCAGCTAGACCTTGAGCAAAGACTAAGATAACTGGGGCTACATACTGGGCCAGGCCCAGTCCCCGCCCCCCGCACCTCTCAAAAATTAGGGTCGCTTTGGGCTCCACCTCCTTTTTCTCATCTGTAAAACACGTGAGACGCTGGTCCCTTCTCTTCTCTCTCTGCCAGCCGGGGCCCAGGGTGACGCAGAGAGCTGGCATCCCCGAAACAGCAAACTAGGAATCGAGGGAGAACATGCCAGCCCAGGCCAGACCTAGGCCAGCATCTTTGTTTTACAGATGGGGAGACTGAGGCAGAAGAGGAGAAGAGGAGAGCAGGCAGTGATCAGGCGATGGCTCCAACCTGGGCGGTTAGGAAGGTTCAGGTCTTGGGCCCCTTTGCCTGCTTCCCTGTTTAAAGCATGGTCCTGAAGGAGTCACAGACAGGCTGGACAGCTTTGAAAGTTACATGTGGAATTTCATGATATACTTAAAAAGAAAAACAGGTTCTACATACTAGGGTTTTGCAGTTTTATGTACAATCCTCTCCCATTCAACTCTGCATATATAAATGCTCATTTTATTTGGTGTTTGTTAATGTCAGAATTTTTTTTTAATGTATATAAAATCACGTCAGAAGTTTGGAGAAAAAAGAAGGCGCTTGTGCTCTCTCTCTCTCTCTCTCTCTCTCTCTCTCTCTCTCTCTCCCTCCCTCCCTCCCTCTCTCTGTCTGTCTGTCTGTCTGTCTCTCTCTCTCTCTCTCACACACACACACACACACACACACACACACACACACACACACACACATACACACATACTCTACCACCACCACCATCATCTTTCTTATCCCTAAGCTTTTGAAGCTGGGTTCAGATCATCCTAGGACTCTGGGATGAATTCTGGCAGAGACTAGCAGGCCAGGCAAGCGGGCAAAAAAAACACAAGTCTCCATTCAGCCTCTGAACTCTGAGTTCTTTTGTGTCCTGCGCTGGCCTGTCCCTGCCTCAGTGGGTTGGCCTCCTTTTCCTCCAGTGGGCTAACGAGCTGGAGACCCCCTGGCCGGTCGGCCAACCAGCTTTGTGTCCAAGGCCCTGCCACCTGCTGGACTCCACGTTAGCCTGGGTACTGTCATGATCTTAATCACCACAGTGGGCAAGTTTCTGGCTTCCTCTGACCTTTGTGATTTGCCTGGCTATGCTGTTGATCCAGCTTTGGGCCCAGACACTTGTCCCCTGGTGTTATTGCTAGGGTAACTGCTCAGGCCCCTACCCAGGACCTTTCTCTTCTTCTCTCCATCCCACATCTCTCTCTCTCTCTCTCTCTCTCTCTCTCTCTCTCTCTCTCTCTCTCCCC
>CM053622.1:808059139-808125368 GCA_028646595.1 Phalanger gymnotis | reverse complement strand
CTCCCCTCTCTCCTCTCTCTCTTCTGTCCTCTCTCTCTCTCTCTCTCTCTCTCTCTCTCTCTCTCTCTCTCTCTTCTCTCCCCTCTTTCTCTTCTCTCCTCTCTCTCTGTCTGTCTTCTCTCTCATCTCCTCTCCCCTCTCTCCTCTCTCTCTTTCACTCTCATAGGGGGCAGGGCTTGCCCAGGGCCCTTCCAGAGAGGGCAGGAGCCTCTGTCCCTACAGGAATCATTTTCAGTCCAGCTAAAAGAGACCTTTCCCTCTCCACCTCCCATTCTCTCTTTCCCCCATAGTCATGGATGCCGGCTTTCTCTTCCCTGGGCTATAGCTTGATTGGATGGATCCATTCCCTGAACCCAGCAGAACTTCCGTCTTCTAAAAGACAACAAAACCAAACTAAAAACAGCCCCAGCCCCCCAGCAGGGGTCAGGGGTTAAAGTCGGGAGCAGAATGGGGAAGGCCCCATCGATTATAGCCCAGAGATAGTCATTCTCTCAGGTCCTCATAGGAAGTCAGAGGGGCCCCTTAGGATGAAAGGCTCTGCACCTCTGTGGATTTGGCCCTAGGGTGATGGGGTGGGGACAGGGACTAAGGAACCAGAGCCAGGGGTGGGGAACCTTGAGCCTCGAGGCCACATGTGGCCCTCTTGGTCCTCAAGTGCAGCCCTTTGACAGAATCCAAACTTCACAGAACAGATCCCCTAAATAAAAGGATTTGTTCTGTAAGACTTGGACTCAGCCTAAAGGCCCTTGTTTCATCTGCATAGGGAACTCCCAGAAGTGGACATCCATGTACCTTCTTGGTAACTTGCAGGATACTTGAGAAGTAAAGTGACCCACCCAGGACATATCAGAGGCGGAGACTTGAACCCAGGCCTCCTTGACTGGAGACCTGCCCTCTATTCATTATGCTGCGGTTCCTACCCTAACAGACAACGGGGAACTAGTGCCATAGGATCTGCCTTACCTGGCTGTGGTTGGCATCCAGTGACATAATGCGTGTTGCAGCCCTGTGTGTTTACTATCTACTATTACCATGATTGTGTAGTTTGTGTTAACTGGTGTTATTAAATATCTTCTTTGTGGGCCTCAGTCTCCGCATCTGTCAAGAAGGGATCACAACTCAGGTACAGGCTCCCTCGTGGACTTTGAGCCGGGAGGGACCTCAGAAGTCGTCTAGGCTAGCCCCGTTATTAATAGAGAAGGGAACTGAGGCGGTGGTAACTATGCTACAACTCGAACTCAGCCTCTCCAGCTCTAAATTCAGAGATCTTTCCCTCTGCGCCACAAGTGCTAGGGTTGGGCTTCATATTCGGGGCTTTGTAACTCCAAAAAGCACCAGGCTGTACTGGGGTGGGGAGTCTGCAGCCTCGAGGACTCGTGTGGCCTTCTAGGGCCTCAAGGGCGGCCCTCTGGCGGATTCCAAGCTGCACAGAACAAATCCAGGGAATTCGTCCAAGGGCCACCCTTGAGGACCGAGAGGGCCACCTCGAGGCCGCGGGCTCCCTATCCCTGCTCTAGCCACTACACTGCCCTGCCTCCCGTAGCAGACAGTCTGTGACCACCAGCCTCACTCTGCCATTCCTAAGATTCTGATCCAGAGACGGCCTGAGAGGGATCATCCAGGCCAGGGATTCTTGGGCTTTTTTGTGTCCTAGACCCCTCTGGGGAGGATTACGGGGCCCTTTGCAGAATCGTGTTTTTAAATGCATAAAATAAAATACAGGGGATTGCCAAGGAAACCAATGTGACCAAAATGAAGCTATGAAAACATTTTAAAAAAGCAAGCTTGTGGACTTCAGGTTAAAAACCCTTGGTCTAGTTCATTTCCCTTATTTTACAGAGTGGGCAGCTCAGGTCCAGAGAAGGGAAGTGACTCAGCCAAGGTAGTAAGTGAAAACAACCACTATGACAATATTAATAGCTAATACGTGTATGGTCCTTAGTAGGTGCCAGCCCAAACGTGCCTATGATCCTCTCAACGATCCTGGGAGACAGGCGCTGTCATTATCCTCATTTGACAGACAAGGAAACTGAGGGCAACAGGGTGAAGTGACTTGCCCAGGGTCACACAGCTAGTGTCTGAGGTCAGATTTGAACTCGGATCTTGCTGATTCCAGGCCCGGTGCTCTAACCGCTGCGCCACCTGGCTCTCTCAGTCATTGAGGGTTGTATAGCGTTTTGCACTTTTCACGTATTATCTCATTTGCTCCTCATGAGGAGGTAGGAGCTGCTCTCACTCCCTTTTTACAGATGAGGCGTCCTCCACACCTGCATGCTCACCAACGCACCGCCATCAGAGTGGCAGAGCCATTTGGCGGGCCATGCCCGGGCACCCCTCTCCCCCATGCCAGCCTGTGCCTGCCCTCGGAGTTGCCGAGCCTCCCCAAGCTGGTGCCCGGGTCTCTCCCAAGTGTGATCCCCCAAACACTGGTCAGGCTAATGTTGTTCCTGTCTCTCTGTCTTCCCAGGATGAAGTGATTCTACCAGCCCCAAACCAACCGAGCAGCCAAGGAGCGATCCCCCACTAAGGTAAGCCTTCCACATCAGCCTGTCAAGGGGGGAGGAAGGCTTTCCTGGGCCCGGGGTGGGGTGGGGGTTGTCCTGGCACTGATGGCAGGAGGCAAGCGTCTAAACCTCCCACACACGCACGGAGAGAGGATGGAGGCAGAGGGGCCGAAGCGTTCTCTGCTTGAGGTGACATCCGGGCGTTGGCTGAAAGCTTGGGGGCAGAGGGAACCCCGAGGAGGGCAGCGGGGAGGACAGGGTGGTTTGCGTCTGTCGGAGAGCCCAGAGGAAGGGATGGGCCACCTCGTAGGCGCCGTGCCTGGCTCTGTTGCCGTGGTAGATATGCCCAGTCTGACTGGTGCTGCTCGGACACCCGTCTCTGAGAGAGGCAGTGTGTCCTAGTGGGCAGGGTCCTGGCTTGGAATCAGAGGGATTTGGGCCCACCTTCTACCTCTGAGGCCATAGCCGTGTGACCACAGACTCCCTGGGCTTCAGTATCCTCTCCTGTAAAACAAGAAAGTCTCACTCTGTGACCTCTGAGGTCCTCAGTGCTACGGTCTGTCCTGTGCCTCAGGCGGTGGGCGATTGGCCTAAAACCAGCCCATCCCTGCCTTTCTGCCACCATCCCTCGGCATTCCCATCCAAAGGTGATGGGGAGGGAGAGAAAGGCCCCAGGATGCTCCTCCTCCCCTCCCCCATCTCCCCCCAGCTCATTGGTTCAGGCCTGCACCAGGTGGGTGGTGGAGATGACCAGATCTCTGTCCAGGCCCACCAAGGGCACTTCAAGTGACCCTAGCAAGTCACCTGAGTCCTCTGTAAAAGGAGAGATTTCCACGAAAAGATACGTCAGGCCCCTTTCAGCTGCAAATCCGCAGTCCTCTGTGGTTCCTTTCCTTTGGTGCCTCCACATGAGAAGAGAGAGGCTTTTTGTGCTTGCCTCCTCTTCTCCTATGCTTGGGGAGGCTGGGGAGGTGGGACAGCAGGGGCTCATGGGGCTCTCAGGCCTAGGCCTGGACCTGATGGGCCCTGCAGCACTCCCTTCCCCCCAGGCTGGCACTGGAAACCCGCCGGCCAGTGGCCTCGGGCAGCATGGGTGTCAGAGGTGACCGGTGGAAAGCCAATGTTATGTAAATATCAGGGCCAGCCCGGCGGGGCAAGCAGACCAGCCCCAGCCATCCATCATCCCTGGCCGGCCAGCGGGGGCAGGGGGCCAGACACAGCTCCATGTGCCGGCCCCGCTCCAAACCTGTTTGTTTTCCCTTTGTCTCTCACGTTTCGGGGACCCCCGGCTGAGAGTGACTGTGGGTTTTGTCCTGCCAGGGCCCCCCGCCCCCCAGGAGCTCCCTCGCTGCCCGCTCCCACCGCGGCTTCCCTTTCTGACTTCAAAGCCTCCCCCCAGTATTGTCTGGGCTGGCGGGCAGTGGCCCTTAAAACCTGATCACAGGCGGGCGCGGTGTAGGGCAGGCCGGGCCCTGTGCCCCGCGCTCTTGCTGGGACCCTGGGATTCCTCCTTTTGCCTCCAGCACCACCCTGGTTACAGCCCTGCTTCCTCAGCTTCAGACCCTGCTCCCTCTCTTCTCTTCCTACCCACCCCCTGCCCTCACCCCCGCCTCCTCCCTCATCCCCCCCATCCCCGCCTTGCTACTTTTTCCCTGGTCCCTTGGTCCATGTTTCCCTCCCAATTTCATAGAACTGTAGACTTTTCAGAGTTGGGAGAAAACCTGACCCCCACCATTTTACAGATGGGGGAAACTGCAGCCCAGATTGGGGTGTGATTTGCCTGAGGTCCCACAGGGACTGGAACTTGGATCTCGAGCATCCTGATCCAGAGCCCTTTCCAGTCTGCTCCCCGCTTTTTGGAGAAGATGAGGTCGCTGGAAGGAGAGGGGTTAGTTCTGAAGCTGTGGCTAATTCTGGCCAGCTGGTGTCTCGTCTTGGGGCCCTCCGCCCTCAGTGACAAAGACACAGGCAGGGGGAGCCACTAGGAAGGGCCAGGCTTACGGACCTGAGATGGGGCACTGGCCCGGTCTGGGGCCACCGTCCAGGGCTTCTCCCAGCAGCAGTGAGGGAGAGACGAGCATCTGCTCAAGCCCTGGGGAACCTTCATCCCCAGGACTCTGTGGCCTCATCTGTAAAATGAGAGGGTGAGATTAGATGAACTCCAAGCTCAGTGATCTGTGGGACTTGGAGTGAGTCATTTCATCACTCTGCCTCAGTTTCTTTTCCTGTGAAAGGAGAGAGTTGAACTAGGTGGTCTCTGGAGACCTTTCCAGCTCGAGATCTAGGACCTGCTGTATGTATCTATCCTCTGTGTCTTCCCTATTAGGCTGGGAGAGCCTTGAGAACCTGGGGGTCCATGGCTTTGTCCCTCCTTGTATCCCCAGGGCTTAGCACAGTGCCTGGCATCCACTAAGAGCTTATTCCCTCTCTCTCCTCTTCTTCCTTCTCCTTTCTCTCTCTCTCTCTCTCTCTCTCTCTCTCTCTCTCTCTCTCTCTCTCTCTCTCTGTCTTCCTTCTTCCCTCCTTCCCTCCTCCTCCTCTTCCTCTTCTCTCCTTTCTCTCTCTCCCTCCCTATTTCTCTCTCTCTGTATCTTCCTTCTCACTCTTTCTCCTCCTCTCTTCTTCCTCTCTCTCCTCTTCCTTCTTCGCTCCTCCTCTTCCTCCTCTCTCTTTTCTCTCTCCCCCTCCCTACTTCTCTCTCTGTGTCTCTCCTCCCTTCCCTCTCCCCTCTCCTCTCTCTCTCCTCCTCCTCTCTTCTCCCTCTCCTCTCTCTTCCTTCTTCCCTCCTTTCCCTCTCTTCCTCCTCCTTTCTCTCTCTGTCTCTGTCTCTCTGTTTCTCCTTCTCTCTTCTCCCTCTCGTCTCTCTTCCTTCTTCCCTCCTCCTCCTCCTTTCACTCTCTGTCTCTCCTCTCTTCCCTGTCCCCTCTCTTCTCTCTTTCTCCTCCTCTCTTCTCCCCCTCTCTCTCTTCTCTCTTCCTTCTCCACTCCTCCTCCTCCTCCTCTTCTCTCTTCTCTCTCTCCCCTCCTTACTTCTCTGTGTCTCTCTCCTCTCTTCCCTCTCCCTCTTTTCCTCCTCCTATCTTCTCCCCCTCTCTCCTCCCTCTCCCCTCCTCCTCCTCTTCCTCTTCTCTCTCTCCCTCTCCCTACTTCTCTGTCTCTGTCTCTCTGTTTCTTTTTCCCTCCCTCCCTCTTTCTCTGTCTCTCTTTTTCCCCCTCCACTTCCTGCCCTCTCCAGCCTCCTCCTCTCTTTCCTCCCAGCCCTCTTCCTTCTCCCCTTCTCCTCCTCTCCCTCTTCTCTCCCCCCCCACTTCTCTGTCTCTCTCTCCTCTCTTGTCCCTCTCTCTCCTCTCTCTCCTGTCCTCCTCCTCTTCCTCTTCTCCTCTCTCTCTCCCCCTCCTTACTTCTCTGTCTCTCTCCTCTTCCCTCTCCTCTCTCTTCTCTTTCTCCTCTTCTCTTCTCCCTCTCTCTCCTCTCTGTTCCTTCTCCCCTCCTCCTCCACTTCCTCTTTTCTCTCTCCCTCTCTCTACTTCTCTGTCTCTCTGTCTCTCCTCTCCTCCCTCTCTCTCCCCTCCTCCTTCTCTTCCTCTTCTCCTCTCTCTCTCCCCCTCCCTACTTCTCTGTCTCTCTCTCTCCTCTTCCCTCTCCTCTCTCTTCTCTCTTTCTCCTTTTCTCTTCTCCCTCTCTCTCCTCTCTGTTCCTTCTCCCCTCCTCCTCCACTTCTTCTTTTCTCTCTCCCTCTCTCTACTTCTCTGTCTCTATCTTTGTCTCTCCTCTCTTCCCTCTCTCTCCCCTCCTCCTTCTCTTCCTCTTCTCTCTCTCTCCCCCTCCCTATTTCTCTGTCTCTGTCTCTGTTTCTCTTTCCCTCCCTCTTTCTCTGTCTGTCTCTCTTTTCCTCCCTCCACCTCCTGCCCATCCTCTCTTTCCTCCCGGCCCTCTCCCCGGTTTGCATTGCCGCCCCCTCGCCATCACTCCCCCCACCCCACCCCCAGTTCCCTCTCTGTGTCTCTCTCTCCTTTTCATCTACTCGGAAGGCTTTACTTGACTTCCTTGTCACCTTAATTGATTGCATTAACCTTTCGGCGTATTGGATTTCCCCGGCTTCGTGCGGAGAGCCCTCTGCAATATGCTTCTAATCTGTAGCCCTAATGGACAGTTTGCAGTCAACAAGCCCCTTCTCCCGTCGGCCCCTCGGACAGCTCTGGCCCCAAGGCCCCCAGCCCCCTCCCTCCCTGCCACGTTCAACCCCAGGAGAAACGAAACGGTCCTGGCCCCGCTGCAGTCCAGCAGGCATTTATTAAACCTCTACTCTGGACCGGGACCTGTGCCGGTTGTTGGAAACACAGAGGAAAACAAATCAGGGCCTGCCCTCAGAGAGCTTCCCTTCTACCGAGGAAAGGAGGGGAGGGGGAGAGGGAGGGAAGAAGAGAATTCCTCCCCCACCCAGTCAGGCCATAGAGTTCACCAATTCTCAGGTCAATACATATCCATGACTGTTCTGAAGCTTACCATAGGGGCCTCGAAGACCATATCAAGGAGGTCAGTTGTCCAAGGTCAGCCAAGAAGCTACAATAGGATTTGAATCCAGAGCTGATGACTCCAGAGCCAGCCAGTGATGAGGGAAGGGGAGAGTACAGCATTTAAAAAGACCCGTATTTACATCATAATTTGAGGAAGAAAAGAAATTACTGATAACAATACTTGAAGGAAGCAATGAATTTCAGGCATGGGCAAAGGTGGGGAGTTTGGGAAGGCTGAATTTGAGGGGTGCCGCTTGCCAGAGATGTAGAAGACAGGAAGGGGGAGATGGGAATGTGAAATAAACCCAGAAAGGTAGGCTGGGCCCAGAATACCAGAGTGAGCAATCTCTGATCCCAGAGGCAGTTGGGAACCACTGAAATTTGTTGAGGCGGGGAGGTGCCGTGGGCAGATCCAGCTTTTGGACAGACCTGCCCTGCCCCTTCTTTCTAAGGGTTTTTTCCAGTGCTGTATGTCTGGGTATTTGCCAGGGTGCTCTGGTCTCCAGGGCCTCTCCCAGCTAGCTTTCTCCTCTCCTGGGGCTTGTAAGATTATCGGGTGAGAGCCGGAAGAGGCCTTAGAAATCCGAGTGGTCATCCAGGCTTTGACTGAAGATCCCCCATTCTGCTTGAGGAGAGATGGAGAGTCAGGACATTTTCCCTTATGCCACAATTGGCCTCTGCATGGTCCATCCCTAGCTCCTGGCTCTGCCCTAAAGGGCAAAAAAGACAAATCCTAACCCCTCTTTCCAGCATGATGGCCCTTTAAATCACTGAGCACAGCTCTCACACCCCCTAAAGCCTTTGCCTCTCCAGGGTAAGGGTCCTCAGTCCCCTAGCTGGTCCTCCTGCCCGTGAGCTGGAAGACCTTTGCCACCCGTTCTGGTCGTCTTCTAATTGGACCCCTCCCCATTTACAAAGAAAACAAGAGCCCAAAGTCACAGAGAAGGAAGGATGAGGAGCCAGGACAGGTGTGAGCCCAGGACCTCTGGAGGGCCTGGTGGGGCTGGCCTAGCAAGGGGTCCCCGCCACCCGCCTGCCCACTTCTACCTGCTCAGAGAGCAGGCAGGCCCAGGGCCTCAGATGCTGCCAGAGGTGGGGGCAAGGCTGAGCATCCTACCCAGCCAGCCCTTGGACGGGCAGACACGGGACCGGCGAGGGCCTTCTTGGAGCTGGTCCCATCCCTGGAAAGAGTGCAGGGTGACAGGTCAGTGGGGAGGGAAGGAGGGACCGCCGGAGCCAAGGGAGAGGAGAGGAAAAAGGACATCAGAGGAGGCTGGACAGTGACAGAGGAGGCTGAGAAAGAGTAAACAGGCACTCAGTGGTATTAAGTTAATTGATCGTTCTGCAACAGGCTGAACCGTTCTGTTATCCCGTCGCCGTGGCAACAACCCAAAAAAATCGTCTGCCTGTTTGGATGAAATGAAGCAAAACATCCTTTAATTTGTGGTTATCATGGTGTTTGTTTTGGTCCTGGTGAGAGAGAAAAGGGAAAGGGCAGAGCCTGGGGGTTGGGGGTCCTGGGACCTAGGCCCGGCAGAGCCCCCCGGGGTGTGGCACAAAGAGTTCTCAGAGCTCCTCGGCCTCCAGCCCCCTGCCACAGTCCTCTGCATGTCCCGTCTGACCAACTGGGCCTGAGAGAGCAGAGGCGCTGACTTGGGGAAGCAGGCAGCGAGCCGCATTTGGCGTCAGAGGGCTGGGCCTCAAGTCGCGCCCCCTTCTCTGGGGCTCAGTTTCCACCCCCTGCTAAATAAGGTTTTGTGGATTGCGAGCCGGAAGAGATCTTAGAGACGATCCGGTCTGACTCACCCATTTTCCAGAACTGTAAACCGAGGCCCTGGGACGGTCGATGATCTGCCCAAGGTCACGCCTCTGGTAAATTTTCCAGGTGAGACTCGAACCTAGGTCTTCCTGACGCCACTCCCAGTGGGCATTGTGTAGAGTGGGTAAACTGGATCTTTGAACCAGGGAGTCCTAGATTTGAATGCTTCCTCTAATACGTTCTGGCTTTTCTGAGCCTGGATTTTCTCATCTTTGCAATGGAGATATTAAGACCACCCACAAAAACAAGGTTGTTCTGAGGTCCGAGCAAGATAATAAATGTAAAACGCTTTGTAGGTATTATTATCGCCCCAGTGAAGCAAAGGAGGATCGGAGGTTTAGAGCTGGGAGGGAGCATCGAGGCTAAGCCCCTGATTTTACAGATGGGGAAACTGAGGCACGGAAAATTTTCTTCACTTTTCGTAACTTTTTCTTCTTTTTTTTAAATTAATTTTATTTTCAGTTCTAAATTCTTTCCCTCCTTTTCTCCCTCACCCATTAAGAGGGCAAGAAAAAAATAACTTTTTTTCAAGATTACTCAAGTATTAAGTGTCAGAGTTAGAATTTGAACCCAGGTCCCCAGGGTCCAGAGCCACTAACTGTACTTTCTGCTACTACAAGCAGAGGGCAGCTCACGTTTGTAGCCGTTCGAGTATTTTTATACCCATTTTAGAGATGAGGACGCTGATACTTAGAGGTGAAATGACTTGGCCGCCGTTGCCCCACTGGCAGATCCCAGACTCCTGCCCTGACCTTCTGCTTTCAAAGTGAATGCGCTCTCCCCTCCAGGCTGGTGCCTACAATGTACACAGTAGGCTCTTTGTTATCGGCAGTTAGGCGGTGCCACAGTAGACAGAGTGTGGAATCAGGAAGACCCGAGTTCAAATCCACCCTCAGATACGTACTAGCTGTGTGACCCTGAGCAAGTCATTTCACCTCTGCCTCAGTTTCCTCATCTGTAAAGCAGGGACGATCATACCTACTTTGTGGGGTTGTTGTGAGGACCACATTTGTCAAGTGCTTGGCTCAGTGCCTGGCACATAGTAGGGGCTCTATAAAAGCTTATTCCCTTCCCCTTTGTTGAATCGAATTGACTGAATGTGCTGTGCCCAGCTCTCTCAGCTGCCCAGTCTGCCACCTCCTCCCCACCTGGCACAACATTCTCTTTGCACTCAGGGACATGGGAAGAGTATTTGGAGTCACAGGATCTGGGTTCAAATCTCAGCTCAGTACTTAATCCCTGGGGGACCATGGACAAACCTCTTTCTGTCTCTGGGCTTCACTTTCCTCCTATATAAAATGAGATTGACGATAGCCAAGGTCCTTTTCTGCACAAGACCTGTGAGGGCGTGATCTCAGTTTGTGATCCCATGAGCCTTTGTCAAGCGTTTAAGGGCCCGCAGGAGCCCGGACCCTGGGCCTGGGCGGGGGCAGCAGCCAGCCCCTCAGCACACCTGTGGGCCGGTGATGGGGCCGAGGGCCTGTGGGAGAATCCTAGGTCAGGAGGTCAGAGCCTGGGCAGCTGTGGCTGCCTCAAAAGGAGAAGATCGGGCTGAGGACATGGGGCGGGGCAGAGAACGGTCCCCTGAGAACCAGGCTCCCTGCCCCTGAGGCATCCTCTTTCCCAGGCTTTCAGGGATGCGGCCAGGACTAGGGCATCTGAAGGATGCTCCCTGGCAGCGGAGACCCCCGAGGAGGAGGAAGCGACCAAGGCCAGCCCTTCTTAGAAGGTGGGTCTGAGGACCATTGCCAGAGGGGCCTGGCTGCTCGGGAACACACAGCTGTAGAAATGAACAGAGTCCAACCCCCTCATTTTACAGAGAGAGAGAGAGCCGAGGGGATTTGCTCACACAAGAAGTGAGTGGTAGAGTCAGGACTGGAACTCAGATCTTCTTTTTCTAATTTTCGTAGTCTTCATTCTTCCTGACCCGGAATCTGTAAGAACTGAATTCAAATCCAGCCTCAGCTACTTCCTAGCTCTGTGACCCTAAGCAAGTCACTCAACCTCGGCCTCAATTCAGTAAACATTTATTCAGCACCTACGATGTGCCAGGCACCATGCTAAGCGCCCAGTTCTCACCTGTAAAATGGGGATCATTATACACGTAGAGCCTGCATCAGATTGGAGAAGGGGGAGTGGAGGGAGGGGGAAATTTAGAACCAAAATCTTATAAAAGTGAATGTTGAAAACTAAAAATAAATATAAATTTAAAATAGATTTTTTACATGGGGATCATATAGTACCTGCATCCCAGGGTGCTCGGGGGGATCAAATAAGATCTTTGTAAAGTGCTTTGCAAACCTTGACGTGCTGTAGAAATGCTAGTTACAGGAGCCGCTAGGCGGTGCAGCGGATAGAGCACAGGCCCTGGAGTCAGGAGGACCTGAGTGCAAATCTAGCCTCAGACACTTACTAGCTGTGTGACCCTGGGCAAGTCACTTAACTTCGATTGCCTCACCAAAAAAGAAAGAAGATGCAAAAACAAACAAAAAAGAAACGTTAGCTACGATTATTAACTACCCCCATGCTGCCTTGACTTAGGGGGCCATTTAGAACAATCCTTACGTTTTTACAGGTAAGAAAACTGAGGCCCGAATCAGGGATCACACAGGAAATAAGAGCGGGATCTGAGATTACCATCTCCATTCAACTTACCGAAATCACAGGTCTGAACTTGTGGCACCCCTCCCCCTTCCCCCAGCTCAATAAACTCCAGCGATCCCCCATTACCTCCAGGATCAAAATATAAATCTTCTGTTTGGCTTTTAAAGCCCTACATAACTTGCTCTCTTCCTGCCTTTCCAGGCTTCATACACCTGACTCCCCTCCATGTAGTCTGTGATCTGGCTACACTGGCCACCTTTTTGTGCCATCTCCAGACTCCATGAATTTGCACTGGCTGTGCCCCATGCCTGGAGTGCTTTCCTCAGCTTCCACTTCCCTCGCTCCCCTACAAGAGAACTCACCTTCTGTTCACTCGTCCTCTTAGCCCCGCCTGCTAGGTCCTTCATCTGAGATTACTTTTCATTCATCCTGTATTATATCTTTTTTTAATTATTTTTGGAGGGGGGAAGGCAGGGCAATTGGGGTTAAGTGATTTGTCCAAGGTCACACAGCTGGTAAGCGTCAAGCGTCTGAGGCCGGATCGTCTCGTGTTATATCTGGTACACATACAGTTGCTTGAATGTCGTCTCCCCCATTAGAATGTATGCTACCCGGGGCAGCTCTTAGCACAATGCCAGGCACACGGTGAATGCTGAGTGAGAAGCATGTGAAACCAGGTCCCTTGGTTACCGATCCACACCTCTGAGCGGCTGTGTGGTCTTGAGCAAGACCCTTCCCCCAGGCTCCGCAGGATGAATGGCCTCTGAGGGTTCCTCCAGCTCTGAAAGTTTGTGCTTCTAGGAGCAGGGAGGGATGGAGCTTCCCTCGGTTCTAGGGGAAGGCCCTGGGGATGGGGACAATGACACCAAGGACAGAGGGAGTGGGGATAGAGTATGCCCAGGGGAGGCCCAGCCAGGGGGGCAGAGCACATCCGTCTGGGTGTGGAGAAGAGGGTGGGTCTGGACAAGAGAGACCAGGTGTAGACGGTCCTCAACAGGGGCTGGAGGCTGGAGAAGGGGAAGATGACCCGGGCAGGCCCGATTCAAGCCAGAAGCCCAGAGGGTTTGCTGGTGAGCAGGCTGGTGTGCTCCAAGCGATACTAGAACTGGGGGCTAGAGGACATGGGTTCGAATCTCAGTTCTGCTGGTTAGACCCCGGGTGGGGCACTTTCTCCTTGCTGGGCCTTGGTTTCTTCATCTGTAAGAATGTGGCTTGGACTTGTTTGTCCTCAAGAACCTTTCCAACTCCAGGGTCTTGTGATCCGGTTTCAGGCAGGACTGCAGCAGGCAGAAAGAGATCAGGCCAAGATGAGAGTGGAATATGAAAAGCTGGACCTGGGTTTGAATCCTGCTGCTCGCTTCCCCTCTCTCGGCCTCAGTATCCCCATCTATAAAATAGGAATAGCCATAGCGCCCACCTTGAAAGGTTGTTGTGGGAATCGAGCGAACAATATATGTAAAGCGTTCTGTGGACCTTAAACACTTCATAAATGCTGGTGGTTATGACTACTATTACCACTGCTACGACGACTACTACAACTACTATTAAATTAATTAATTTTCTGCCCGGGCCTCGGCGACTCTTCCTCAAACCGGCAGTCCAATTAGCTCAGCCTTCATCCTGGAGGATGAATTGTTGAGATGAATACGTTAGTCAGGCATGAAAGAACAGGGTGGGAAACCCCTGTTAGCTCCGAACACCATCCTGCCTCCCTAACTGCCTCTCCACAGCCACCCCCCAGCCCCGGGCTCCCTTTCCCCATCTCCCTCCATCCCTCCCAAGCTCCCCTGCCTTTTCATTGCTCCACTCCTCCCCCATCCTGGTCATCGTGTCAGAGATTCAGGGGCAGGGGCAGAGGGATCTGGCCACCCCCCACCCTTCCACAAGGATTTTTGGGGGGCGGAGGGAAAAGCGATCCCACAAGGTGGACAGAGGGTGTCTCAAGGAGAAGCCAGGCGCCGAATTAAAGTTTGGCGATTATTGGTGTCAGGAGAAGCTAAATAACCCTGTAACTGGTATGAAGGTGAATTCATGGTCTGCTGCACACAGAAAATATGAGCGCTCTGTGAGACAGGAGCAGCGGAGAGCCGAGACGTCCGCTCGACACACTGGGCAGCCCCCCTCTCTGGAGACCTGGGCCGGCAGCGGGGGAGGGAAGAGGAGGGATGGACGCGCCCGCTCCCATCCCACTGGCCCCAAACAGGCTTCTGCCAGCTCCCAGAGGCCTGGGCCCTGCACCCTGGAGGTGGTTGCCAGCTTGATAACATGCCTGTACAAGTACCCATGAGCAGACTGACATACATGTTGCTGCCTGTGTACACCTACCTAGGGATGTGCCCATGGCAGCGTCATGCCCAGAAATACCAGTTTGTGAATACATGCGTGAGCCCCACGCCACACAGCCACTGGCCCAGAGCCAGAGAAATCCATGATGGGATGCACATATATGCCTGCCTATTGGCTCCTAGGCACCACCCCGCCCCGCCCCGGAGCCTACCATGTGCATACGCATCTGGATTCTTGGGTGCGGGGCTCTGGCACACACACCGGCCCTCTCCCCAAGCCCACTTTCCAAACAGGAGATCCCAAGTTAAAGGGGGCAGCTGCCCGCCCCTCCCCCTGTACTCCTCTTCACCTGCCAGGCTCTCAGAGTGCAAGCCTGGCACCAAGACAGGAAGTGCCAGGGTGGCTGGAGGGGCCCACAAGACCAGGATGACTTCAGAGTTTAAAAAAGACAGATCCCTGTATCTCCTGCTACTGAGGGTCATAACTGTAATAAAATGCCAATGCGCCATTGCAGCCCGATTCCCTGCCCAGGCTCCGGCCACCAGTCCTAGCCATGCCTACAGGGGCAGTGTGACGCCAGCTGAGCTCTGGTCCCCCCCCCCACACACACACACAATCTCTTTCTGTCACAAATACACATTATCACACACACACAGAATCTCTCTCTCTCTCTGTCTCACACACACACACACACAATCTTTCTTTCACATGCACACTATCTCACACACACACACAATCTCTTTCTCTCTCACACACACACAATCTCTTTCACACACACACTATCACACACACACAATCTCTTTCTCTCACAAACACACACTATCATACACACACACATAGAGTCGCTTTCTCTCTCACACACACATACAATCTCTCCCTCTTTCACACACACACTATCTCACACACACACACACACAATCTCTCTCTCTCTCTCTCCCTCACTCCCTCTCTCTCTCTCTCTCTCACACACACACACACACACAAAATCTCTCTCTCACAAACACACACTATCACACACATACAGAGTCTCTTTCTCTCTCTCACACACACACACAATCTCTTTCTCTCAAAAACACACACTATCACACACATAGAGTCTCTTTCTCTCTCTCTCTCTCACACACACACACCCACAGTCTCTTTCTCTTTCGCACACACACACTCTCACAAACACACACAATCTCTTTCTCTCTTTCACACACACACTATCTCACACACACACACAATCTCTCTCTCTCCCTCACACACACACACACGCACAATCTCTCTCTTTCACACACACACAATCTCTCTCACAAATACACATTATCACACACACACAGAGTCTCTCTCTCACACACACACAATCTTTCTTTCACACACACACTATCTCACACACACACAATCTCTCTCTTTCACACACACACTATCACACACACACAGTCTCTTTCTCTCACAAACACACACTATCACACACACTATCATACACATACACATAGAGTCTCTTTCTCTCTCTCACACACACACACAATCTCTTTCTCTCAAAAACACACACTATCACACACACACAGAGTCTCTTTCTCTCTCTCTCACACATACACACCCACAATCTCTTTCTCTTTCGCACACACACACTCTCACAAACACACACAATCTCTTTCTCTCTTTCACACACACACTCTCACACACACACAATCTCTCTCTCCCTCTCTCTCACACACACACACACACACACACTCTCTCTCTCTCTCTCTCTCACACACACACACACACACACACACACACACACACACACTCTCTCTCTCTCTCTCTCTCTCTCTCTCTCTCTCTCTCTCGGCCTCTCTTTTTCTCTGCCTGTGTCTCTCTTTGGTCCTCCCCGTCTGGCTTTCTGTCTTTCTCTCCCTCTCCAATGTTCCTCCCTCCAGGAGCACACAAAGGAGCAGGAGGCAAGGCAGAAGCCCCGGGCCTGGCACCTCGTGGCTGGTGCAGAGCCGGGGCAGGGGGGAGACTAGAACGTCTGGGCCGGTGTGTCAGCGAGGGGAGAGTCTGAGGGCGAGGGAGGCCCGGTGCGGGCAGGAGGCAGCTGGGGCGATGGTGCCCGCCTTCGGTTCGGGGCTCTTTCCTGCTCCTTCTTTGCCTCCAAAGCGGAGAATCCGGCCGGGCCAGTTTGGATATTTATTAAGAAAAAAGCCAAAGATAATTAACTTTTTTTGTTTTTGTTTTGTTTGCGGCGCCTCCCCTTCTGGCACTCCCGGCTGCCTGGCAAATGAAGCCTGCTCCCTGCGTGCACGGCCGCTGGCGCAGCACTTGCTGACTGCCCCGAAACTGCCAGGGCCGCCAGCTGCCCCCTTGCCCGACTGCCCACCCACCTCCCTGTTTCAGGTTGCAGTCCTTGGGTCGCACCCCCATGCCCCTGTGGATGCCCCCTGAACCAAGCCCCAGGGCCCCTGGCACCCTTTAACAGTGGGGTAAGTGGCATGCGGCAGGCGGGGTTGGGTGGGGGCTGCCGTTTGGGGCTGGGAGGCTGGCACGGCTGGGGTGATGGGGGGCAGGAGAGGGAGCCTGTCTTGGAGCTGGGGCACCCGGGGCTGTTGGCCCCCGCCGGGAGGCTTCAGAAGTGAAGGAGCCGTTGGGGAGAAAGAATGAGGGCATGCCTATCCAGAGCTGCCCAGCTCACCTGCCCTCCTGACTTCCTGCCAGGATTGGTGCCCATTAGAGAGAAGCAGAGGCAGCTCTGTGTCCCAGACTCAGTTTTCTATTATAGCCCTGCTGCCTGCCCACCTCCTCAACAGGCCCAGACCCTCTCCTGTCGTTGTCCTTATACCCACCAAAGTCATTAAGAGACTAGCTGAGAGGCATTGCCTTGTGGGGATACAGAGGCCCACCGTTCTTTTGCCTGGGCCAAATTCTCTTAAAGATCCCCTCCTACCACACCCCTTAGACTCAGAACCCTAACACTGTCCCCCCCCAGCCCAACCAGGCTACTGAACTGAGCCTTTCCCCACTCTTAGTGGGCATACCTGCTTCTGAGGGAAAGTACGCCATCCCTGCCTCATCTCCCCCAACCCCTACCACAGGTCTTCAAGTGAGTTAAGGGGACCACTGCCTGCCTTTACCACAATTATGGGTCAGGTCCTCTGGCTGGCTAGCCTAAATGCTATGAACAGGCCCCAGACCATGCTCGCCTTTCCTCTGGTACTGGGGCCCACCAGACTCCAGTGAGGGCCAGGAAGAGCCTTTGGTCAGTGAAACAGAACTGAAGGGGGTAAGAGGTGGAGATTAGCGACTCCAGAAGCCAGACCACCCCTGCTCTGCGTGTGTGTGTGTGTGTGTGTGTGTGTGTGTGTGTGTGTGTGTGTGCGCGCGTGCTAGCCAAGGGTGGGGGAGGTCAATCTCTGAAGCTGTCACCCTACTAACCTGATTGTCATTAGATGGGGGTGTGGTTTCCTGCTCTGATCCGTGCCTTGACCCCTCCCTCTTCCAGGGTCCTCCTCACCGTGGCTTGGGTTTTGGCCCCTCTTTCCAAGAGTTGGGCAGTCGCAGTAAGCTCCTTGCATAGAAAGCCTCCTTCAGACCTGGGTGCTGGTCTGGGCAGCAAACAGAGGGCATTTTTCAAAGATTTGGCTGCTCCTTTTTTTTTCCTTTCCTCTGAAATATGTGCAATTTTTTTGGTTTCAATTTAGCATTGGAGAATTTTATAATTTAGTAATTAAAATCTCTGATAGGCTTTAGAAATTGCGGCTAATTGAATTTAATGGGAAGATGATTTTCAATTTTATTTGATTACCGGGACCCCTGGCATCGGTATTTATGGGAAAAAAATGGGGAATGTGCTGTGTGGGCTAAGATGGCATAATTGAATTAGGGATAATCGGATTTCTCCGTCATGAATTTCACTATAATTTTCCTATAATTTTCCATTAGATATCTAGTTTACAAATATTCACAAAGAAATGAAGCTCTTTCGGAATGGAGATTGCTGGCTAACAGGATTACGGGGACGATCGCTCGGCTGTGCCAGCCCCGGCTCCTGCCATAATGCAATCCTTGTGTCTGCCTCACACTTAAAGTGGCCTGCAGCCCCTCGTTCCCCCGCCTCATCTGTGGACCTGCTTCTGCCGGCGCTTCCTCTTCCTCTCTTTCCTTCCTCTCTACCCCCTTTCTTGACAGTTCTGTGGTTATCGCTGCTTCCCCGACCCGATTCCCCATCGTGGCTCACCCCCAGAACCAGACACATACAAGGCCGAGATTGTGAGCCTCAGTCCCTGGGAGAGTGGGAAAGAGCCTTGGATTTAGAGTCACTGCTCTGACATTATCTCCCTCTGCCTCAGTTTCCCCATCTGTAAATGAGAGGGTCAGACTAGAAGACTTCTGTGGCTCTCTCTCTCTCTCTCTCTCTCTCTCTCTCTCTCTCTCTCTCTCTCTCTCTCTCTGTCTCCCCGTAAGAAATCGAGCTATGAGCTATGGACACTTTTGCCATATTTACACCTTTTCTCTGGCACCTGGCACCCTCATCCTCTCTTCTCTCTTCCAATGGTGAGTGAGTGCCGGTACACGGACACATACACACTCACACATCCCACAACCCAGTGCACACGCTCCCACACAGGTGCTAACATGCTTGTACACAGTGGCTCACAAGCAGTTTTTTTGCCCAGACTCCCATGCCCCAGCCCGGACAACTTCGAAGGGAACCAGTTTATTGGGATCTTGGGGTGGGGTGTGAGAACAAAAGAGGCTTTGTTCCACTTTATGTGAAAGTTACAAATTCAAAACTGAGAGCAGATAAATCGGGAGATACCCTGGTGTGTAAACAGGCTGTGGAGTGAGAAGGCCCCAGGCTCGGGAGGGAGGGTGAGTGGGCAAGCTCTGGGGGTGCCGGTGAACTGAAGCCAATGCCAGCAGCTGAGTTGGGGAAAGTTTCCCAGGGACTGGCTGGTGCGGCTACCCAAGTGGGTGGGCTTGGGTTCTACACCCATGTTTCTGTATATCCCCGACTCCTCCCACTGGCTGGCCTGAGGTTTGGGGGTCTGCAGGAGTGGAAGGGTGCTGTGCCTCTGGCCATGGCCCCAGGGTAAGGAAGGCCAGCATTGGGTTTGGGATCCATCAAGGCCTCTTGTCTGGTTAGACGGAAGCACTGATCCCCTTGTATGGGGACAGGACCTCAAAGTAGGAGAATCTTGTCCAGTGCTGCATCTTGAGACTGCCATCTCCCTCGTTCAAGCATGAGCTCCTTCAGAGCAGGGACCGCTATTGTGTTTTGTTTTTGAGGGAGAGGGGTTTTCTTTGTATCCCTAGATCTTTGCATGCCGCCTAGCCCATTATAAGTCTTTATAATGAATTCTTATTGACTAGGTCCGGCCCAGAGCAGGGCTTCCCAGAGAACAAATTTTAGAAGGTGAATCTGGTCTGACTCTTTCATTTTACAGATTGGAAAACTGAGGCCTCAATGTGAAGTGGCTTGCCCAGGGTCACAGTGATTGCAAATGCCAGAGGTGAAATTTGAACCCAAAATCTTGGACTCTGAATCCAGCCTTCTGTCATGGTGTTCTGAGAGGAAGGAGTGGGTGGCCTTGGACTGTGGCTTCAAGGGGTTCCTTGTTCCCAGGCCCCTCCCTCAATAGCTTGGTCCATAGACATAGATACCCATTGCACGTGCCCCCTTCACTTCCAGGTCTGATTGGCCCCTATCCTTCCCCTCCCTGGAATTCTCTCTGAATCTCAGCCTTGAGATCTTGGCCATTTAGTCTTCTTCTGCATACAAATATATAAAGCTGGCCCCATATTAATGCCACGGAGTGCCTAATTCCTGTCCCTCCCCCAGAGATTCTCTACCCCCTCCTCCCTCCCCACCACCACCTTTTTAGTCATGGAACAGATCCCCGAGCAGACAAGGTCAAATCCATCCGGCTCACAGCCTCTGTCTCCCCAGAGCTTCATGCTGAGCCCGCCCCATCTCTCCCTTGGGACCGTGGCTAGAGGATGGGTCTAGAAACAGTGAGTGGAAATTGCAGAGATGTAGATGTCGGCTTGACACAAAGAAGGACTTCCGGACAGAGCTCTCTAGATACGTGCCTCCCCCAGGCTCACACCGGGCAGCCTCCAGAGGTGCTGGGCTGCTTCCCTGGAGGCTGGGGGAGCGAGGGTACGCCTTGGGCTTGGATGAGATGGCCTCTGAGACCCGTCAGCCCTTCTGACTGGGTCCTCTGACTGTCCCTCCCTCTACCCTGAAGTGGAGCAGAAATCGGGAGATCTGAGTTCAAATTTAACCTTGGTGACTTAATATCGTGGTCTTGGGCAAATCCCTTCTTCTCTCTGGAGCTCAGTCTGCTCACCTGTAAAATTAAGTTGTTTTTAGTCATTTTTCAGTGTTGTCGGATTCTTCGTGACTCCTTTTGGGTTTGGTTTTGTTTTCTTGGCAGAGATACTAGAGTGGTTTGCCATTTCTTTCTCCGGATGATTTTACAGATGAGGAAACTGAGGCAAACAGGGTGAAGCAACTCACCCAGGGTCACACAGCTAGGAAGTGTCTGAGGCTGGATTTGAACTCAGGAAGATGAGTCTTCCTGACTCCAGGCCTGGTGCTCTGTGCACTGGGAAAAATGTACCAAAAGGAATCATAAAATCCTAGATTTAGAGCTGGAAGTGTCCTTAGAGGTCGTGAAGGCCAACCCCCTCATTTAATGTCTTAAAAGTCATTGTATTTATTTTACAAGAATTTATAACTGATCCCTCCCATTACTTTCCCCAGCTGGACAAAAAAGAAAAAGAAAACCTCATCATAAACATGCTTACTTTGAACAAAACAAATTCCCACAGTGTCCATGCCCCAAAATGCCTGCCCGTCTCTCTGCATGTTAAGTTCACCACTTCTTTGGCAGGAGGTGAGAGACATATTTCATCTTCACCCCTTTTAAAGATGAGGCAACTAAGACCCAAATAGGATTTTCTCAGAGAGACACAGTATTAAGTGTCTGAGGTGTTATTCGAACTTAGGTCTTTTGGACTTCAAGCTTAACGTGCTGTTACCTAATCTCTGCCTCTGTCTGTGTGTCTCTGTCTGTCTCTTGTCTCTCTCTCTGTGTCTCTTTGTATATGCCACACCCCCTTCTTCTTTCCTTCCTTCTTCTGTGTCTCTGTGCCAATCTGTCATCTCTCTCCATGTCTCTTTCTCCCTACCTCTCTCTTTTCTTTTCTTTTCTTTTCCTTTCCTTTCTTTTCTTTTTTCTTTTCTTTTCTTTTCTTTTTCTCTTCTCTTCCTCTCTCTCTCTCTCTCTCTCTCTCTCTCTCTCTCTCTCTCTCTCTCTCTCCTTTTCTCCCTCTCCTCCCTCTTCTCTGTCTCTCTCTGTCTTTCTCTTTATCGCTCTGTGTCTGTCTCTCATCTCCTTCTCTCTTCTTCTCCCTCCCCACCCCCTCTCTCTTTGAACCTCTCCCTTCCAGACAAATACCTTCCTAGTCCTAAACCTTCCTACAAAGGCCCCTGCATTACTGAAGAGTTAATCGTCTTTGCCCCATCTGAGCAGTTGGGATGGAGATGCCTTGTGTCCTTCCAACTCCCTGGCCAGAGAAGGTCCCTCTCCCCTGCACCCATCACATAGGATCAGAGATTAGTCAGTCAAGTCAACAGGCACCAGACACTGTACTGATCACTGAGAATACAAAGAGAGGCAAAGGCCAGTCCCTGCCTTCAGGGGGCTCCCAGTCTAATGGGGGAGACAAAAAAGCAGATGAATCTGTGCAAATAAGCAATAGACATACAGAAGCTTCTTTAGCTTGGGAAGGGAGGACTTTGTAGACCATTTAGTCCAACCCCCTCATTTATAGATGAGGAAATAGGCCCAGAAAAGGGAAGTCATTTGTCCCAGGTTGAGTGGCAAGTTAGAGATTTGAATCCAGGTCTTTGGATTTCACAGCCAGCACATTTGGACTGGCTCCACTATGACACCTGGGAGAGCCCCCCAATCCATCCTCTAGGCTCACCATGTGGCCTTGGTACTTAGGTTCTAGTGCCTGGCACAGAGGAAGTGTTTAATGAATGCTTGTTACTTGATTGAAGTGTCTTTGCACTCTGATCCTATGAGCGCTTAATAGGCACCTACTGTGTGCATCCTTTGGCATTAAAAAGCTTGTATTCTAGTGGGGGAACCTGTAAACAAAGAAGTAAAAGTGTAGGGGTCTTTTTTCTGAGGAAAGGGAAGAAAATAAGGATAGTTAGGGGGATCAGAAAAGGTTTCCAGTGGGCATGACTAAATGAGCAGAGCTTTGAATGAAGACAGGACAGACAGCATACCAGGTCTGGGGCTCGGCCAATGCAAGATCATGGCGTCAGGAGATAGAGTTCTGAGACCAGGTAACAGCCTAGGCCAGTTTGGCTCAAATATAGGGTGTGTAAAGAGGAGGGAAATAAAATAATGAAAATGAATGAAATAAATTAAATGAATAAATAAAATAGAGAAGTGGGGTGGGGGGAGCCTGCAAAGGTCAGCTGGCATTAGAATTCAAAAGGCTTTAAATGCCAAGCCAAGTATTTCATGTATTATCCAGAGGGAATAATGAACCATAGAAAGTTCTTGAACAGTCCATAGTAAATAAGTATTCATTAAGTGCCTGCTGTATACTAGACCCTGTGCTAAGTGCTGGGGGATCTAAAAGAGGCAAAAGGCCATCTCTGCCCTCAAGGAGCTTACAGTCTAACAGGGGAGCTATATGCAGGATAAATAGGAGATAATTAACCAAGAGAAGGCGCCGGAATTAAGAAATCAGTCAGTAAGCATTTATTAAATACCTACTGTGTGCCAGACACTATGTGTTAAGTGCTGGGGGTATAAAAAGAAGCAAAAGACAGTCCCTGGCCTCAGGGAGCTTATGGTCTAATGGAGGAGACAAGAAGCAAACAACTGGGTACGAACACACAATATACAGGATAAATAGGGGATAACCAACAGAGGGAAGACACTAGAATTATGGGCAGTCAGGATAGGCTCCCTGAAGAAGGTGAGATTCTGCCTGGGACTTGAAGGAAGCCAGGAAAGCAACATGATAAGACTTGTGTTTCATGAAGGTGATTTCATAAGATCATAGATTAGGGTTGGAATAGATTTTCGAGACCATCAAGTCCAACCCTCTGGTTTTAACCAATGAGGAAACTGAGGCACAGAGAGGCAGTGGCCTCCCAGACTTACACAACTATCAAGTGTCTGAGATAAGATCTGGACCCACACCTGTGCCCCACACTTTTTCTCCAGCAACTCTCCTCTGCATTCTTCTCACTAGAATCACCCTCTCCGCTCAACGCATATCCACCTCTACATTCTCTTTACATTCGGGCAGGCTCCTTGGATGTTCTTGGCCTGAGGGGCTTGGGGGGAGAGAGTCACTTGTCTCATGTACATGTCTTTGGGGGCGCTGAGTTCTTGAATCGAGGTGTCCTGGTTCCTGGTGCCCATCGATAAACTCAAGCACACAGAAGTATGTCTGCATGCCTGTTTATGTGTGTGTGTGCATGTACATGTGCATGTTTGTGTGTGTGTGTGTGTGTGTGTGTGTGTGTGTGTGTGTGTGTGTGTGTGAAAGCCTGGCCTTGAGGAATCCTCTCCCTCACTAGGGAGCTGGCAGTCTGGGATCGTGCTGTTGTGGCCAGGCAACAGATGAATAATTACAAGTGTCTCTTTAGCCCTGGTTCCCAGTTACTCCCTGCCCCAGCCTGGCCATGGAATCTTAGAATTTAGGGCTGGGAGGTACCTCAGAGATCATGTCAGCTCCCTCTTGTCACAGAAAAGGAAACAGAAAAGGGAAGCAGTTTGCCTGAGGTCTCGTCCCAACAGCAGGACTGGGGCCTCCTCTTGCCCTGGCCCTTGGGCACCTCCCCCCCCCCCCCCCCCCCCCCCCCCCCCCCCCCCCCCCCCCCCCCCCCCCCCCCGCCCTGCTCTTTCTCTAGTGAACCTAGCTGAGGCACCTGCCGGAGGAAGTCAGAGAGCCAGGTGACATCGAGTCAGGAAGAGATGGTGGGTACAGATGTGGAGACAATGAGACTCCAGGGGTGGGGCTCCAGGCATCTGGGCTTCCACGAGAAACTGTTTGGAACTGAAGAAGTTGGGAACATGGGGAGGGGCAGGGGGGAAGGAGAAAGAAAATAATAAGGAAAATGTAGGAGAAAGAGTGGATTGTAATTCTCCAACGCCCTTGCCCCAAGGCTTCTCTGGGCACCTCCCTTTACAAAATATAAATAAAAGTAAATTGCAAAAATAGGCCAACGCCATCTCCCTGGGAGGCTGCCTCAGCAAAGGCAGAACCCTGAGCCTCAACCCTGTGGGGATAGGTACAACGAGAGAGAAGGAGGCAGAGGGAAAGAGGCCTTGGGATGGGTAGGGAAGAGTCTTTTCCCCTGGTCCCACCTCCACCGCCCCCCCCAAAAGGGCAGAATTGTGGGCACGTTACTCAGCCTCAGTGTCCTCATCTGTAAAATGAGGAGGTTGGACTAGGTGGCGTCTTGCAGCACCAACGCTCTTTGATTCAGTCCCCGAAATAGTAAACTTTTTGAAAGCAAGGACTATTTGATTTATGACTTTGCATCCCCAGCATTCAGCACTGTGCCTGGTATACAGTGAGTGCTTAATGATTGATTGCATTCAGTTAAGCAAGCATTTATTAAGCACCCACTATTTACCATTTAACGTGTATGTTAGTGATGGGGACATGGACAAAAATAAAACAATTCCTGCCCTCGAGCAGCTTACACTTTTACTGGGGTGGGGGGAGGGGGGAACAGTAAGTACACAGTAAGTAAACAAAGAATATGCAAAGCAAATGTGATGTAAGCTACTACCCTACCTTAAAAAAAAAAAAAAACCCGTCCCTCCCAGTTCTCAATCTCTGATCATCTGATCTGCCCTCTCCACTGGTCCTTGGGGGCTCCCTGGAGACAGAGGGGAGGGCCTCCCTTCCCTTCCATCTCTGGTCCCAGGGATGACCAGGGTTACAGAGCCAGTCTTCTGCCCATGGACAGACACATCAGGGACCTCAGAGGTGGGGAGTGAAGAGAGGTGGAAAGAGCCAGCAAAAGGAACCAGTTCCCTTCTCCCCAGAGAATCTGGAGGAGGGAGGAGAGGACAACACAACCTGGTCCTGTGATGAGATCGAAGAGATAGGAAATCAGGCTCGATGGTTGCATCAGCTGAATGAAGGGCGTGTTCCTCACCTCAGATGACAGTGGGAGCAGGGAGTGGGAGCCCGGTTCACAAGGGGCATCGGGAACCAGGAGGAAACAGCTCAGTTGGGGGACTGGGGGCTTGAGGATACTGGGGCTGAATCAGGGAAAGCCCGAGGCATCGTGTGTGTGTATGTGTGTGTGTGTGTGTGTGTCTGTGTCTGTGTGTGTGTACAGGGGGCACAGTAGGAATCTGTTCTCAAGTGCCTTTCTTACATATTCAGACTACAGCGGTGTGTGTGTAGATGGAAGTGTGTATTGGGGGCTTGCACCATCTGTGTTTTTAGGGCAAAGAAAGTGAGTATACACAGGAAAACATCTGTACAGAGAGGAGCAGCCCAGGCTGAGGAGGCAGGTTCCCTGCCCACTCTTTCCCCTCTCTAGCCCGATAGATGGGCTGCACCAACAGACACTGTGTGAAGGAGTCTAGGAAAGAGGGAGAGAGGTCCAAGGAGTTAGTGTCCTACAGTGAAAAGCAGCTGGGAGTCCTGGCTGACTCTACCTTAGTCTCTTAGTCTCTCAGGTTCATCAGCTGTAAAATGAGGAGGGATTTCACTAGATGGTCTGTGAGATCCTATGACATCCCCCTTAGCAGAGCCAAGGCCAGGGATTCCCTTAGGTTTTTTCACCTAAATGGGGAGAGGGGGGCAGGAGAGGGAGGAGAGTGAAAGGACCAGGAGTCCCTGTCCAGCATTCTCTTTGACTGGTCAGGTAGCACCAGAACAGGTCAGAAGCCCATGGCAGTAAAAGGGTTAGGCCCATTCTAATGGACTCCATCCTTCTCCAGTCTAATCCTACAAGATAGGAGGTGGGGGGTTGCTAGTGCAGGGGCCTCCTATCAGGATTTATTGCAAAAAGAACCATCCTGATACAATGTATCGGGGCGTCCGTTCAAATCCTCCTTCCATCACTGAGCTACTTAACCTCTCTTGACTCAGTTTCCGTATCTGTAAAATAGGGGAGTTGGACTTGGCCTGAGAGGCCCCTTTTCGATGCTGGATCTTTGATCCCGTGAAAGAGCCAGAAATCCCGATAATGTCAGCCTGGGTCAGAACGAGGGAGCAGTCTTCAGGTCACTCTATGGCGTTAGATGCCCAGGGAACCACTGCCCCCACCCCCAGGACCCTGGAGCTCCAGGAGGCAGATGGACAAGGATGTTGAGGGTTCGAACCGGCCGATTTGCCTCTCCTCGCGCCCCCCACCCCCACCCCCCAGTCTGCTCCAAATACTTCTTGGCCCGGTAAATAAGGCAAAGGTTTGTTTTAAGGAGAAAGAGGCTTCCTTGCGTGTTTACTCGGCACACCCTGCTCAACCGCCCAGGGATTCTTTTCTTCTCCGAACTAAAAAAGCAACACCAACCAAAAAGACAAAGAAAGAGGAAATTCTGAGTAAGGAAATTAAAAAAGAAAAAAACAACCCAAACAAAAACCCCTTTATGCCCAAATAACCCCGAGCCTTCGGGGAGGGCCGGAAACTGAGGAGAGAGGGCAGGCAAGCGAGAATGCCCGCAGCGCGGAACTGGGGTGCTGCGTGCGGAACTGGGGTGCTGCGTGCGGGACCGTGTCTCCGCGTGTGCGCCGTCACACGCACGCACACACACACACACACACACACACACACACTGGTGTCACTCGCGGGAACACGCTCTCACCGCCCTGTTCATTCATTCCCCTCCCGGCTCCCGCGTCGCGGGCGCGAGCACTCACACGCACATCCAGCATGTCACACTTCGGGGCACACGGACGCTCCAGGTGTGGGTCGCCCCGCCCCGCGCCCTCTCCTAGGCCCGCTCCCTCCAGTCCCTCGCACTGACACCTGAGCCCGGGCGCCGGCCCCGAGCCGCGATCCCCGGAGCCCTGGGGGGAAAAGTTTGCGTGTGCCCGCCGCCCCGCCGGGCGCGGAAGCCAGAGCTCTGCCTCGGCCGGTCCCGGTTTCTCCTGTCCCCGGGCTGGGGCCGGGGGAGGCCAGGAAACGGGCCGGACTGGAGGGGTGGCCCCCGCTCCCCTCTCCAGGCCCCGGGGCGCACGGGGTGGAGAGGCGAGGACCTCACCCCAGCCCGGAGGGAGCAGCCCCGAGGGGCTCAGCTTGGACATGCTCCCGTTGGTGGACACACACACACCCAGAACAGCGAGTCAGAGTGCGGACGCAAGTGTCTGTGTGTCTACGTTTAGGGGGTCGTGCGTGCACTTGGCTAATTGTACATCTCTGGGTCTCCAGCCCTGCCCTCTTACCCCCGCTGGCCGTGCGCGCGCGCGTCTGTGCTTGGTGCATGTATGCTCGTGGGTGCGTCTCGCGTGGGAGCGCGTCCCGGTGCCCCCCTCCCTCCCCCAGGGACCCGGTCGCGCCCGCCAGGACCCAGCCCCCAGTCCCTCGGGCTGGGCTTTCTTTGCGCCTCCCGCCCCTGCTCGCTCTCCCGGGCTCCGGGTGAGGAGTCTCCGCCTCCCTTCTCCCGGAGTCAAAGGTTTGGGAAATCACGGAGCCAATAAGACCAGCCGTCTGCCAGCGGGCCCTGATAGGGCGGTCCGGGGCCGAGTGTGTGTGTGTGTGTGTGTGTGTGTGTGTGTGTGTGTGTGTGTGTGTGTGTGTGTGTGTGTGTGTGTGTGTGTGCGCGTGTGTATGTGTGTGCGCGCGCGTCTATTGGTGTTGTGCGTGTGTGCGCGCGTGTGTGTGTGTGTTTGCACCGAGAGCTCCCAAGCTCATTCACTTTCAGCATCTCTCGGAGGCGGCGATCCAGGAGCGATCGCCGGGGGAAGAGAGGAGAGCGCGGAGAGAGCCCGAGCGAGCCCGGGCCCGGCCGGAGCCCGCGAGCCTCTGATCTTTCACCTGCCCCTGGGCTGGCGCTGGGCAAGGCCGGGAGGAGGCGGTGCCGAGGCTGGCCCTGCCAATCATCTCCTCTCCTGGCAGCGCCCCCGGCGCCCCCCCTCCCTGCCCTCCTCCTCCTCCTCTCCCTCCCCTCCTCCTCCTCCTCCTCCTCCTCCTCCTCCTCCTCCTCCTCCTCCCCCTCCTCCCCAGCTCCACTCCCTCCTGCCAAACTGTTAGCCCGAGTGTTACCGTCAGGCGCAATGACATCAGGGTTTTAAAACAACTTGTTATTCGGGGAGTAATCAGTTGCAATTAGGCATTAATTAAGTATTATGAAAGTTGATTATTTAAGTGAATTCGGCTTTCGACTCTCCGACTATGGTGAGTACGAGAGAGTGGGGCGGGGGGCGCCGGGGGGAGAGGGTCTGGGGCTGCCGCTGATGCTTGGGTTTCGTCCTCTGGCCTGACTCGGCGGGGGCGGAGAGGGAGAAGCGGGGAGGGGGCCGGGAGGGTCGGTGCGATCTGGGGGTCCAGCCCCGCCTGGGTCCGCCGGACTCTGTGTGTGTGTGTGTGTGTGTGTGTGTGTGTGTGTGTGTGTATGCGCGTGTGTGCGTGTGCGTGTGAGCGTGTGTGTGTGTGTGCGCGCGCCTCTCTCCGTCCTTCTCCCTGCCCTCCCGGCCCCCCAAAGACCAGGATTGTCTATCTATAAATAGTTTCTCTTTTACTTTAATAAACTCGCCAGCACAGCTGAGCAGAGCTTCACGTTTGCAATGTCGGGGTGTGCGGACCGGAGAGAAGGAAAGAAACTTTTCTCCTTCTCTCTCACCCTCGCCGTCTCCCTCCTTCTCCCCCGGCCCCCCAGAGATTTATCTTTCGGTAGGGGTGGGTCAGGCGGGAGGGGAGGTTGGGCTGGGGCGGGGGGATGGGGGAGGAGGAGGAGGAGAAATGGGGCAAGGGAACCAAGGTGGAGGTGGGGGGGGGACCTTCAAGAAATGACACTGAACAGACTTTATTTTTATTTTCTTTTTCTGGGCGTTCCCTGAAGAGTTTGGGACCAAAGAGAGGAGCATGGATCTTGGTACAGGTACTGGCCCGTGGGAACCCGGAGGGGAGGGGTGTGGGGGGGAGAGACTTTCACTTTTCTTTCGGTTCTTTTACGGAAGTTTTTATTTTTAGCCCAATGAGGTGGCGGCTGAGAAGAGGGGGCGGGGAGGCGGGGGGCGGCCGGCTGGGAGAGGGTCGGCGGCTCCTTTCACACACTCGCCTTCTGTGGCTTCAGAGAAATATTATTATTTATTGCCTCTTCGGGAACTCTGACTAATTTGATGCTTGTCATTGTGAAAGAAGTAGGGAAGAGGGACCTGGAGGCGCCCAGAGAGAAGAGTTTGGGTTTTTTCGTGGGGTTTTCTAAAAATCCTGCCGTGTGAATGTTTCTCTTTCTTTCTGGTTTCTTTTTTTTTCCTGTGTGCCTCACTCATGGGGTGTGTGTTTTTATTTTTTCAGTGGGGGGTGGTTGACTTTTTGAAAGCAGCGTCCTGTTGGGAAAGGTGGTTGGGCTGGTTTCGGGAGACTGTCTCAGAGTAAAGGAATTTAATTTATTTGGGACAAGGCTGTGTCGGATCGCCAAGCTAGTTATTATGGCTAATGAGTATTTTTCACCTGAGAATCCGTGGGATGGCATGAGGCTGTTATCAGTTCAAAGTGCGGTGGCCAGGACCATATCTCCCCAACCACCCACTTTTTCCACCCTTCCTGCTGGAGGACCGGGCCTAAGCCCGGGATGGACCTCAGACTCTAGGTTCGGGTTGAAACCGGTGGCAATCGGGGGCAAAATTTGCCCTGGGATTTCGGTTTTAATTTAATTCAGTATTTATCAGCGACTCCCACTTGGGGATACAGCCCTGGCCAGGGTTGGGGTTGGGGTTTGCCTCCGGTCATCGAGTTGCCACTGGTGCTCAGCCTTGGCCTAGCCCTTCAGACCTAGGCGAAAAACAAGCAGTCTCCTACCCTTATATGTGATTTCAATTACAAAAAAAAAAAAAAGTGTAATAAATAGGTAGATTATCGTAGTGCCCTGACTTTAGAAGCCTTTTGTTTCATTTTGGACAAGGATATATGCACGTGTGTAGGTGTAATATCTGAGCTGTGTACATATGTGTGAAGGATGTATCCATGTATAGACATGCGTACATATATGTGTACGTGTGTGTATCTTTAATAGACCCCGAATTAAAAGATTTATTCATCCGGGATTCTGGTCTTGTTCCCCAGGGCTCATAGTGTATGACCTCTGTAGGGTCAAAGAGTATTGTGGGTGGGGGTGGAGTGTGTATAAAGGGGGATGGCTATGGAGGGGGGGGGTGTGCATTTAAAGAGTTTAAAAGTTGTACCCACACCCTGTGACCTCCGATCTTTACTTAACTTGGTATCAAGGTGCCCCAGGGCCTCATGGAGGGAAGAAGGCAGCACCCCCTACTGGGCAAAAGTGTCCAGAGCCTCCAGCCATCTTGGCTCTGTCCTCCCACGGGCACCAAGCCTGCCTCCAAACCCTAATCAGGTGTCTGATCTGTTCCTTCACGCCCCGCCCCCTTTCTTCGGAAATGGGCCCCCACCCAGCCGGGCCAAGGGGCTGACATCCAGCCCTGCCTACCTGGTGCAGGCTCCCACACGCAGGCAGGCGGGCACGTGGGGCAGCCAGGAATTACTCACTGGGCCAGGCAGGGCTTTCCTCCTCCTCCTCCCCCCCCCACCAGGGTGCCAGCTGGGGCTGCTGCCCCAACCCTGATGGAGGCCAGTCCCTCCAGGTCTGTCGTGGGGGAGACTCCCCTGGGTGGGGAGAGCAACTCCATGACCCCATCCTCGAAGGAGGGCTGGCTTGGAAAAGGAGGAGGAGGAGGAGGAGAAACTTCCTAGGCAGCCCAGTGGAGGGGTGGGCGGCAGGAGTCTACAGGGGCATCTCGCTCCTCTTTGCCCCAGGATGAATCACTCCTCCATCTACTCCAGGGGGGCAGGCTCTGGAAACTTTTCCTCGAAGTTAGGAAGGGCCTCTGAGGTCACCTCAGCCCTCTCTTAGCTGGAGCAGGGCCTTCCTGGCGGGACCCAGATGCTGGACTCCGGCCACTCTGTTGGGGAGGCCTGAAGTGCCAGGGTTCTAGCTATCCCTCTTTCCCCCCGGCCCCCAGAGGGGAGCCAGCTGGTTAGGCCGCCTCTGCCTCTCTTTCAGATTGAGAAGTCTCCTTTTAAATTCACCTCTCCAAAATGGGGGGGGACCCCAAACATTTCTTTTTTTTTTCCTTAATAAAAGCATCAAAAGAGGTTGCATCCTCTGAGATGCGTTCTGGTTCAGTCTCCAGGCTCATTTTCAGGATGTAGCTGAGGTCATCCAGTTACCCAGTCTCAACTACATGGTCAGTCAAAAGCAGGTTGTCTCTGCTCAGGTCAAGAGCTCTGGCTGGGTAGAGTGTAAGCGTCTTGAGGCTAGGGAGCTTAAAAGCTTCCATCGGCATCTACATCAGTGGACTTCACTGACGCTCCAGGAGGACTGTCTTCCAAAGACTGTTGCTTTACACGGGACCTTAGTCTGTCTCAAGAATCACAAAAGGAGGGAACCAGAAGGGACCTTAGATCCACGTACCCCAACCTTCCGGGCTTAGGATGTGGGACGTGGGCCTCTCCTCACCCTTGCCTTGGGTCCCCCGCAGGACTGTGGCACCCAGTGGTGGGGGGCAGAGACGGGACCAAGGCTTCTCTAGACAAGTCGAACAAGACTCCCCCACTGTTCAAGGCCGTACTGTAGACCCTTTCCTCCCACCACAGTTCAGGAGAGGGCTGGATCAATCTGGACGTCTTGAGCAATAAAAAATGCCGATGTCGTCCTAATTCACCAGGCCCCGAGATGACAGCAAATTTACATTTTTTAATTAAACTAGCAGCCAGTTTTTATGAGAGGGGGTTGGGTTATGCAAATCAAATGGTTGTGTACGGAAGATTAGGAGAGTTTGGGAATAAATTCCACAAATGCTAATAAAAAAAAGAGAGAGAGAGAAAGAAGGAAGAGAGAGAGGAAGAGAGGAGGACATGGTTCCATTAGGCCCTTTTAGAATGATTTCCCTTGAGGGAGGGAACTAGGAAAGGAGGAGGGGGAGAGGGAGTAAGCTTTCAGACCTAGGTAAATCCATTGTTCAGTTGGGGCAGCCGATCTCTCGGATTGGGCCCCCAAAGGGCTTGTTTCTAGGCTCTAGACAAACCTGGAGCGGAACAGTCATCAGAGGCCAGAGAAGAAACACACAGGTTGTCAGGGTTTCTGTTGCCGCCCCTCGGGGAACTTGAGAGGGTGGGGATGGACAGAGATTATGAAGGGTTTCTGCTCTAGCAGTACAGGAACACAGGGTCTCTGTGGCGATGCCCGTGTGCACGCGGCGGGCCCTGAAGCAGATCCCTGGGCGAGCCAGGGTGGGCTTCGGGCAAACATGGGCCAGCGGGGAGAGGGGAAGATTTCAAAGGAAAACAGCAAGTCATAAGACAAGGCGAGATAGTAAGAGAAGGAAGAAGAGGGCCCGCCCAGAGGTTGACATCATTTTGTTCCAGCCAAGGTGGGTGTTATGAGTCAATCTCGGGAATCAGAAAATCAGAAGTTTAGCACTGGAAGGGACTGGTGCCAGGTGCTGAGCTGGGCTTGATCACCTATCACCGAAGCAAGCTATTCGAGGCCTCCATTCACAGGGACTTGAGAGCAGCAAAGCACCCCTCGGAGATGGCCTAAGCCAACTCCCCCTCCCCCATTTGACAGATGAGAAAACTGAGGCCCAAGGTCACCCAAGTATCGGTGAGACTCTCCCTTTCTCCAGTGCCTTCCCTCGGTCTGTTGGCTTGCTGACTACCTCGGTCTAGGCTTTAGGTGGGAGATTTATGTCGGCAGGAAATGTTCCCCATCCTGTTTCTTGGAGGGATGTTTCCAGGGAGCCGGGTACAGGGTGGGCAGGTAGGGCTGTCATCAAGGGAAGAGCCAAGAACTCTACACCACCCAATGCAGATGGTGTCTGAAGGTCTGGGATTATACATATGTGCTGCCATCTTGACCCAGCTTTGGTGCCTATGTGCTTAGAGAGAGCCATACGGGAGTGGAAGCGTTGCCATGCTTGGCTTCCTTGGGGCTCAGCCTGTACCCATGTCTAACTTCACCGTTCACAAAATGCTCTTTGAGACTGATAATTTAAGTATCACTATGCCTGTATTTCAGATGAGGAAACTGAGGTTTATGAAACTGATAGCTAGCAAGGAGAGCTCAAACCCAAACCCCAGATGTCATGATGTCAAATCTAGTATTTTCCCCCAGACCACCCAGCTTCTCAAACAGGATGACTGGAAAAATGTCCTAGGGTATTATTTCAGGGTAGTCTGAGGAGCTGGTGGTCACAGAGCTGAGTACGTTGCCTGAATACGATGTCTCAACCCTTTCCTACCTTCTCATAGCCCCTTCTGCTAGGTTTAGCTGAGCCCGCTGAGGACAGGTTAGGTGCTAGGATTCCTAACACACAGTTGGCTCCAAGTACCTACCTTGCCAGGAAGGCTTCCCAGGCCTCTTTTGCCAGGAGAGTTCCTAGTGAGAGGGGCCACACTTAGGAGAGCTCAGAGGTGGGCACCAGCTGGCTTCCCTCCTCCCTGCTCCAGTGAGAATGGCATGGAGAGCTAATGTAATATGGACGTCCAAGCCACAGCCTCCCCAGCCCCCCCTCCAACACCACCAGGGATCCTGGCTTAGTTCCAAAGCTAGAGTTTTATGATGGAAAATGGAATAAGGGAAGGCACCTTTGGGAGGCTGAGTCACCACAGCATCATCTCCTAATTAAGACCACTGCCTCCCTTTGAGGCAGCCAGCCTACTTCTAGGGGCAGAGTGGATCAGAGCTGACCTCTCCTCCCCTCTCCTGCCTTCTCCTCTCCTCTCCTCCCTTCTCTTCCCCTCTCCTCCCCTCTCTTCTCCTCTCCTCCCCTCCCCTCCCCTCCCCTCCCCTCCCCTCCCTTCCCCTGCTCTCCTCTCCTCTCCTCAACTTTCTTCTCCTCCTTGGACCCAATCAACCCAGGGCTCTCGGGAGGGCAGAACCCAATCTCTTTATTTTCCTCCACCTGACTCCTAGGGTCATTGCGGGGTGGGGGGGCTGCATTTAAAGTTCCCCTCCCCTAGCCAGTTTCCAAGCATTGACCACCTGGACCTCCAAGAGGGAAGGAAGTTGTTCCATGGTAATTAGTATCTGAGAGTCCCCCAGGCATGGGCTGTCCCCTAAAGCATCAGCAGCTGTTTGGGAGTAGCTGGGCCTAGTGAGAATAGGAAATAGGAAAAGGAGAAGTCTCAGAGATAGGGGGTGATGCCAGGCTATGAGGACAGACTCTTATATCCTCACTTGGATTAATTTTCAAAGGTGTCTCCTGGGCAGAACAGAGCCCCAGCAAGAACAGGCTTCTTCAGGCTCCACATAGATCCAGGCGCCGTTTCCCTGGCCAGTGGCTACCTTCCTCCATCCTTGTAGCTACATCTCTCAGCCCTCAGAAGTGAGAGCCTAGTGGAAAGAAAACTTTCAGAGCTTTGGTTTCCTCATCTGTAAAATGGGAATCATACCGGCACAGCTTGTCTTAAGGGTGAGGCAAATCCCTTGTAAATCTTTAAGCCCTGTAGGAATGTGCGTTCCTTTTTATTAGGAAGCAGTGACCCGTCAGCTTTTCAAAATGAGGAACTTTCTGTCTTTCCCAGCAAGGGCCGAGGGTCTACGGTGGTGAAGAGATTCCCTTCTCCCTCCTTGTCTCCACCTTCCAGCTCTCCCGCCCCAGTTAAAATCCCCGCTTCTACAAGGAAGCCTTTCCTGACCCCTAGTAAGCCTAGGGCTTTCTCTTGCTTAATTATTTCCTGTTTGTCCAGTATAGAGCTTGTTTGTGTATATTTGTTTGCATGTTGCCTCCCTGGTTTGATGGTAAGCTCCTTGAGGGCAGGGATTGCCCTTTGCCTCGTTGAGCACTTAGCACAGTACCTGGCACATAGTAGGTACTTTAAAAATGTTTATTGGCTGACTGAATAGGGTCTTTTTTTTTTTAAAACCAACCCCTCATTTTATAGAGGAGAATATTTGAGGCCCAGAGAGATTAGGGGACTTGCCCAGGGTGACGAAGGGAGGGATTATCAGACCCCAACGGCAAAGCCAAGGTTCTCTGACTCCCAAACCGGGGTTCTCTCTGTTAGATCAAGCTGCCTCACTGTTTCTCGGTGAAAGTCCTGGTCCATTTGTGTGCCTTTTGAGAAGCAGTGGGTACAGTGGAGAGTGCGTTGGATTGGAAGAGGAGGAAGAGCTGTATTCCTGGGCCTCCTCAGGTGCTGACTAGCCACATGACCCTGGGCGGGCCACCTGCCTTCCCTGGACAGCTTCTGCATCTGGAAAGGAGGGGCTTGGGAGCAATCCTATATCAGTCATCAGGAAAAGACTCACTCTATGGCCATATTTACAGATGTAGATAACTATACATACATGTGCATTTTTATACATTTATGTATATGTGTATATATGCATATATACAGATAGATAGATAGATAGATAGATAGATAGATAGATAGATAGATAGATAGACAGATGGACCAACAAACAGATAGATAGATAGATGAATAAACAGACATGATAGATGGATGGATGGATGGATAGACGGATGGGCAGGCAGATAGATGGATCTATAGATGAATGGACAGACACAGATAGATGATAGATAGATAGATAGATAGATAGATAGATAGATAGATAGATAGATAGATAGATAGATAGATAGATAGGCAGATAGATGGATGGATAGACAATCAGATGGACACAGAGAGGAAATTTCATGAACCTTAGCGCACTATATAAATACGGGCTGTCATCCTGTTCCATTTTCCCACAGTGCCTATAGAGTACAGGGCACTATAGCAAATGCTAGTTGAATGAACTGGGTAAGGCCACCATTCCCAGGACAATCAATCTTGACTCAGTGTCCTTGGAGCTTTGGGTCTCAGCAACACAAAACCAGGGATAGGCTGTAGAGCCGAGTTAAGGGAACAGGCCAACCAGAAGCAGGAGGTATTTGGATGCGGGTAAGAGCTGTGGTAGAAGGCAGGAGGCCTAGGCTAGTCTTCTGGGACTGAGAAGAGTAAGGGCACAAGGGAGAGTGTGGACAGAGGTCTAAGTGGCTATTGAATCAGGGCTGTTATTTTCTCCCCTGACTTTTAGCCCTTCTGGGGCAGAATCCAATCCTCTTCAGACTCAGCATGTCAGTCAGAAGGGACCTCAGAAGCTATACCAAGTAAACTTTTAAGTAGAAAAAAACCTCTGGCCCACATGCCCAATAGTTCAATCGACAAATATTTGTATCCCCTCCATCCCTCAGAGAGCCTGGCACATCAAAGGTGTTTTCATAGAGACCTTTAATCTAATTTAATAAAAATGAAAATAGCCCCTGCCATTACAGAACTACTTGGGGGAGGGGGGAGATAGTCTGTGCATAGATAAAAATAGATAAATAGATTAAAATATTTTTAAATATAAAAGCAATTTGAGGATAAGGGAAGTTCTAACAACCAGAAGGGGATAAGTGTTTGCTTGGAGAGCTCTTGTGATAGAGAACCCACCTCCAGACCTTTTCAGACAAATCTCTATCTAGCCTGATCTAACTTGTGACATTGAATTTTTGAACCCAAGTGTTAAACTTTACATTTCTCCCTACTAAATTTTATCTCATTAGATCTGTCCCTACCTTCTAGCCTATTGAGAGCTTTTGGATCCTGTCTCCGTCATCCAGTTTGCTAGCAGCTGGCCTCTCCAGCTTTGGGTCATCTGCAGATTGTAGAAGCAGGACTCTATGCCTTTATCCAACACATTGATTCCTCCGTTGTAGATCAACAGTATTATAGCAAGTGTTGATTCTTAGTCAGGCACAAGTTGAACAATCTGACCTTAGAGACCCCATCTAATTCTGGGATTCTTCCTCGCAGCCACACACACCTTTTAAAAAAAAAATTATTTTGCTCTAAACTTAGAAACAACCTCAACAGAAATACAAAATTTAAAATAAGTGAGCAAAATAAGGAATCAACTGCCCAATCACATTAACTCTATTTACAGATTGCTAAAAGGAGAAAAAAAATGTGTATGATAGATTTGTTTATTTATTTAGCCATCCATTCACTCATTCATTCAGACCTATGATTTGGAAACTCCCTCCACTGAGATGGGAAACTCAAAGGCAACTTAGGGATTTATCTAGGACTTTAGAGGTCAGGTGACCTACCCAGTGGCCTCCCACCATTTTGTGACACAGGCAGGACTGGAACCTGGGGCTTCTTGACTCCAAGGCCAATCTCTCTGGCTTCTCTGCCAACTGTCTTTGACATATACATATGTGTTATACATGTATGTTCTATGTGGATGCATATACTGGATGAGAAACAAATTTCTAGAAATGAGATTCAAGAAAATAAAATGTATGTATATCCACACATACTAGAATATATTATATGTATTTAAATTTTAAAAGTGGTATTTCACACATTAGACTGCATATATATGCTGGAATATATGTTATACATAAACATTATAAATATGTGTGGGTTATATATATTATAATTATTTCTATATATCATACCTATTTATATATTTTATGTCACATAAGACTTATATATATTTATTTTATTCGTATCACATATAATATACCCATTTATTTTATATATCCCATCGTATTTATGTCATTGTTATAGATTATTTTATATATCACATATATTTATTTTATGTATCACATATAATATTTCTATATCTTTATTCTGCATTACATAATATATATTTTGTATATCACATGATATTTGTATATAAACTATATTTTATTATATATGTACATTTTAAAATGAAAATAGTAACATCTTATAAATACTATATTCTTTATAAATTTTAAAGTGAAATCAATAACAGATCATTTAACCTGGGGCTGCTTCTGATCTCTTTTCCATCTGTCAGATTTGGTTAACATTGTTTGACATATGTATAAATTTATACATACATAAAATATACATATATGTACACACACGCACACACACACACCCCTTTCCCTCTTCCACTTCTTCCCAAGGACGCCCCATCGGTGTGTACACCAGCTTGGTGACACCCTCCCTAACCCCAGGGTCACCATGACTACCCCTGGGCTGGGTCCCTAGTGCTCTAGCAACGTGATGACAAGCTGTAGGATAAAGAAGCCAGAGGGAGGTGGTGTTGGGGGAGGGGGAGCAGCTCTGAGCTGAGAAGGTTGCTGCGGCCTTCTTCAGATAGGACCTGCCCACTACCTCAACTGAGGAGCTGAGGTCACTTTAGGAGCGCCATCTTGGACCTTCCCCTTGAGGCCATGGGTCTGGGCCACTAGCTTGGGGTGGAGTGGGGAGGGCAGTTTTTCCCTGTGGAATAGGCACTTCCCACCCTACGAAGGGTGGGCCAGGACACTTAGACATGTTGAAAGAGAACAGGTACTGGAGTCGGAGGATCTGAGTTCAAACCCTGTCCCTGATGCTTACAGACCACATGACCTTGAGGTTCATCTCTATGGGCCTCAGTTTCTTTATCTGTAAAATGAGAGGGTGGCACTGGATAAACCTTGAGATCCCTTTAAGGTCTAAGAGCCAATAAGATCTGTTTGTTGCCGACCACTGGCGTCTTTAGTTCCAGGGGGAGAAGGAGACGGTAGTGTTGGGTGAGGAGTGTGGCTAAGACTGCACTCTCACCTGCGCTCAGTACGTCTCCCAGGGGAGTTGTGGAAGGGCACTTTGGGCTCCTAAGAGATAGAGAGGGAGGGGTCATTGAAAGGGGACAAGGAGGCAGGCAATGTGGACTCTGAGGCTCTCCTTAGTTCTGGCTCAGGTTGGAGAGGGGTCCTCGGGGCTGAACAGGAGGGCTTAAATCTCAGCTTCCCTCCACTCACTGCCTTCCCGTTTGCATTCACTGTTGTGGATGCAGAAGGAAACACAGACAGGCGGGACAGCTTTGAAAGTTACGTGCTCATTTTATTATCTATGTAAAAGGAAAAAGAAAGTTGTATATAAGACAGATTCACAGTTTCATATATCTTCTGTTTGACTTTATAGGTGTAAATATATATTTTATTTGGTGCTTAAGTTAAAAATGAATATAAATATACATATTGTATATGTGTGTATAATATATGTATACAATATATTATATATGTATATAATATACGTGTGTATGTATATGTTTGTGTGTGTATATATGTTTGTGTATATATGTATATATATACATATGTGTGTGTATATATATATGTGTATAGATAGATAGATAGATAGATAGATAGATAGATAGATAGATAGATAGATACACAGACAGAGAGAGAGAGAGAGAGAGAGAGATCCCTTTTGCATTCACAGTTCAGCCGTGGTCTATTGTAGATGCAGAAGGAAACACAGACAGGCAGGACAGCTTTGAAAGTTACATGCAGATTTTATTATCTATTTAAAAGGAAAAAGAAAGTTGTATATAAAACAGATTCACAGTTTCATGTATCTTCTGTTTGACTTTATAGATGTAAATATATATTTTATTTGGTGCTTAAGTTAAAAATGAATATAAATGTACATATTGTGTATTGTGTGTATATATTATATATGTATATATAATACATGTATATAATATATGTGTATGTATATTATGTGTGTATATGTGTATGTATGTATATATATATATATAATAGAGAGAGAGAGAGAGAGATAAAACAAGAGTTATGGATATCGTTTGGTCATTTTCAGTCATGTCCACCTCTTTGCGACCCCATTTGGGATTTTCTTGCAATTTTTTTTGCCATTTCCTCCTCCAGCTCATTTCACAAATGAGGAAACTGAGGAAATGGTGAAGTCACACAGCTAAGAAGTGAGGCCCGATTTGAACTCAAGAAGATGAATTATAGATAGAAAGATGGAAAGAGGAGACAGCCCCTGACCACCAGAAGCTCATCATTACCCTGGAAAGGATCATGGCATATAACCTACTAGGGGAGACGGGGCATTCATGTGTTGAACTATTATGTGCCGGACACAGCAAATGGTAGTTAAGAGACAAACATAAAATGTAGAGAGTCCCTGCCCTCAGGAGCAGTACGTTCTGCAGAAGCAGACAGGAAGCCCTTCTAAGCACAGCCCTCTCACTCCATCCGTCTGTCTCCCTCCCTGTTGGGAAAGAGCCTGTGTTAGTGGAAGGACGTAGGGCTCAGAGCCGCAGGACTCGGGTTCGATTCTTGATGCGTCTCCTTACTTAACCGTTGTGACCTTGGAAGAGACAGTTGTCCAGTTGGAAGGCCCTCTGTAATAAGAGGGGATTCGGTGGTATCTACGGTCCCTTCTTACTCTAAATCTGTGATGCCCACTGCCCCAAGGCCATGCTTCTCTCTTACCTGGCTTCCAAAGTACCCCTGGGCAAGGTGTCGCTGCCCGTGCCCATGCTGTGACTCCATGCCCAGCAGGAGGTTCCTTGCCCATCTGCCCGGGACCTCGGGAGAGTCAGTGCCCTGCCCATGCCCCTGCCCCCCACCCGGGCTCCCTCCATGTGCTAAGTTTGTTTTGCCAGGGTGACCTGTTTAATCATCTCATTTTCTGGTGGCCGTTTATTCCTCGTTTCCACGGTTACGGCCCCATTAAGGGGAGAAGCAATAAGCCGGCGAGTCAAACAGGTAATAAAAACATTAAAACCCATGTGCGCAGAGGGAGGTTGGGGCCGGGAGGGAGGGGAGTTCACTGAGGTGAGACGGGCCGGGGAGAAAGGCGAGAGCCCACGGGGGGCAGACGGAGGTAAGAGCTTCTGTCCTCCAGGAGGCCTTGAGGATGATGCCCGTCCAGTCCCTACAGCTGGGCAGAGGCAGAGAACCTTCTGGGGCCCCCATGGGAGCAGAGACACCGACCAGGACCCCTTCACGCCCATCCTGCTGGAGATGGGGAAGGAGCAGGCACGCCTTCCTGGACCATCTTTGTCCTGCCCATGGTAATGCCAGGACGGGCGAGCCCCCGAGCCCCCAGGGTTCTGATCAGAAGCCTTGCCTTAGCTCCTGAGCACACCTGTGCTGGGAGAGCTGGCCCGGTTCACCTGGGGCTTGGGCTGGTTCCCAGTCAGGCCCTATCTGTCAGTAATAGCAATAACTCGCATTTCCATCCCACTTTAAAGATGACCAAGCACTTTACCTAGACCACCTCCACAACAATCCTGGGGGTAGGAACCCTTACTGTTCCCATTTTCAAGATGAAAAAACTAATAGACTTATCACATTTAATCCTCACGCCAACCCTGGGGGGTAGGAGACATTATCACCCCATTTTAGAGATGACAGAGGCTGATAGGCTATCAGATTTGAGCTTACCACAACCCTGTGAGGGAGGCGCCTTTATTGTCTCCGTATTACAGATGAGGAAACCGAGGCTCGTAGACATAAGGTGCCTTACCCGGGGTCACACTGCTAGGAGAGGGCTGAGGTGGGAGTCTAGGCCTCTGGGTGCCCCTCTGTGCTGCCTCTCAGAAAATTTAACATGAGGAGTTTGTCCTGGATGGCCCCGACCTCAGATTCTGTAACCCTATGGAGATTTGATGGTAGGGGGGAGAGGGAGGGGAAGGTGGCTTTTTTCTTGGAAAGACTGACCCTACCACCCCCCTGCTTCTGGACTGACTTCTCGGGGTGGGAAAGATATTTGAAACATTATCACCAGTCACCCCCTTGTGGCTCCACTAGCGGCAGCCTCTGGACCTCAGCTCCTGGGCTTCATCAGGTCCAACCCCTCATTTTATCAATGACGAAGGGAACCCCGGAGAGCATCAGCCACTTGCCTGGGGTTACGCAGGCTACAAGTGTGGTCCCCTCCTAGAGAAAGGCCTGCCCTCATCTCTCTCCCACCCCCTTCCACCCCAAGTTACATCATATTCATTTGGTAGAGATATTCTCTTTACTTATCTTTTGGCAGGTTATGGTGTAAACGCTTTGAGGTCAGAGACAATTTCTTTTCTTTTCTTCTTTTGGGGTCCTTATATGCCCACAGCCTAGCATCTGGTAGGCAACCCCTGCCCAGTGTTTGAGTTCAGCTGAAAGGCCCAGACCTTTTGACTCCTAATGTGGTCCATTTTTTTTTCTACTAGTGTTGGAAGAAAATAACAGAAGGCCTAGATTTGGGTGTTTTCTTTTCTTTAAGCCTGTCACTAAACACTTGGCCTTGGCATTGGGTGCCATCTTTGTCATGCCCCATCTCCGTGTGTGTGTGTGTGTGTGTGTGTGTGTGTGTGTGTGTGTGTGTGTGTGTGGTGTGTGTGTGGAGGGGAGGCAGCCGGTGATTTCTGACATTGTTTTGAGCCTCAGAGTTTCTTTTTCTGCCAACTTTATCAAGAAGCATATTTGTGGTGAGTGCCGCTAACAGAGACCGTCTGCTGAGCAAATATCCACGGGGTGGACGGCTCCATGACCTTGAGAGAGAAGGAAGGAGAAGGAGAAGGCAAAAGCCTGGAGAGAAGAAGAAGTGAAGGGAACAGAGAGGGGAGAGAGACAGAGAGGAAAGGAGAGAAGAGAGAGAGAAGAGGAGAAGAGAGAGGAGAAAAGAAAGAGAGGGAGAAGAGAAGAGGAAAAGAGGAGAAAGAAAAGAGAGAGGAGAGAGAGATTGAGGGGGGAGAGAAGAGGAGAGAGAGAGAGGGAGGGAGAGATAGAGAAAGGAGAGAAAGGGAGAGAAAGAGAGAAAGGGGGGGCAGCACCAAGTGCCAGAGAGCCGAGGAGGGTCTCGTGGAAGGGACCGGCTCTGGTAGGTAGAAAGCCAGGCTGTCTATGGCCCAGTACTTCCCAATGGCAAAGTTGGCTCCATGTATAGGAGGCCATTTTAAGACAGAGCAGGCATTAAGAGCTGGGAAGGGGGCCGCCTATCATCAGGTCCTTCCCATCTCTCTCTGGAGGGGACTCTGGTGCTTTCCACAAGGCCCAGGCCATGCAGAGCCATGGGACCTGCTGGCTGAGGTTTCCCTCCCCTTCTCCTCTCTGAGCACAGATTTCAGATTGCCCCAAGTTGGAGGCCTGCTCAGAAAGAGTGGAGCTGGGGTTCCCTTCCCACTGGAAGAAGTTATTAGGAAGAATGGAACCTTAAGAGCTGTGGGTGAGGAAGGGAGATTGGAAATGATTGATTGGACTTGATAGGAAGAGATTACTGTCCTGGAATTCCAGGTGCCCATCTCTGGGGATCTAGGTCAATCAGCCATCTACTGTATACCAAAGATTGGTGCTACAATGGTAAAAGTGAGATCATCTCTGCCTTCATGGAACTTAGGGTCTTCTGTATATATAGGATCACATATGTAGAGCTGTAGGGACCTAGTCCAACCTCCTTATTTGATAAAGAGGGAAACTGAGGCAGAGACCTAAGTGTTTCAAGCAGGATTCAAAATTTTCCTGGCTGCCACATGACACCACACGGACTCATTAGAGGAGGGAGAGCTGAGCGTTGAAGACCTCGTGGGAGGTGGGACTCACTTGGGGTGACGGTGTATCTTAGATGCCCAGCTCCCATTTAAACTTTAAAGATTTCGTCGTTGGTTTGAGATCTCCGGTTGCTAATTTCAGAGGCACTTTCTGGTGACAGAGAGAGGGAGGAAGAAGAGGTGGGGAGTGGGGGAAACCCTCTGGCTAAGGCTTGTGTCTTGGGAACAGGCCTAGATGAATTAATATTCTGATCAAACCATTCAGCGTAGGAAAACCTCCCGTGGCACCAGCTGCCCAGCCTTCTCAGTAACTTGTCACTGGCGGGTTCATGGGGCAGCTGGTACTGGAACAGCGTTTTTCAGCAAAGACCAAAAATCCAGGCCATCTCCCCCTTCCTTCTCCTGCTCCGCTCTCTGGATCCAAGGGAGATTCTGCAGGGCCCATCCTTCAGGTAGCTGGGCCAAGGGAGCCAGCAGCCAGGGAGGGGAGGGGGCTGCCCTCTCCCTCTCCCTTTCCCTCCCAGGGCCCAGCTGAGGTGGGTGAAGTCATCACCAGATGCCTCTGCTAATTGCTTTAAGAATCTTAACTTAAAATAAGATGAAAATGTGTATTCCTGGGTGAGGAGTCATTTTCCATCTAAGAGTAAATTAATGAAAGAATTATACCAGGGGGAGGGGGCCCTACTGGCAGACCTCACTCATCTGATAAACCGAGGCAGCTTGGGGAAAAGGTTCTAAGCCAGGCGGGCTGGAGCCATCAGGCTGGCTGAGGTCTGCTCAGTGCCCAAGGCCCAGGCCTTACCCACTAGCCCCTTCTCAAGCCATTCCCCTGCACTCCTGAGCTGTTAGGCAAATGTGTCAATGGTAGGAATCAGTATTTTGAAATATCAAGCACTTATTAGGTTCCTACTGTATGCTGGGATATAAAGGCAAAAAAAAATATGAAACCGTCTCTGTCCTTGAGGAGTTGGCATTCTGTGTGGGTATAACATGTACACAGATAACCTGATAACAAAATAATTGCAGCCTGGGAACGCTAACAACTGGGTGGCTCTTAAGGTGGTGGCACCTTAGCCAAACCTTAATGGAAGCCAGGAATTCTAAGATTTGTGGGAGAGGAAGGGAGAGCTCGCTAGGTGTGGGGGCCAGCTCAGGCAAAGGTGTGGAGGTGTGTACAGAGAACAGCTGGTGAATCAGTTTGACTAGAATGTGGTCTGTGAAATAAGGTTAAACAATCTGGAGGCAGATTGTGACGCGCTTTAGAGATTATTCAAATGGGTGTGTGTGTGTGTGCACAGCAGCCCTGAGAGATCACATATCACAGACATTCTCATTTTGAGATAGCTAGATCAAGCATTTATTAGGCGCTTGCTGTATACCAGGTGTTGTGTTAATATTATTAACTGTCATTCATATGGTGCTTTGAGGGTCCTAAAGCCCTACATTATCTCCTATGATCCTCATAATTATCCTATGATATAAGAGGAGGAGTCTGAGGTTCTATAAGTATAGGTCAATCTAGAAGTATGCGTTTATTAAACACCTACTATGTGGGTTCTGTGCTAAGCACAAGAGATGCCCCTCCCAAAAACCATATCCCGTCCTTACACACTACTAAGAGATATCCCAGGCAAGATTCCAACCCAGCTCTCCCATCTCCAAGCCCAGCACTCTGTTTACTTCACTGTCCTTCTAAGGAGCCATGTTATCTGGTACAAACCTTCTCTTGGCCTCACGTGCACCATCTTTAAAATGGGTACCGTGATCCCTCAGCCCACTCCCATGAGGCTCTTTTAAAAGCACTTGGAGCTCCTCTAAAAGGGCCGTTATTGTCTTCCTCCAGAGGAAGCGGAGATGCCTTCTAATTTCTAGGGAAGATGCGCTGATATGTTTGGAAATGAAAGAGGAATGGACTGGTAGGCAGGGGAGTTCTCTTAGGAAATAGGGTTTGTTCATCCTTTTTCTGTAGAGGACCTGGCCCATAGTAGGCCATTAGTAAATGTTCATTGATCAATTGATAAAGGTTCAAGCCCCACTGGAAGGGTGCATGAGACCACTGGTTCTCTGGAGATCTGGAGGTGGTTCCCCACCCCCAGTCTACTGTGCTATGAGAAGTAGCTGGAGTTGCCTTGGGGACTTTATGGGATAACCTTGCTGCTTAGGAGACAGCTGTCTCTCATCTGCGTTGGATTTCCAGAGAGTGGTGGGAAGGGAAGTGTGCTGAATTTAATCAGGTCAATTTATTTAGTCCTTAGTAAACCCCTACTATGTTCCAGGCACTCTCCTGGGCATTGGGGGCACAAAAATGAAGCAGTCCCTGCCCTCGGGAGGCCTATGTCTATGGAGGTGGAGGGGGAAGCCTAAGCAGACCCATAAATTCAGTCATTCTCGATCTTAATCGCCCTCACTCTTTTTCTGTATGTCTCTTCTCCTGAAAGAGGCATTGGATTTGGGGTCTAAGTATTCCCCACCCTGTCTTTGCTTCAGTTCTCTGTGTATGTGTATAAGTACATATATGCACATACGAATATATGTAAGTATGTATGTATATATGCATCCATGTGTGTAAGTATATTTATATGTGCATGTATGAATATATGTAAGTATATATGTGCATCTATGCTTCCCTGTATATTTATATATTCCAAGTATATTATATATTTATAGAATATAGAATTATATATTCCAAGTACATTTATATGTGTATATATGAATATATGTAAGTATATGTGTGCATATATGTTCATGTATGTATATAAGTATATTTAGATTGAGTGTATGAATGTATGTAAGTATATATGTGCATGTATGTATATAAGTATATTTATATTTGCATGTATGAATATATGCACATATATGTATTGCACACAGAGAGTATATGTATGGGTTTGGCAGATAAATATAATTGGGAACATTGGCATGATTGGGGAAGAGCCTGAACTACGTATGTGTATCACTGGTATATTTGTTCATACATAAAAATATTTAGCCTAGTAAATACAGAATGATTTCGAGGAGGAGAGAATCATCTGGACTGAGGCTTGAAGGGACATCCCAAGGTGAGGTCCGGCAGTTAGTTCAAAGGCATGGAGGTGGGAGATGACGTGTTGTTTTCATCTGTAACTTTAGCGAAGCCAGGCTTGATTTCTTGTGATGGCCCTGCTGCTGCTGAGGACTGGATGTCTTGGGGAAAGGAATTACGAAGCAGAAGGGCTGAGAATCCCTAGTCTAAACAACCAAGGGAAACCCAGGCAGAGGCAGAGCCAAGTCAGAGCCATGGGTGGTGTGGGGGGCAGATGGGACAAGGGGGCTGGTGGCTTCAGAGGTTGCTTGCTATGGACGCAAGGCCGATCAGTGACTTCCAGACTAGGGAGGGCATGGGTAGAGTGGGGCCCTTCCCTCTTTGTCTCCTCTCGCCCTGGAGAAAAGGAGGCTATTCAGACCAGGAGCTACCAGGAATCCAGGGAGGAAGAGCTCACCCATGACTGGGCACAGACGCTGTTAGCAGCCAGCCGGCACCCACAGTTTAGTCCATCTTAGGCCATGTGTGGTCCGGCCCATTTCTGGGGCTGCTCCGGGTGAATGTCCCGTCTGACCCTCTGCCCAGCCGGGGCAGATGGCCTGAGCCATCAGTGAGAAGGATGGGGGTGGAGAGAGGTGTGTCACTTCCCACTCCCAGCACCGTGAGCATGGCCCCCTCCTTGAGTGCCCCCACCCCATCACTGCCACCACCTCCGGTCCAGACGGTATCTGGAGGCCCAGAGTCCAGAGGAGAAGGGCTGGGATGTTTTCTGTCTCCCAGCCCCTTAGGGGCCCAGGGGCAGATTGAGACAGGCTCCTTGCAGGGAAGGTGTTAACCAACAGCAGGTGATTAAACATGACAAGCAGTGACATTTCTGTGCGGGGGTTCTCAGGCCCAGCAATGCCAAGAATGGAGCTATAAACCCTGACATTTTGTGTTATGCACTGAGAGGTTTTTAATAGACCTCTCTCCCTCTCCCCAGAGCCCCCTCCCCTTCTCCCTCCGCAGCCCTCTGTGGCTCCCGGGGGTCCTTTCTACCGCCCTAGGGACCTTCTGCCGGTCCCTTTCAAAGGAGGGGAGAGGAAGAAGGCGCCTGAACGGCAGAAAAGACCCCTTTCTGCCTGCTGCTGCACCCACCCTGCTTCTGCCGGCCCCCTGGGCTGTCTGGCTGACCTTTGATGCGCCCTCCTCGCCCTTCTACCCCCTTCCCTTCTCCCCGATTCTGCCTCCTTCCTTCTGTCTCTGCATCCTAGTCTCTCTCCCCCCTCCTCCCCTCCCCCCATTCCTCTGGGTCTCTCCCCCTTACCTCCTCCCCACCAATCTCTGGCTATCTCTCACTCTCCCCTCTCTCTGTCTCTCTGTGTGTGTCTGTCTCTCTGTTTATCTCTCATTCTTTCTTTTCTCTGTCTCTCTGTTTCTCTCTCTCTCTCTCTCTCTCTCTCTCTCTCTCTCTCTCTCTCTTTCTCTCTCTCTCTCTCTGTCCTCTCTCTGTCTCTGTGTGTCCCTGTCTCTCTGTTTATCTCTCATTCTTTCTTTTCTCTGTGTCTCTGTTACTCTCTGTCTGTCTGTCTCTCTCTGTCTGTCTGTCTCTCGCTCTCCTCTTTCCTCTAAATGTCTCTCTGTCTCTCCCTCTTTCCTTCCCCTATCTCTGTGTCTCTCCTCACTTAGCCCTTCCTTCACCCCTGACTCTGTCCCTCCTCCCCATGTCCTTTTTTTGGGTCCTGAGCTCACAGCCCAGCCCTGGGTCCTGGCTGTGCCAGTTGTCTGGGGGCAGCAGGTGGTTGTACTGAGTGCCCTGTTTGTGTTAAAAACATTTTCAGACAAACTTGGTGGCGTGTGTGTGTCTCTGCGCGCGCGCGTGCACGTGTGCCCCTTGTGTTGGGGGTGGGGTGGGGGGCTGTGAGGCTCCATGCGCTGTTTGCTCTCCCCCTCCCACTTTTTTCTTCCCATTTTCTTTTCCTCCTTTTTGGGGCAGGCCGGAGGGAGGGGAGTGGGGGTGGGGTGGGGGTGGGGGGAGCTTTACTGCAAACAGTTGCCGGATTTATTCCCGAAAGGGGCCGGACCCAACAGTTGTTGCTGTAGCTGAGAAATGTCGGAACAACTGGGGATTCTTGTTCTCTGGGCAGAGCCCCTCAGAGGACATTTAGAGGTGAGATGAGGAGGTGGCCAGGCTCTTGCAGAAAGGCCCTCCAGGAGGTGACAGCCCTGCAGAAAGAAGCAGGGACCGGGCCCCCATGCCTGCTGTCCCTTCCAGAGGACCCCCGTTCGGTGCTGGCAGGCCCCAAGGGTGGGGTAGGATCGAGCACACACTCCCCCCCCACCCAAGTCAATACAACAGACAGGATTCGGAGGTGTCAGGGTTCAAGGTAAAGAGAATCAATTAGAGGACCTGAGTTCAAATTCTGCCTCTGACATTACTTGGGCCTCAGTTTCCTCATCTGTAAAAAGAATGGTAGGCCTAAAAAGCCTCTGCTGTCTGTACCTCTGTGAACGTTCATTTAGCACTTTGTACCTGCGGACGCCGGCATGACACCCCCACTTGGATCCAGGGAGACCCCTCTCATGGTAGGACTCCCCCTGGCACGAGGGGAGGGGCTCCTGAAAGCCCTCCCCATTCCTAGCGTGGCTTCTGTCCACAAGGACATTCGCTCACCTTTGCAGAACAATGGTAGGTGTTTATATTTATACAGAGCTCTTAGGGTGTGCCGTGTAAAGCAGTATTGTCTCCATTTAACAGATTGAGAAATTGAGGCTTAGTTCATGAACACACAGAAAATACTGGGCCAAGGAGAAACCTAGAGTCACGGGCTGGGGGCTGGCGAAGGGGCCTGGGGACCACCTAGCACGTGAAACCTCCCTGCCGTCTCCTCCATTAGAATGTAAGCACCTGGAGGGCAGGGACCACATCACCATGGCTTTGCTGTTCCCCAATCTGAGCACAGGGCCTGGCACATGCCAGTCACTTAAGAAATGGAGTTTTCATTTCTGGATTGATTGTTTGGAGTCAGGAGGCGCCAGGGTTCAAATCCCAGCCCCGTCACTTAGTCCTATTCACACATAAGCCCTCTGAACCTCAGATTAGGCCTTTGGACTGCAAATTCCAGGTCCAGTTTTGCTAAATTATTTTCATTTTTGATATGAGGGAGGGTATTCAGGGAAATAATTGTGGTATGAAAACAAAAGCCATTGTTAAAAGTTTAAGAATAAACTAAATTAAACCTTTTAGAAAAGATGCCAGAAAGGTCCCCTATATAGAGTGGAGGAAGGCAAAGGGAGCTTGTAACCAGAGCACATGGTACTAGGAAGCTGTCGGGCCTGCTCTTCTGTTGGCCATGTGCAGGGTGGCGAGGGGCAGGGCAGCTGGCAGCCGTCCCCTCGGCTCGGGAATTCCTGATGACACGGCCTTGTCCATGAGGCTGGAGGCAAGAGAGCCCAGCCACCTCACTCGCTCACTCCTGGAGCCCCACCGTGAATGGAGTGATAGCCCCCTGGTCCTGGCCCATTGGAGGAAGGGTCTCTCCTTCCCCAAGGCTTGGGAACTGCTCCTGATCTCAGCACAAAGCTAGTGGGATCTCCCTTTCCCAGGGAGGAGGGGGCCTCGGCCAGGCCCAGAGTAGCCTCCTGGGGTCCCTGCCCAGAGGCCACCGCACACGCTTACTAGCTGTGTGACCCGGGAAAGTCACTTCAGCGCAGTTTCCTTCCCCACAAAATGGGCACCTGCCTCACCAGATTTTGCAGAGAGGGCAGGTGAGATGATGCGAGTTACATGCTTTGTAAACTTTGAAGCATGTTCTGAGAGTCAGGTGTTGTGATTGTCTTCCTCCGGCCTTATCCTTCCGCCCCCCGACACTCACATTCCAAAGCCCCAGCCAGGAGCCTGCTGCCCTCCCTTGTCAGGTTGGGGGCTGGGAGGGGAGCCCCAGAGCCCTGGCTTGGCCCACTGCCCCTGGGGATCCGGACCTAGCTTTTACTCTAATCCTTACATCCTGTTGAAGGTCCTTAATCAGCTGGAACCCAGGTTGGGCCAGACCCTGGGGTTACAACTTCTAGGTCTGGAGCCCAAGAAAAACTGACACAGAGGAGAGGACAATGGGGGACAGCGGGGAGCAGCAGTTGGATGGGAGAAGATAGTCAGCCGCCACGAGGCCGGATGTGGTCCCAGCCCCGGCCCAAACCCCTGCCCCCCACACACACCCATCGCTGAAACCTGGGGGTGTGAGGGACAGCTGCCTGCCTTCGAGGCCCCTGGGCTCTGGGCTGCTCGAGTGTCAGGCAGGGACCAGGAACACCTGCTGCAGCCCTTGGACAGGGGGCCAGCTAGGACCCCAGCAGAGCTGAACCTCAGTGCATTCCAGCCACATTGGGATCAGTGTCTTTCCTATTGCCAGTACCAAACCCAGGGTCCCTGGATTGACCCCGGTAACTCCAGCCCTGTGACAGGAACCAAGGCCCGGATGCCTATGCCTAGAAGCCCCCCAGTCAGGTCCAAAGCCATTCTATAAAGACAGCCGTTGCCCAGGACAATAGGACCCAGAGCTCGTCTCTTGGTGCAGCCCCCTTGATTTCTGGGTGGAGAAACTGAGGTCCAGAGATAAGATGGAACTGTGAGAACAAGCCATCTGCATTGGTGAATGCATAGAAAGATGGGCAGTGGATGGAGCTCTGATTTTGACAGTGAGAAGACCTGAGTTCAAATTCTGCCTTGGATATTACAATTCTGGGAAATATCTTACCTATCTGTGCCTCAGTTTCCACACCTGTAAAATGAGACGGCTCGGTGTTTCCCGATTCCGTGGCTTGCCTGAGGTTTCAGAGTTAGTCCGTGGCAGAGCCGGGCTGATCCCTATATATAGTAAACAACTCAGTTGGGGGGTTCAACGTATTTTGTAAATTTTAACCATCGCTTGCCAGCTACTATCACCACTCCTCCCAGGAGCTCCTGAGATACTCTCAGAGGCCGCATGTCTTCTTCCTTTTAGGGGGATAGGGTTCCCTGGGGTGGGAGTGGGAAGGTCTACACAGCAGGCAGGAGAGTAAGTGGGAGTCTCCTTGGGCCTAGCACCTAGCCAATGAAAGCAGCCAGCTGGCGATGCCCCCGATGCATCCTGAGCCATCATCTCTCTGTCCTGGGAGGATGAGTGAAGGCAGAGAGACCCCCTTTGATCTCTTAAAAACCCAGCAGCCAGATGCGGTCACGTGTGGGGGAGCCACGGAGGGGATTCTTCTTCTGGTGTGGCCTCTGGGGCACCTTCCGACTCCGAGATCGTGTTTCTGATCCGGCAGTTCTGGGAATAGGGAGCTTTTTACATCTCTCAGATTACCCTTTCACATAATGTAGTGTGTGGATGTGCTTTGAGAATCAGCTTGGCATCGCGGAATATGGATAAAGAGTAGGGCTCAGAGCAGTGAAGACCCGGGTTCTAGTCCTGCCGCATAGTCCTGGGCTCACTTGACCTAGGCCACTGAGTGGTAGGACAAGGTACTAATTTAACTGACATCCATAGAGAGGTTTTCTTGTGCCAGCGGGATTGTGGGTCTGCTCCCTCTCTCCTATGGGACGCCAGTGTTATCTATGGTTAGCTCTCCTCCCCCCCGCTAGACTCTAAGCTTCCTGAGGGCAGCAAGCTGGGCTTATTTCAAATGAACATCTCCAGGGCCTGGGACAGTGCCCTGCCCTTAGTAGACATGGCCAGAGTGTTGAATCAGAATGGTTTATGCGATTGACCTCCTTCTCCTTTCTCTTGGAAGCCCAGCCTTGCACTGCCCAGTCAGTACTGTAGGGTGGACCACGGACGGGGGGCAGCTTGCCCCTGCCTCCCACACTCTCTCCAGGCCTGGGCAGTGGGGAGGGAAGGACGTGAGCAGACAGGCCTGGCCTTTAGTCTGGCAGAGGGGCCGGTGGATGGCCCGGTGTCTGTCCTGCCGTTGGCCCAGCCTGGCTTTGCAAACAGCTTCTTTTCTATATGGAAATGAAGAATTTAGGCTAATGGAGCTCAACCATCTCTAATTTTGCGATGGCAGGAGGATTTTGATTGAAAGTAATTAAGCAAGCTAGCTGTAAAATTAATTAAAGCAAAAGGGGGGGATTTTTTATTGGATTGGATAGCGATATAGCGTCTGTCAGGCGGGGGACGGATGGGGGTGACCTGAATCCTCTGCCCTCCCTCCTCCCACTCGGGACGTTTATGTCACTTTAATCTCCTTACAGCGGCTGGTGTGCATTTGTTTGAAATAATCAAGGAAATATGGTCAGAAATTGTCAGCTTTCAGATCTAATTTACCTGACGGCCCCTGCGCAGCGTGAGCCGGGCGCAGCCCAGGCGTGTGTGCGAGCACAGAGGACACGGTGCTCTCTAGTTCACCCTCTTCCCTGGCCTCCGCTGCCCTCCAATTCCCTCTGGGGGCTGAGGGAGAAAAAGGCATAAAATTGGGAATTTGGTGACAATCCCATGTCGGCACCCATGCTTTCCATACCCCGCCCCACCTGCTTCCTCATCCCAACACCATAACCAGCTTTAGGGTTTAGGGAGTGTAGGATTAGGGAGGTGGCTGTAATTCCTTATTCCAGATGGCCGACAACTGCTAACCCCACCACCAGGGCCAGAGCTTTAAAAATATTCTTCAATTCCGCCCTTTGTTGTGTGACCATTGTGCTCTTCCGGGGGGACTCTGGAAGTGGAGTGGAAGCTGCCACTCCCCTCTTGCCTCCTGCCTTCCCATTTCTCACCTTTTTTACCTTGAATGCCACTGCTGGATCTCAGGTTTTTAGCATTGGGCCCTTAGACCCAAGTCCCTTCCTCAACTCGATTCCATTGTATGAGCATTTATTAGACACCTACTGCATACAAGGTACTGGGGATAAGAAGGTAAGCTAATGAATCTGTCCCTACTCTGGAGGAGTTAACTTATGCGCCTTTGCACAGATAGCAATCCAATCCAGCAAGCATTGATTCAGTGCCTACTGTATGCAGGGAAAGCATTCACTCCCTCCCCTCCTACTCATAGAGAATCCTATGGTCTAATGACACTGGCTTCCTGGTTGTGACTCAGCTCCTAGAATGTTCTCCCTCCTCACCTAGTACTCCAGGCCCCACTCCCCGGCTTCCTTCAGGTCTCACCTTTCCCAGCATCGACGCCTTCCCCATTCTGTCTCCTTCTCTCTGAGATCACCTCTCATTCACTCTGCATTTTATGTGGACAGAGTTGTTTGCTTGTTGTCTCCTCATTAGACCAAGGGCAGGGATGAGGTCTTTGCCTTTCTTCCTGTCTCCAGTTCTTAACACAAGGCCTGGCACATAGTAGGTACTTAATAAACATTTGTTGACCGGTTCATTGACTGTACTGTCAGGCGAAGCTACAAAGGCCCAAAACAAAGCTCTCCCTTCTAGAGGCCATCCCATCCTCCGTGGCACAGTGGACGGGACGCTGACTTTGGCATTGGAGGACCCGGCTTGGAGTGTGGGTTCTGCTGCTGACCAGCTGTTGGATCTTGGACCCACCGCCTCGATGCCCATTGGGCCTGAGCTAGGGGAGGGATGAGGCCTCTTGTGGCTCCTGGTCTGGGATCTGAGGGTCAGGCTCCGTTATCCTCTCTCTCTCCTTCATCTCTGTCACCATCCCCAGGGACTTCAGCACCTCCCAAGAGGAGTTGTTTCTTACCAACCAGGCAGCGCACCCATTTCACAAATGGTGAAACTAAGGCAGCAGACACTTTGTCAAGTGTGTCCTCCATGGATACAAAACTGAATACAACTCAGGACCTGCTTGCAGTCTTGCTAGGAAGATAAGACAAAGAAGAGCTTGGCCCAGGGTCATCTTTGGTGGTGAAGGTTTCTCCTCATTTGGGCTGGGCTTCTGATTCAGGAGGCAGAAGCCTGGCCTTCTGGCCACTGTGCTTTCATTAGCTAAGCCAGTCACTGCGAGGGAAGGCAGCTTCCACCTCAGGACCTCAGTTTCCCCATCTGTCAAATGTAGGACCCTGGTGAGTTGCTGCTGACTTCCCTCCCAGCTGTAGCATTCTCTTGTTTCATCTGGTGCCTGCTACACCACGGAGGCTTCCCCCCTCCCCAGGGCTCTGAAGGCGGGTGACTCACACCTTTCTCCTCTCTCTCTCTCTCTCTCTCTCTCTCTCTCTCTCTCTCTCTCTCCCTCTCTCCCTCTCTCTCTCTCTCCCCCCCTCTCTCCCCCTCTCTCTCCCTCTCTCTCTCCCTCTCCCTCTTCCTATCCCTCTCCCTCTCCCTCCGTCTCTCCCTCTTTTCCCTTCCTCTCTCTCCCTTCTCCCTCCTTTTCCCTCTTCCTCTCTCTCTCTTTCTCTCTCTCCTCTTTTTCCCCCCTCCCTTCTCCCTCTCCCCCCTCTTTCCCTCTTTTATCTCTCTCTACCTTTCTTTCTCTCTCCCCTCTCTCTGTCTCTGTTTTTCTCTCCCCCCTACCTATTTTCCCCTCCCAGCTTGCTACCAGCCCAGCTGTAGCTTTGAGAAGCCTCTCCTTCCTTCCCTGCCTCCCTCAGCAGGGGCTCTGCCACCTACCACCTATCACCACAAGACACTCAGCTCCCGGCTGCTGGGCACCAATTTCCTCTGGGGGCAGGCACCCAGCCCTAGAGAGCACTACCCACCCCTCCTCCACCTCTCCGTCACACATTCCCCCTCTCCCCTCAAGCCAAACCCAGGCCCAGACCCGCAGCAGCTCCAACTGCCTAAGGTTCCCCCTGCCACTACCTCGTGCCAGCAAGAACCCTGGTGAGATCCTCAGTCATGGCCGGCTGCCATTCAGGCTCAGCCAGTGCTTGGGAGTCCCTGCCCACTGCACAAGAGCCAGGTCCTTGGAGACAAGAGGCTGGAGAGGCCTGCCGGCCACAGCCCAGCATCTCGCCCCTGAGCGAGGGGCAGGGGCAGGCGGTGGGAGCCAGGGCATCCATGCCCCACAAGTAGAACAGCAGGGGGCTCAGGCCCTGGGTTTGACAAAGGATAGGGGGAGAAGAGGGAGGGGGCAGCCGCTGTAGATAAGAACAGGTCTGTGCTGGTCAGCTCTGGGCTTCATAGGAGGGTGGAGAAGGCCAGGATGAATGCAACACCCCTGCCCAAGAAGGGAAGGATCCCAGACCCAGGCAGGGCTAGTGACTATTAATTCTCTCCATTGTAATGTTGAGGAAGTTGAGGCAGACAGCCCAGTACTAAGGAGCCAGGATTGGAACTCAGGGCTTCTGATTCCACACCCAACATTCGTTCTACCTTGAGAGAGATCAGCCCTGGGAGAGATGGAGGGGAAGGGTGGGCCGGAGGTGACCCTGGCCCTACAGAGGAACAGCAGGTATCCTGGAGGGTGGCAGGCCCCCCAAAAGCACCTGAGGGCTGGAGGGCTCATGCCCCAACCCTGTGTGCCCAAGAAAAAGCTGCAGAGGAACATGGGAGAGTTTTAGCCCTCCTACCTAGGAAAAAAGTCCTGGAATCCCATGCCCACAATCATTGATTAAGTGCTGAGAATAGAAAGAAAAAAGCAAAACCTGACCCTGCCTTCAGGGAGCGAGCATTCTCCTTGGGGGAGGGGCGGGCCTGCCGGATAGATGCCGTGGGGAGTGCTCTCAGCAGGGAGGACCAGGAAAGACCCCCTGAGGAGGCCAGGTTTGAGTGGAGTCTAAAGGGAAACTGAGGCAGATGAGGTGGGGAAGCCACAGAGGGGCTCAATGCAGGAGGACCTCAGCCAGCCAGCTCAGGAGGCATTCAGTAAACACTGACTGTATGCGTCAGACACCCTGTGAGGCTCCATCGATAGGAAAACCAGGATAAAACCACACCTGCCCATACCCCAAAGAATTTACATTATGCCCAGGGAGACAATTTGTATCCATATAAGTATGCACAGAGTGATCATGGGGGGCCCCAGCGGAGGTGGGACCTTCCTATCATGGAGAAGGCAGCACTGGAGCTGACCTTTGGAGAGAGGTCTTTTACAGATGGGGAAACTAAGGCCAGAGCATCGTAGCCCAGATTTAGGACTGCAGGACACTTCGGAGGCCATCTTGTTCAACCCCTCTGTTTTCTGGAGGAGAAAGCCAAGGCCTAGTGTAACTTTCCCAAGGTCGCGTAGGTCATTAGATGGCAGAATGCAGATTCTGATCTTTTTCTATTTCTCTGAATCCAGAGTTCAGCCCCAGAGTCACACAGCTAGGAAGGGTCTGAGGTCACATTTGAATTCAGGTCTTCCCTACTCCTGGCCACCATCAGCTTCTTGGGGCTTACTCCTAGACTGGCCACCTGATTCATGGCGTAGTCGAGTGCGGACTTGCCTTTGTGACCTTCGGAAAGTCCCTCAGATTCCTCATCTGAAGGATGAGACAAGGTGGCCTCTGCTTCCCACCAGCTCTAGACTAGGGTTCCTACCGTCTGGTGAGTCCTTTAGTGACCAGAACCGCAAGAGGGTGGCCGACTTGGTAGGGACTCGGCCATCTGGTCTGACCCATACCCCAAAGGAAGCCCCACTATGGCCTGCCTGACAAGCAGTGGCTCAGTGTCCCCTCCAAGAAGCGGCCACCTGACCCTCTCCAGGCAGCCCACTTCACCTTGAGGCGGCTCTGAGCCATAGGAAATATTTCCTGACATCAAGTTTCCAGGCACCTCTTAGCACCTTCTACCCACGGCTCCTGGTTCTCCTCCATGTAACAAGCCTCTGGTTATTGGAAGACAGCTACCACATCCCCCCTAATTCTTCTCTTTATTCAAGTAATCCAAGCCAGTGGGCTGACACCCCTTGTGGTCCTCCTGTAGTAGTTGGCTAAGTCCAGGCTGTGTGCTGGTCAGCAAGGCAGATTCTGGCTGTAGGAAGAGCCCGCTTGGCCCTAACTTGTGAGTGACCCTAGGGAACACGGGTCAAAACCAGTCAATAAATCTAGAAGCGATAAGCATCCATTTGGTGCCTACTGTGTATCAAGTACCCCCATAAGCTAGTAATACAAAAACAAAGATCCGGTGAGGTGGCAAGCCATAAAATGCTATATAAATGTTAGCTATTATTATTATCAGAGGGCCCTGCCCTTGAGGGGGCTCCTATTGGACAGAAAGGGAATAAGACCCAGGGTATATCTCCAATAGAGAAATTCTACAGAAGGTGGGATTTGAACTGAGTTTTGAAGGTAGCCAGGGCAGCCAGGAGGCAGAGGTGACAGGGCAGATCATAAGTCATTCCAGGTGGAGAAGGCACTGAGTACAAAATCACAGGAGTCTAGAGGTGAGATGTCAGGTAGGGAACTTCAGGTGGGCTAATAAAGCTGTATTGTAGAGTGGTCCTGGCTTCCCAGCTGGCCAAGTTCTGGGGAGATAACACTGTTCTCTAGCCCTCTGCGGTGCTGAAGATGCTGGGAGAGGTTCAGCAGATCCCAGACTGTTGCTGTGGCTGCCTCAGGCAGGGCCAGGCCTTGGTCTGGCTCTCAGGTCATTATCTGGTCCTGGCAGAAGGATTAGGGATGCAGAGATTGCAGACCCTCTCCGGTGTTCAGCCACAGAAAGAGGCCCCCAGACAAGGAGGGTGGGCTGGAGCAGGGCTGTATATTATTCTAGGCAAAGGTGCTGGATGGAGAGGTTGACGCTGGTGCACCGGCCTGCAGGCCTGCTTGGCCCACTGGGAGGAAAGCCCAGGGTGGCTGGGGTCCAGTCCCAGTAATCATTAACCACAAGGGCAGGTGATTAGCCTCTATGCCCAGGGTGCCCACCTCCTCCTGGAGCCTGGTCCATACCGGAGCGCTCTGGCTTTGGGAGAGGAACCCGGCTGCCCAGAAGTCCCCCGAGGCTAGAGCTGAACTCTGCCTTCCGCCCCATGCCCTGCCCAGCACCCCGGCCTTCCAGGGCGCCGTGGGCTGAGCCCCTCCTGCTTCCCTCCCCCTCCTGCCTCCCTGCCTCCATTCCCTCCAGGCCTCGAAGGCCCGTGCAGGCCTCTCTTGCTCCCACTCTGGCCGAGTCCTAGGCCAGGCCCCCCCCCCGCCCCCACCTCTTGAAGTCTTTTTGCTGCCATCGCAGGGCACTGAGAAAATGCTGGCACTGCCAAAAAACCCTGTGTGCGCTATGGCTCCCCAAACATCCCTTTATTTTTATTGTTCTGTTAATTACTGTTTAAACTTTAATAAGTCACTTCGTCAGGAGGGGGGACCTGCCGTGAGCTTTTCTGTGCAAACACGGGCCCAGGAGTGACTCGGGTGTAATATAACCCTTTATGCGGTGTGGGAATGTTTAGATTGTAACAGAAACTTGTTATTTTAATGACAGTTAAAACGAGGGAAAAAAAAAGAAAAGAAATCCAGCATAGTAGGTGAGGGGAGAAAAAGAGGGTCTCAGCCCCACAGCCCCTACCCTGGGCCCCCCGGCCTGGCTGCCCACAGTCCGGGCCTGGGGCCCACCTGGACCTTCCCAAGGGATTGTGCAAAGGGGTGGCAGGGCACCAGTGTGTGTCCTGCTCGTGGTGGAGGAAAGCGTGGCATGGTGGCCTGGGAGGAGGGTCTCCAAAGCTTGGGAGAGATCTGCCTTTGGAAGAGGGCCGGCCCAGGGGAGAGAGTGCCTGGCCTCTCTCCCCTGGGGAATCTTAGGTGCCAGTCCAAGGACTGTCCTCTCTCCTGTGGCTTGTGGACAGTTGGCCATCCCCAGTGGGATCTGTCAGCCCATCTTTGTCAACAGTGACTTCTATTCAGTTCCATTCAAGAAGCATTTATTAAGCACCTACTGTGTGCCAGGCACTTGGGGGCACAAAGAGAAAAGCAAAATGGCCCCTGCCCTCGAGGAGCTGAGAGTCTATACACAATAGACATGATGTGTCTATAGATGAGCAAATACAAAACACAGACAATAAAAATTAAAGTAATTTTGAAGATGAGACAGAGCATAGACACCCAGGGAATCAGGAAAGCTTATGTGGAGGAGGCAGTGCTTGAACTGAGATTTTGAAAGGAGCATAGGGGTTCCAAGAGGTAGAGGTGAAGAGGGAGAGTGCTCCAGGAAGGCGGCACAGCTTTTGCAAAAGCATGGAGTCAGAAGATGGAGTGCCACATCATAGAACAGGATGACCGAGGTAGTTTGGCTGGACCATTGAGTACCCAACTTGGAAAGGGAGGCTAGAGTCACATTGTGAAGGGCTTTGGATGGCAAACAGAGGAGTTGGTGCATTTATCTTAGAGGCCATGGGGAGCCCCTGAAGCCTAAATCTATGCCTGGAGAGTCAGGACTCTAAGAAGGGCAGGTGGCACTCAGACAGCCAGCCGAATTAATAATAATAATTCACATTTCGCTGGCACGTTATAGTTTACAAAATACGTATCCCTGTATCATAAAAGTTCTCCTGGTCGGTCCAAGGCCACCTTTGAGCACAGTCATCCCTCGTGTCCTGGCAGGTGTTGCCCCCTCCTTCACTATCTGACCCGGTGACACCCCCCGTTCCCTAGACAGTAAATTCTTCTGGGGCGGGGAGGTTTTCATTCTGTCTTTGCTAGCCCTGGCACACAGTAGATGCTTAATACATGTTTAATTAATTGAATTAAATAATTAAGCTTAGCGATCCAGAGCTGGACGGGACCTCTGAGGCCATCGAGTCCAGACCTCTTAGTTTAAAGATGAGAAAACTGAACCCTGGGGAAGTGGTTTGCCCAGCGTGGCACCTAGTAGTAGGTTTCGAACCCAGGTCTCCCAACGATAGCCAGACATCCTAGCTGTGTGACCCTGGGTAAGTCACGTCACTGCCGACTAGCCCTCAAGTTTCCTCATCTATAAAGTGGGGATCAGAATATCTTTCGTTAGTTCGAGAGCTCTTTTGTGTGTCCTGGTCCCCTCGGGCAGCGTCTGGGGACGCCTGTGGATCCTTCCTCAGGGTCGTGTTTTCAAATGTATAAAATAAAATTTGGAAGGTGTCAAAAGAAACCAAAGGTTAGTGAAAATAGAGATGTGCAGCTGTTTTCCCTTCCAGGTTCACAGACCGCGCCCCCAAAAATCTATCCATGGACCTCCTGCCGCAGAGACAGAATTGGGCTCAGATGGGAGAATGCATGGAAAGCTCTTTGCAGGCTATGAAATCCTGTCCATGTGTCAGCTCTCTTTTCTAAGGAAAAGGAAAGAAACTAGGTGTCCTGTACCCAGCTGGTACCATTTCTGTCCTTCCCCCTAGACTGGCCCGCTGAGCCCCACACTCCCCCAGAGACACCCCTTCCCCACCCCCATCAGAAGCCAGGCAAGAGCCAAGTTGGGGAGTGGCCCCCCCACCAGGGCTTCCCAAGGCCTCCAGAGGCTGGTCTTTGAGTGACCGGGGACCTTCGGGACTAAGGCTCGGATCCTCAGAGTGTCAGGCTCTGGGTCCCTATCCCGGGAAGCCCATGTGGCTGATTTCAGGGGGACCTATTAGGTCGAGGAAGGATGTGCCATCCGCCCTCCCACCCCATTTCAGGGCCTGCCTCTGGTTCCACCATCCCTGCGGCCCAGCACCCCCGAGCCTTGGGACCCGGGGCCATGGTGGCAGGAGAGGTCCGGGCAGGGGTGCTGAAGGAGAGGGCCACCCCCCACAAACATCAGGGAGCTGGTTCCAGCTGGGAATCGCTGAGGTCTTCCTTTTCTGAGCAATGCTGTCTCCCTAAATTGTCTTTGACTGCGTGCGTGGGTAATGAAAGTTTATGTCCTTGTTAGAAGGACAGGCGGCCTGCTCCAGTTAGAACTGGGACTGTGTCCCTGCCAGCTCCCACCGCTCCCCCACCCCCAGTGAGTGTGCAGGCACACACACACACACGCACCTCCCTGGTGAACAAGGAGGCGAGGAGGGGAAGGGAGAAGAGAAGGGGGGAAAATTTCCATATTTGTGTAAGTTGCTTTAAAAGCATTTTATCATGTCATAAAAAAAAAAGGGAAAGTGCTTTCAGAAATTGATCCTCTCTGCCCGCCCATTGGACAGAAGGACATTGGATGTTAATGGCCATTCTGCTCCAGGGTGGCTTATTAAAAAATTTATACATAAATGCTTAAAATTGCATAAATTATTTAAAAAAAACCAACAAAGTAAGCAATCTGAATTCCCTTTTTTCCTCTCCCCTTCCCTCGGTCCCCTCTTTGGCCTCCCCCCCCATCTCTGGCTGCCCTCACGTTCCCCCCTTTCTCTCGTGGGCTTCTCCCTCTCTCCCATCCTTTCTATCCATCTAGTCCATTCATCTATCTATCTAGCTAGCTGTAGCTTCTCGACTCCTCTGAGTTTTCCTTCCTCACCCCCAAATTTAGAAAAAAAAATACAGAACCAAAAAAAAAGAAAGAAAGAAAAAGCCCCCACCTCAGGCCTGCCCACCTTAATAAAAAAAACCATGGTGAATAATGCCACCCGTGGCCCAATTAAATATGAAAGGGTGTGCGTGTCCAGGAGCCCGCGTTCTCAGAGTTGGAGGGAGCCTGATGAGTGTGTCTCTCGCAGGCGTGGAATGTCACCCACACATCCTGGAGATTGTAGTGGGGAGTTTTATGATGGTACCTCATTGATTTGTTTCCCTGGTGCAGCTGCCGACCTCTATTGAGGGACAAACATAATCAGCGCTGACGCAAATTAGATGGTTATTCGTTTTGAAAATTGACAGAAAAACAATAAAAAAGATGAAATGCTCCCAAATCAATAGATATAATGAAATTCAAATAATCCGAGAGATGAGGTCTCCATGGCAACTGATAATGTGGAAAAGAAAACAATTTAATAAAGGACAGACACACTTTGAAAACAGATTGGGCCCAGGGAGGGGGGTGGGCTGGCGGGCGGGCGGGCGGAGGGGGCTCCCGAGCCGGCTGGGAAGAGGGAGCCGAGTGAAGGATCACTGTCCGTCCCAAGGACACCCGCCATAATTAAGCCGGGCTTTCGGCCCCAGAAACTGCAGATTCAGGTTTTAATACACAAAATTATTTCAGGAGCAGTGAATCGGAAAGTCGTTTGTAATGACCTTCCTGAGAGGCCTGGGCTCAGGGCATGTTGCAGGCTGAGGCGGCTGAGCCAGCTGAGTTATGGCATATTTGTGTTTTTATAGTGCGGAGGGGAGGGGGGCCGGGGGGGAGAAGGTTAAACAGTATTTACAGCTCAGTTGTTTTCAGAGGGGAAAGAGAAATAGAGTTCACGAAGAGATTCAGAACGGGAGAACCAGGGAGACATCCCAGGAAGGGAGAGAAGAGAGACAAATCCTGCCGGGAGAGATTCGGGGCCCCCCGCAGAGGGCTGCCTCCCAATGGGCAGGCTCTAGTCCGGGGCGGGGTGGGGGACGCCGGTTAAGCCGTCCTCTCCCATTCCCCAATCTGTGACCTAACTTCTACTCCCTAATTCACTGGATGTTGGGCCCAAGCAGGGCACAGCCCTGCCCTGCTGATGGGGATGTGGGGTGTGTGTGTGTGTGTGTGTGTGTGTGTGTGTGTGTGTGTGTGCCCCTGTTAATGCACACGGGCCTTCCTTCATTCCATCAGCCCTTATTAAAGTACCTACTATGTGTCAGGGACTGTGAGAAGGGCCAAGCAGACAAAGTGGATCAGGGTGGATTTGGAGGGGTCCTGGCTCGGGGGGGGGGTCCCCCGTGGGACTGGGTGAGGCCAGCAGTGCAGGAGGGGCAGCTCCAAACGCACGTGGCCTGTGCTGATGTGCATCTGAGAGACCAGCCGTGGAATGACATTTAAATGACCCCCTTCCCCATGGTGAGGAGACGTAAGGGCTTCTCTTTAGTAGAAGAATACTGGTGTTTTATCTGGGTCTTTTTGCTTCCACGTGTTCGATCTGGGTGATCAAAGGCTTCTCTTAGGGCATACCTCTGTTCTGGGTAGAGTAAGAGGAGCCTGTTACTCTCCTCCCCATCATCCTTTCTCTCCCATTCCCCACCCACCTGAGGCCGGGGACCTTGACCATTTGGGTGCGGCTATAAAAGCATGGATGGATGGGCTTACTGTGGGTTTTTAAAAATTATTCCATTTGGCTGAACCCCACCAGGACCCCAGAGCGACCAGACAGGCCATTTGGGGGGTGCCGCCCTGCAGTCCAAGTCAAGACCTAACCCCAGGCCAGGAAGGACCGACCTCTTCGGCCCTCCCCAGCCCTCCTTGCCACTACATACAAAGATACAGCCAGATCCCAGGGCTCGATGGTGCCTCTTCATCTTATAAACCTCCATTGCCTTCAGAAGCTCGTCAGCCTGTTGGCCCCGTGCTGCGTGAGGCCCCGACCCTCCTTCCTGGCTAGGGGCCGCCCCGAAGAGACCGTCGGGAAGAACGAGGGGGAATCAGGAATCAAGATGGGCCAAGAGACTTATAATTGGGGGGTGGTGATGGCAGATGGGCATCTTGGGGTGTGTTTCCCTGGTCGTGAGTGTCCTGGACAGGAAAGGGGGAGGGGGTCACCTGTGGCCTCGGTCTACCAGTCCAGGAGAATGGGAATAGTAGGAATGATCATTCACTTTTCTATTTTATGACTGCTCCTGTACCGTCTTATTACACTGTGTAATAACTTTAACGTAGCAATTATTGCCACTATTATGTCATCATACCTCTCAGAGCTCAAGGCAACTCTCAAAGACTATAGACAGTTTCGTAGAAGGTGCCACCCTGCATTGGTGGAAGGAATTACCTCATCTGGGAGTCCCCTACATTAATAAACCACAAGTCTGGTCCCCGTCCCTAGTTAATAGTCCTTTCCCCATTTCCCAGAGAAGAAAATTGAGGATCAGATAGGCCAAGCGTGTTCACAGGCACAGAATCCTAAAATCTCATCCGGGCCATCGGGTCCCATCTCTACCCGGCCCGGAGTAGACATCCCTGTGACATCCCTGGTGATGATGCGTGTCACTGAGCCTCCACTTCCAGCAGAGCTACGCTTGCAGTCTTACTTCTGGGGACGTATTGACTTTTTTTGCTGCTTCCCCTCACTTCTCCTAGTTCCAGCCTATGGGGTCATACAGCTAGTCAGCTTCACTTGTATTATTATTTAACTGTATTTCAGTTGTATCTGACTCCTCATGACCCCATTTGGGGTCTTCTTGGCAGAGATACTGGGATGGTTTGCCATTTCCTTCTCCAGTTCATTTGACAGATGAAGAAACTGAGGCAAGCAGGGTTAAGCGACTTGCCCAGGGTCACACAGCTAGTAAATGTCAGAATTCAGATTGGAACCCAGGTCCTCCTTACTCGAGACCGGCTCTGTAGTCTCTGCACCCAGGAGGTATAAGAGCCAGGGCTAAATCCTAGGGCCACTTAGATTCCCCAAGTTCATCACTGTTTCCACAGCTCCCAACGCCACCTCCCCCTTACCCTCCCAGGGCAGAGCCCTCTGGGACGCGGCTGACGGGCGCCCCTCCTCAGCCCTGCTCCAGATAATAATTAACGATAACAGTAATGATCATAAAAAAGTGTGTATGAAGTGACAGCTGCGTGTTACAAACACAAGCAGGTTTTCTAGGATTATTTGTAATGATAACGGCGTGTAGCCGACTCTAGGTGTAACACCGCCGCCCGGGCCAATATCAGCTCCTTGGAGTCAAGTCCTGTTGTCTGATAATAAATAATAATGATAATGTGCGTGATTTATATAATTAATAATATATAATTTATAATTTATCGTTATTATAAGGGCAGTCCCTTTCAGCCTTGCAGAGCCCTTGTTATATTATATCATTTGATCCTGACAAGAACCCTGAGAAGTAGATGCCATCTTGGTCCCTATTTGGCAAACAGCAGTGACTTGCCCAGGGTCACCCATCTAGTCAGCGTCTGAGGCAGGATCTAAATTCAGGTCTTCCTGACTCCAGGTCCGCTGTTCCCCCACTACCTCCCTTGGACCGCTCCTGAACTTGGGTCTCCCCCGCCCGGATCCGTGGCCTCTTGGCTGAGTGTAGGCCCCAGTTCTCCCATCTCCTAGACCCCAGCTGCCTCTCCCCTCTGCCTGAGAGAGAGAGGAGAAGATGGAGAGGCTGCGCTTGGGTTTGGTTACCACAACAACGGTGACTCGGAGTTACCTGGGGAGACTCCCAGCGTGTGTGTGTGCACCTGTGCGTGCGGATGAGGCCTGTACATGGGCGACGTTGCATTGTATGTTTGCTGTGCGTGTTTTAAATCTCCCCTGGGTGGTAACTCTTTTTTTCTCCCCTTCCTGTTTGGCTGTGACCTGGGGGGAGATTGATGGCAAGACCGTGCGGTGGATGCTAACGGTTTCCCTGATTTATAGAGTTACTTACGCTAAGTGAGGCCACTTAGACGCGTCTGGGTAGTAAGCCTTTTAACTGGACTAAAAAAAATCATAATAAATAAATAAACCGGAGGGGAGAGCGCAGGGCCCAGGGTCTCCTCCCCACCCCTGCCCCACTCTTCAGCGACGGGGGGTGGGAGGGCTGGGAAGAGAATCTGGAGACTCCATCGGATCCTTCTCCCCAACCCAAGGCTAACGTCAGAAGCCCCGGCTCTGCCTCAGAGGCGCAGAACCCTGATCCTGGGGTCTAAGGATTTGGCTTCGGATCCCACCCATCTTCGCTGCCTGGGTGACCTTGGGCAAGCCGAGCGATCTCCGTGACCGCGGCCGGTCCCCGTCTCGGGGCCTCTAGCTCTTTGGTCCTAGAGTCTGTGACGCTGGTGGGTCACCCACGGCAGAGATGGGGGCTGGAGGGGAGAGGGGGCACCGCACCAGCCTCCGGGCCCTCGCCCTCCAGAGATGGAGGCTGCGTTGAGGGGCAGAGGGCCCTGGCCAGACAGAGCGTGTGTTAGGGGAGAGGTCACCGGTGTGGTGCCCAGGACTTGGACTGCAGAGGAGAGATGGAAGTACGGCCAGTGACTTACACTTAGTCAGGCCCTTACTTGTCAAGGCAGAACTGTGTCTTTAGGACAACTGTTGGCTTTGGTGTGAGTGAACAACACACACACACACACACACACATACACACACACATACACACACACACACACACACACACATACACACACACATACACACACACATACACACATACATACATACACACACACACATACATACACACATACATACACACA
>CM053622.1:808038934-808058639 GCA_028646595.1 Phalanger gymnotis | reverse complement strand
ACACACACACACACACACACACACACACACACACACACACACACACACACACACTGGACCATGGCTCTTTGCCCCAGGCCTCCCTACCTCCTGATACGCCGCAGAATTTAGACCTCAAAAGGGGGATACGGCATCCTTAGGAAGAAATATGTCCTCATTTTTCTTAAACACCATTTCCACTGAGTGAAATGTTTAGAAGGGACGCTCAGGGAGAAGTTTATTTCCTACCAGGGAGTTCAGAGCTGCCATGCCGAGCTCATAAAGCACAGTGGGCCTGGGAGCTGACAACTGGACGGCACAGGAGCGGCATTACTCATGAGGGTGGGGGGGAGGGGGGGCATGCCAGGCCTGCCTGTCCCCCGGAGACCCCTGGCCCTGGGTCTGTCGTCTCTCTTCTCCTCACCTAGTAAAGGACAAGTGTCTTAGAGAAACCTGAGGGACGGGTAGGGGGCACGTGGAGGCCTCCGGGGAACCTGAGGGAATGTATTCAATCAGTTCAGCCCTGTTCCTCTCTGGGAGCACCTGGACGCTGCCAGCCTGGGAGGAGAGGGACATTAAAATGGGCGGGGGGGGTGCTGGAAGAAAGGTCTCCCCGGCTCTCTCTTCTCCCCTACATATACCGCTGCCAGGGGAGGAGCAGGATGGGGAGCAGGGGGCCCAGGTGCCTGGCCACGGGAGCCCTGGATGGCATGAAGCCAGCCCAAGTATTTGGCAAGAGTGGCTTCTCTGCTGAATTCGGAGGGATCCACAGAATTAATGCTACAGCCCCCCTCCCCATCCTTCTCCTGAGGCCCTCCCCCCCCTTTCAATTTCTGAAGCTGGCTGATTTGAATATTTATAAATATCAGTAAATTATTTATTGTAGCAATCTGTTATGCCAGTTTATCCATCGTGGTTAACACTTTAGGGGACTCTGTGGTGGGGGGTGAGGGAAAGGCGGCAGAGGGGAGGGGGAAGGATGGAATCTCCAGGGAGGGTACTGGCCCCGGCAGGCAGAGGAGAAAGCCAACTCTACCCATGTGTACAAAGACATGCCTCCACAAGGGTGGGTACCTGCCCCCAGCTTGGCTTGTGGAGGGATCGGAATTCCCAGCATCCTGTGGTTGAAAGGAAGCCCTCACCCAGCCGGGGCCTGTGACAGAAATCTCCTTTACTGCATCTAGTGGAGAGTGGTCGTTTGGCCCTAGCCCGAGGACCCCCAGGATGCTCAGGGCAAGAGCCCCCGCTGCCTCTTTGTACATGAATTGACTCATTTTTCAGCGCCTCTTGCCCTCTCCTGCCCTGTGGGACAAGCTGAGGCCGGCTGGGTCACGGGGAGCATCTCAGGACTGGAGGGGCTCTGCCCAAGGGCAGAGAGCTCTGGACTTGACCCAACTTGACAGTGAGCAAGGCATTTTTACCGGCTCTTTCCTCATCCACGAAAGTGGTCGGGTTGGACCAGAGGGATTTTGAAGTCCCTTCCGTCTCTAAAGCTTGGATCTCCCCAGCTCCTCTTCTTCCTCTGACCCTTATAGACGCCCAGAGTTAAGGGCCTTGAGTTTCTGATACTAGCTGTGTGATCCCTGGGCCTCAGTTTCTCCATTTGTGCAAAAGATCGGACGGGACCATCAGTCTCTAAAGCTGTGACTGACATCTTTTCTTCTTTTCCATCCCTCCTGTGCCCCATCTCCACTCCTGCCTGAGGTGGGGGGTGTCATTTAATCTCTGGGGTCTGTTTTCCTCACTTCTAAAAGGGGGTTGGATGCATGGTCCCTTGTGGACTGCTTGGTTTGGAGGGAGAGAGAGAACCACCAGTTAATGGCCCACATTTGACTGACCCACTTACTGGGGAGGGTAGGCTTGGCAGGGGGCAAGTCAGAACTCAGGGGGTTGGAGGGTGGGGTGGGGATCTAGCCAGAAATTGGCCTGATCTGGCTCAGATATCCTTCTCTCTCTGGTACAGGCCCAGCCTCTCCCCCACAGACCCCCTCAGGGTCATCCCTCATGCGTCCCACCCCTGTGTGTAGAATGGGGGTGCCACTCTCCCCTGCTGCCCCCCACCCACGCACACCCAGACTAGCTCCTGGGCAGAATCGTTCCCAGAGGAAATGTCCAGCGTAAATAGAGCTGCAGGAGAGCTGGTGTCAGGAAGGAGATGAAAGCCGCAGTGACAGGCCCAGGGACGGATGGCTTCCTCCCATTGAGGCTGGGTCGCAGGCGTTTACTTTGGGAGGGGAAGTCGGGGGGATGTTTACATGGGCAGGAGCCTGGGGCTGGATCGCAGGGGGAAGGCTCAGGGTCCCAGTCCTGGAATGGGGGGTGGGGGATGTAGGAAAGAACCTCCCTGTGGGGAGAAGAGCTTGTGGTCAGGCCTCTGCAGGTACATAGAGCCGCCCCTCCCTTACACACACACACACACACACACACACACACACACACCTGTCTCTGCCTCGCGTTTTCTTCTTCCCAGCCCCAAGCTGGCATCGGGCTGTCTTCTTGCTCAGCCTCCCCACACCTACTAATGTCCCCTTTCCCATCACCCTGGGGACAGATGCTGGAGGTTAGAGCCAGAAGGGGAGGGCAGCATCTGGAAGGCAGGTGGGCTGGGGCGGAGCAGCAGCTGGAGGGCAGGTGTTTGGGGGAGCAGTTGGGAGAGGAGCAGGACCAAGGACCGGAACTGGGGAGGCCCCCAGAGTACACAGCTGGGTTACAGCTGTGGAGGGGTGGCTGCGGCATTCAGAGGAGGGGGAAGGGGGGATCACCCGGCTGAGAGAGGAGATGGGGCTGGGAGGTGGAGGCCGAGACCTCAGGATGGGTGGAGGCCGAGGGAGACGGCGTCCCCCACGGCAAGTGTGGTCCCTGGGAGCCTATGTCCCCCTCTTCCTTTGGATAAATATTTATAGAGTCATTTGTCCTCCACTGTATACACTTGGCTGCCCACCTCCTGTTAAAAATAGAGCTGCCACCTCCCACCCCCTCCCCCCACTGGGGGTGGGAGTAGGGGCAGAAGTCATGTGCTGTTAGGGTTCAGATAAGCCGAGGATGCCCTGATGCCTGAGAAAAGTAGGGAGCGGTGGGTGCCAGGTGTGCCTTCTCTTCTGCCCTGGTCGGGGCAGTGTCCAGCGTTCTGACCACCACCCCCGTCTGCTCATTCGTTGTTCAGACTCCTTCTTCCCCAGCAGCAGATTGGGAATGAGACTGGAGGGGGATGCCAGGGGGAGTGTGCCAGCCCGGAGTCGCCCCTGTGTGTAGGATACAGGACATTGTACACGGGACCCTGCGGGGTGCAGTGCACAACCAGGGAGCGTCCTTGGAGAATGCCGGAGATTTGGATCCCAAGTTCCTGCATCTTGGAAACCTGGCTCTGCCACCTGAGTAATCTTGGGCAAATCTTCCATCTTTCTGGGCTTCTCTTTCTCTGTAAGCTAAGGGGGCTGGCCTAGATGACCTCCAAAAGCCTTCCTGGCCATGCAGAACAGGCGTCCTAGAGCTGGAAGGTCATTTACTCCAAAGCTCTCATTTTACAGAGAGGAAAACTGAGGCCCAGAAAACTTAAGTGGCTTTCCCACGGTCACTGAGATAGCAAGCAGGACTTGAACCCAGGACCTTTAACTCCAAATTCTGTGTACTGTTGCTATCTATGAACTGAGTTTGAATCCCGGCTCTGACACACAATTTTTTTTAAGAAATTATTTTTAATTTATATATTTTGTTTTAATCAATTTCATTTATATACGTGTGTATATATAGATATATCCACATATTTCTCTATATATACATATATCTCTCTATATATAGATATATGTGGACGTTTACCTACATCTATAGATATAAGGATATATAGACATATTTCCATATATATCTATAGATGTAGGCATATGTCCATATATGCCAGTCTATAGACATGTAGATCTCTCCAATCTCTTACCCAGGGAGTTAACCCTTGTAATACAAAAAGGAGGGGAGCTGGAAACGGGAGGAAGAAGTTTAGCAAAATGAACCGATGCATCGATCCCGTGTGTCCTATATCCATAGCTCCACACTCATATCACCCCACCTCTGCAAAGAAGGGAGGGAGGAGTATTTTCCCATCTTCTCTGTGGCTCCAGAGATGAGAAAATTCACCTCCCTCCCAACCTTAGCATAGCTCGGTCTGGCACACTTATTGGCCGTGCAACCTTGCCTCGGTTTCCCCAGCTGTGAAATAAAGCAATAATGATGCCCTTCAAGGGGCCATTGTGAAGAAACCTCAAATTGAAGGTTCATTAATGAACTAATTGGATGAATAAACAGAGTTCGTGTGCCTCTGTGGCATATACAAGTATGAACGTCCCCTGTCTGTGTGTGTTTATCTACGTGTGTCTTCACAGACGTTGATACACTGTGGAATGACTTGATAGCTTCGGTATGAAGGGCAGAGTAGCCTGGAAGAGCCAGTTGTTAAATTCTGAGTGTGAGCGTTCACGCTTAGAAATCTGTGAACAATGTCCATCAGAGTTTGGTTTGTAATCTTGATCATTTAGATTTTGGAAAATGAAAATGTTAATAAGCACATCTTTTATACTTTTTTTTTCCTAGAGAGCCGGATGTAAAACATTTACCAGCCCATCACCGGGTAGATGTTTTTCTCATCATGTTTCAATGTGTGTGTGTGTGTGTGTGTGTGTCTGACCTGTGGCATCTTTGAATTTCTGCTACAACAGCAAGCACTTATTAAGCACCTGTGGTATTCAGAGAGCTGATCTAGGTGCTAAGGGGGCAGAGTGATAGATTTGGATGGGGTTAGAATCCAGGTTAGATCGGTCACTCTAGGGTCTCAGTTTCTTCATCTATTAAAAGTCTAATCCAGCTCCTGCCTCAAAGAGCTTATATTTTGATAGGGGGATACAACATGTAAACTGACAAATGAATACGAAATAATTTGAGGGAGACAGCAATTGGCCAGAAGGAGAATTAAGGGACAGCACCTGAACTGAGCCTAGAAGGAAGCTAGGGATTCTAAAGGGGAAGTGAGAAATGAGGGCAATCTAGGCATGAGGGATACAGCCTGTGCAAAAGCCTGGAAGTGGGGGATTGTGAAAAGCAGAGTATGTAAATTCAGGAGAATACCGACTGGCCCATTGGAACACAGAGCGGGCAAAGGTTAAAATCAGTGTGGAAAGGTGGCCTGGAGACAGGTGGTGGAGGGCTTTTACATACCAGGATGAGGAATTTCTGTTATATCCTGGTGATAGTAAGGCGCTGAAGGTTGATGAGGGCTAGGACCAGAATGAGTTGGTGGTGGAAGGGAACGGATGGGACAAATGTTGTGTCGGAGGCGGATGTGTCTGTAAGCGCCGATGATGGAATGGATGTGGACGGAGAGGAAGGAGACCTGGGTAACTTAGTGCCCTCTGCAGGTGCAGGGAGGTTTGGGGGGTAGGGTGGGGATTAAGCGAGTTCTGTGCAGGATGTGTCACTTTGCCCTGCTTACAGGACGTCCTGGTGGAGATGCCCAGTGGGCCTTGGGCAGTGTGGGCCTGGAGCTCAGAGGAAAGACTGGAGCTGAAGTTAGAGGTGTGGGCTGCATCTCCACAGAGGGGGAGTTTAACTGTGCGTGTGTCCAGTTCGTGAAAGTGTGTGTGTGTGAGACTCTTTGGGTATTCATGATGGGTGTCTCTCTGTAGGGTAGATATGAGGAGCAAGGGTGCGTGTGAGAGACAGACAGACAGACAGAGACAGAGAGAGACTCCTGGATATTCATGGTATGTGTCTCTCCATAGAGTAGATTTAAGAGTGAGGGTGTCTGTATATGTGTATGTGTGTGTGCATGGAGAGACAGACAGAGAGAGAGAGGAAAATGAGGTAGGAGAAGGAAGATTAAGAGGAGGAGAGGAAAGACAGAGAGTTAAGGGGAGAGAGTGTCTCTGGTACATGTGTGTGAGCCTCAGGGTGGAGAGTTGGGCTCCCCTCCTCTGGACCGTGTGGACTCCCCCTGGAGTGCTTGGAATCCTCAGCTTAAGCTTTGCCCCATGGGGCCGGCCCTTGACAGGGGCAGCTGAAGTTTCTGCCTGTTTGTATCTAGCTGGGATTAGGAGCCAGTCCAGAAGCTTCTGGGTTCCTCATAGGGGGTCTGAGGAATCCCATCCTGTTCCGAGCTGGGACTGGTTGGGGGGCCACAGAGCAAAGCAGACAGTGGATGGTGGGAGCTCCCCGGGGACCTTCCCCTCCTCTTTCCCCCATGGGCTCTAGGAAGCAGACAGATTGCTGGAGGAAGAGGATAGGATGTTTTGGGTACCAGGGATGATGCCCAGGGAGGGGTGGTGCAAAGTGGGGGCACTGTGGGGAATGAGGAGTTTTAAGGCTGCTAATGACAGAAAGTCTGGGCTTCTGGGCCTTCTGGTTTGACCCACCCTTTTACAGGCGAGGAGACTTGCACATTGAGTGGCCAAGACACAAGTGGAACCCGAGGTCCTTGGACTCCAAATTCAAGGGAAGTGGGTGGGGAAATCGAGAAGGGAGTAGGTCTGAAGGAAGTGATGGGGGATAGGGAAAAAAAGGAAGGGAAGGAAGGTAAGAGAGACTGGGGCAGGGGATGAACAGAGACCACAAGGACCCCTGGAGATTACCAAGGTTCTCTCTCGAGAGTCGGCTTTTTCTCCTTCTTTGTCTCTGTGTCCCTAGCGCTCAGCCCAGGGCTTGGCACTGCTAAAGGACTGATTGACTGACTAATTGACCATTAATCCAGCTTCCCTCGTTTTAGGGAGAAGGGGGCTCAGAGAGCAGTAGGAGGCCTCGGGTCCGGCCCCTTCACTTGACAGATGAGGAGCCAAGTCCTCGAGCGGTCGGGGGACTTGTCCAGGGTCACCCAAGCACTGAATGTCCTCCCCACCCAGATCACACACAGCTTTCCACTGTGCCCAGCGGCCTCCCCAGGGAAGCTGGAAATGAAGGAATTCAATGAACGAATGGATTTGGTTCCTATGACTCCACATCTAGCACTTTCTTTGCTTTACCACGGCTCAAGGACACTCTGTGTTTATGGACATGGAGAACAGAAGGCTAGGGTAGGGGGCAGGACCTGAGCCTGGGGAACGGGCGTCCACCTGGGTCCCCTCCAAGCCGTACTAGGGAATAAAACCAAAGGTTGGACTGACCTGGGCCCAGGTGATCAGCTCGAGGCCAGGGCAGCTTCTCAGAGAGGATGCCTATGACAGGCAGGCCTGGGAAGAACCACAGCAGGGGCCATTGTGTTGGAAAGGAGACCCCAGTGACCCCTTTGGGCTTGGACTCGTTACTCTGTCCCTCTTCTCCCTTCCTGGCCCAGCCACAGGGCTCTGGGACCCAGAGTCAGCAAGACTGAGTTCTCCATTCCCCCGTTCTCTCCTTCCTCCCTTCTCTCTTTCCTTCCTTCCTTCCTCCCTCTTGCCCTTTCTTCCTTTCCATCTTCCTTCCTCCCTCCCTCCTTTTCCTCCTTCCTTCCTTCCTTCCTTCTTTCCTTCCTTCCTTCCTCCCTCCTTCATTTTCTTCCTTTCCATCTTCCCTCCTTCCTTCCTCCCTCCCTCCTTTTCTTCCTTTCCATCTTCCTTCCTTCTTCCCTTCCTCCTTTCCCTCCTTCCTTTTTTCCTTCCTCCCTTCTCTCCTTCCTTCTTTCCTTCCTCCTTCCCCCCTTTTCTTCCTTTCCATCTTCCTTCCTTCCTCCCTCCCTCCCTCCTTTCCCTCCTTCCTTCTTTCCTTCCTCCCTTCTCTCTTTCCTTCCTTCCTCTCTCCCTCCCTTTCTTCCTTTCCATCTTCCTTCCTCCCTCCCTCCTTTCCCTCCTTCCTTCTTTCTTTCCTCCCTTCTCTCTTTCTTTCCTTCCCTCCTCCCCTTCCTCCCTTTCTTCCTTCCTTGATAAATCAATGAGCATGAACTCAAGAAGTCTTTAGTGAAATACGGACTCAGACACTAGCCCTGGGCAAGTCCCTGTTTGCCTCAGTTTCCCTATCTGTAAAATGGGGGTGAAAACAGCACCTGCCTCCCAGGGCTGTTGTGCGTATATCTGTAAAGCATTTAGCACAGTTGTGCCTAGCATCTAACAGGTGTCATAAATGCCGGCTGTTGCTGTTAATTATTATTGAAGTGACTTACCTAGGTCACACAGGCCGCAAGGAGTGGTGTTGAGATTTAGACACTGGGATTCTGACTCTAAATACAAGGTTGTCTCTGGCACATCCTCCTGCTGGCAAGACTACAGGTTTCGTGCGGAAGCTTCTTGAGGGCAACAAGTGTTTTGTTCTTGTCTGTGTGTCCCCAGCTCCCAGTGTAAATTAAGGCATTTTATAAACCTTTGCGAATGGCTGCCCAATTTAGGGGAGACGATGCTTTGTCTCACTGCCCGCCTGACTGTCTGTCTCCTTCTCTGTCTCCAGCTGAAGGTGCTCTATGCCCTGACCCACCCTCAGGAAAACCCGCGATGGCGGCCAAGCGCAAGGGCGGTCTGAAGCTCAATGCCATCTGTGCCAAGCTGAGCCGCCAGGTGGTGGTGGAGCAGGGAGCGGAGACGGGCCTCCGGCCTGAAGGCGGCCAAGGCAACCCCCTGCGGCCCCGGGAGAAGGAGCAAGGCGGCGGGTCGGAGGCCAAGGTCACCCAGACGCCGCGGAGCGAGGAGGACAGGCGGCGGGCCGTGATCGAGAAGTGGGTCAATGGAGAGTACAGCGAGGAGCCCGCCCCAGCCTCAATCATAGGGCGCAGTGTGCGCGAGGGCCTCGAGCTGCCCCCCGAGGGGGTCTACATGGTGCAGCCCCAGGGATGCAGCGACGAGGAGGACCACGGAGAGGAAGCTCGGAGGCCCACCTCCCAGAGCAGCAACTTCCTAGAAGAACGGGACCCGGATGGAGCAGCCCCCAAGGATGAGAGTGGGCACAGTGCCAAGCAGGCTGCAGGTAAGGCCGTGCCCCACATTTGCAGCTCAAGCCACCAGCTCTTCTTTGGTCTCCTTACCCAGAGTGCAGGCGTCCTTTGAGATCACTCCTGGGGGGGAGTGTTGTATCAATAAGGCATCACCCGAAGAAATCTGGGGTTTGGTGGGTGGGGTACCCAAATCCAGAGGCTTTCCCAGTGGAGGAACCTGGGTGAGGTCATAAGATCAGGGACTTCTTAGAGAGTCAAGGACCAGCCCCCTCATTTGATAGATGAGGAACCCAGACACCCATGGGGGTAAAAGACTTGCCCAGGGTCTTATAGGCAGTAAATGACAGAGCCATGCTTTGGACCCAGCCTCCCAACTCCAAATCCTGCAAGTTTCAGTAGGGCAGCTAGCATTTATGAAGCACCTACTATGTGCCAAGCAGTAGGGCAAGCACATAAAAAGAAAGGCAAAAAACCCCAGTCCCTACCCTCGAGGAGATCAGAGTCCAGCAGGGGTGAGAGCTGTGCACCCACAAGAGAGAGGCCGGATAAACGGGGGAGGGGAGATCTCTGAGGGAAGGCCCTAAGGTTAAGGAATACCGAGAACTGCTTCCCTCAAAAGGGGCACATTAGCGAGCAGTGTCAGGAAGCCAGGAAAGCATGGAGGTGGGGTGACAAGAAGGGAGAGCGATCCAGGCACAGGGACAGCCAGAGACGATGCTCGGAGGTAGGAGACGGAGACCTGGGCCCGAGGAACAAGAGGAAGCCAATGTTATAGAATGGAAAAAGGATTTTATATTTGATCCTGGAGGTGATGAGGAGACGGAGGGAGGGAGGGAACAGAGGGAGAAAGAAAGGAAGGAGGAGGAAAAAGAGGAAGGAGGAAGGGGAGGGAGGGAAAGAGAGAGAAAGGAAGAAAGAGGAAAAAGGAAGAAAAAGAGGAAGAAGGGGAGGGAGGGAAAGGGGGAGAAAGAAAGGAAGTAGGAAGGAGGAAGAAAAAGAGGAAGGAGGAAGGGGATGGAGGGAAAGAGGGAGAAAGGAAGAAATGAGGAAGAAGGAAGAAAAAGAAGAAGAAGGAAGAAAAAGAGGAAGGAGGAAGAAAAAGAGGAAGAAGGAAGAAAAAGAGGAAGGAGGAAGGGGAGGGAGGGAAAGAGAAAAAAAGAAAAGAAGAAGACAGGGAAGAAGGAAGGACGCACTTATTAAGTATCTGCTGTACCAGCTACTGTGGGCTAAGCATTTTACAATTATTGTCTCATCTGTGTCTCACAACAGCCCTAGGAGGGAGGTGCTATTATTATCCCATTTTACAGTTGAGGAAACTGAGGCAGACAATGATTAAGTGACTTGTCCAGGGTCACACTGCTAGTCAGTGTTTGAGGCTGGATTTGAACTTAGGTCTTCTTGACTCCATGCCCAGTGATCTATCAGGGAAGGAAAGGAGGAAGAGAGAGAGGGAGGGAGGGAGGAAGAAGAGAAGGGAAGGAGTGAAGAGGGAAGGAAAGAAGGAAAGAATGAGAGAAAGAAAGAAGGCAGGAAGGAGAGAAGGAAGAAAGGAAGGAAAGGAAGGGAGAAGGAAAGAAAGAGGTAGGGAGAAAGAGGGAGGATGGAAAGAAAGAAGGAAGGATGGAAAGACGAAGGGAAGGGAAGGAGGAAGGAGACAAGGGAAGAAGGAAAGAAAAAAGGAGGAAAGAAGGAGGGAAGGGAAGAAGAGGAAGAAAGGAGAGAAGAGAGGAAAGAGAGAGGGAGGAAGGAAAGAAGGAAGGATAGAAAGACAAAAGGGAGGTAAGGAGGAAGGATGGAAAAGAGAGAGGAGGAAAGAAGGGGGAGGAAGGGAGAGAGGGAGGAAGGAAGGAAGGCACCTTTATTTAGCTCTTATGAAGTGCAGAGTGCCTGGGTTGCAGATGGAAAAGGGCGACCCCCAATCTCAGTCGAGGCACCCCCCTCAAATGAGGGTGGCAGGGGAGCTGGCCCATGCCAGTGGCAGCCAGGGCATTTTCTTTCTGCCAGGATCTTCCCAGGAAGGGAAGGAGGAAGGGGCATTGATGGTGCTCTAGGGAGGAGGGTGGAGTGTGCCCAGAGCCCAGAGGGCCAGCTGGGCCTGGCCCTGGCCCGAGTCTCAGCAGCTCTTCCCAGTGGAGCAGAATCTGGGGAAGGGCCCAGAACCATGGACGTGGGCTCTGGGGCAGGGGTGTAGGATGCTGATCAGGAGGGTGGCCATGTGTGTACATGGCTTTGAGCAGCACGCCTGGTGGGGACCATGAGTTCTTATGCACCACCCAGGAGTGTGGTGAGAGTGTGTAGACAGAGGCAGCAGGAAGGCTAGTGAGTTTTCTGCATATTTATGTCTTTGATTTTCCCTCAGAATAATTCTGAAAATGCCTTCGGTCTCCCCACACCCACACTCCATCCCCCTACACCTGCTCTGACACCTTAGAGAATCTTACCATATTAAAGGGACTATCTGCAGCATGAATGAGTAAATGAGTGAGTGAATGAAGGAATGAGTGAATGCGTTCATTCAGGTCTACCTCTACCATTCTCCTGGAACATCTTGAGTAAACGAATGTTGGGGTTCCCAGAGGTATCCCCAAGAGAGCCTCTTCCACTTGGAGCCATCTCGAAATGTTAGAAAGCTGTCTCCTTATATCAGATCCTGTGTAACTTCTACCCATGGCTTTTAGCTCTGGCCTCTAGGGCCAAGCAGATTAAGACTAATCCCTCTCCCAACCCTGCCAAGGTCTTCCCTGCCGCTTCCTTCCCTCCTCTCCTTAGCCCCAGCCTCTCCTCTGGCCTCGGCCTCCTGCCTCTATCTAAACTGCCCTCTGGCTTGTCTCCTTCCCAGCTCCCTCCTGGGCCCCTGGCTGACCCTAGCCTCACTTATTCATTCATTTCTCCCCACTGACCCAGACGGTGGAAAGAGCGCTTAGTGTCTGTGTGTGACCTCGGGGAAGTCATGTAATCGCTCTGAGCCTCAGTTTCTCAACTGCAAAATGAGGTATCTGGATAGATGGTTTCTGAGGTCGCTTCCACCTCCAGTGCTGTAGTCCCCATCTCCTGTCTTCCTTAGGATGTGAGGTGCCCGTTATACGGATCTCGGGGGCATCCCAGGGCGGGGCGTACTGGCAGGTCTACATCCGCTCTGCTGACCTCCTTTCCAGGATGAGAAGTAGAGTCAGGGATCTGACTGCGGGTGGATTTTAGGCGACCCCCTAGAGTTTTGGGGTGATGCCCCAGCGGGACTGAATGCCCCCAGGCAGGGATCCGTCCCCACGCCCTCCCTGGGATGGTTCGGGAGGAGTGAGTTGGCCCCATCTGCCCCTCCCCCAGCCCCATTTCCCAGCAACCCCCCCTGCAGTGAGGGGCGCATCTTCCTCCCTGTGCGGGGAGCCCAGGCAGCCACATAATTATGCATATAAGATATAAACAGAGCTGTTTAATTATCCTTCGCCACATCAGTGACAGAGTAATTAACAAACATTGCAAGATCAATGAGGAAAAGTGTGACCTTCAATTTCCTCTGATAGGGAAAGCCCTTGCCATAGTCAGACACAAGGTGATTGCACCAGGGCTGGGGGGTGGGGCGAATGAGGAAGGGGGCATCGGCCCCGGAAGTCTCTCATCTGCGCTGCCCGCTGCCCCCCACAGCCACTAGGGGAAGCCGTTCCTGGCCTCCTTCAGAAGGGTCCCGTGCCTTCCGTGGAAGGAGCCTGGGGGAACAACAGGGGGTCAGTCTGGCCTCCTTCAGAAGGGTCTCATGCCTTCCATGGAAGGAGACTAGGAGAACAACAGGGGGTCAGCCTGGCCTCCTTCAGAAGAGTCTCATGCCTTCCATGGAAGGAGACTGGAGGAACAACAGGGGGTCAGCCTGGCCTGAGGTGCCCCTCCCTCTACTCAGACTCCAATCGACGGTCAGAACAAATGGCCACTGAGAGTTGGAGGACCCGGGCTGGCCAGGGGGGCCCTCGCATTATTAACCCACTCAGCCTAATGCCCCATGGGGTCATTTTGTTCTGGAGCTACACCCCCTCTGTGCTCCACACCCCCTCCCCCTTCCAATGGAAGCTGCCAGACCCTTTGTGCTGAGTGCCCCTGGTCTTCCTTCCTTTATCCCCTCCCAGGCCAGGCCAGCCCTTCATGCCTGCCTTCCCCCAGGGATCCCAGGAGCTCAGGGCCTTGGGTTTTAGCCCTAGGGGCCCTGGCCCCTGTTCCCTCCCAGCTGCCCCAGGAGGACTTGGTGCTTCCCTGCCATATATAGTACGCCGTCTTCAGCTATTTTTAGTCCGTTTCCCCTGGTCCCTGAGCTACATGTGCTGGGGCCAAAGCCCTCTCCTCTCCTCTTCACTCCTCTCCTCTCTGCCAACAGCCACCAGGGCCTGGCACTGCCCACCGCCCAGGGCCTTGCTCCAATGGGGTGCTGCCAGTGAACAGGAGGACCGCTCCTCCCTCCAGTGCTGACATTGCCCCCAGTTCCAAGAGGGCAGTGCCCAGAGAGCAGCCTCCTTTCTGAGCTGTTCCCCAGAGGGCTGCTTTTGTCTCTCTCCTTGCTGGTACCTGAGGCTGTAGTGAGAGGATGGCCCAGGACTTTGGGGAGTTCGGAGTGCCCTGTGCCCTGGGACAGCCAAATGGGCTCATTGCCTTAGGGAGCTAGCCATGAGTCTGGCCACTACCCCCTCTCTTCAGCCCCAAAACAGGACACAGTGCCTTCTCTGGAACAGAAATCCCTCCAAGGGCTCCTACAGGAGATCCTAAGCTTCTCCCCCACCGCTCCCCTTCTCCTTCCTCCATTCTCCTTTCCTCTTTCCTTCCTCCCTCTCTCCCTTTCCATCTGCTCTGGCCCAGGATGTGCCAGGTATGATCCGTCAGGTTAGACTGCTAGAGACACACTGGGCCCTTTGCTTGCTAACAAAGATGCTGTACTTGTGTGGACATTCGGTCTCTCTTCTGCAACCAGTTCTTACTCACATTGGCTGGACTGTGTGTGTGTGTGATTACAAGAATCAACCCCAAACCAAACTGTGAATGTGAATGGGATGAATTTGCCCATAAAACAGAGGAGAATGGCAGAAGGGTCAGAAAACAAAACCCAACAATTTGCCATTTACACAAAAGGACCGCATGTGCACTTGTCAACGTGAGCCTCCTGTCACTTGGGTTGGAGAGTTGCCCACACCTGTGTGAGTCTCGGCATGGATGTGATTATGGAGTTGCGTGCCTGCCTTGGTATGTTTGGGAGATTGTTTAAGTGGCTGTGGTGTTTGTGTCTCTGTAAGGCTGTGTATGGGTCTGCCCGTTGCCAGTCTGTAGTATGGTCTCCTTCCTTTCCACTGGGGCTCTGCCCTCATCAACCAGCTTCTTGGGCAGCTCTGAGTCTTTTTTTGGGGGTGAAGGGAGGTGCCAGGAGGCCATCCGAGCCCCCGTGAGCCAGATTCTATCCCCAGCCAAAGCCTGTGCTTGCTACCCCCGGTACCACCCGCCCAGGAGAGTTGCAGTGAGTGATTGGAGGCGATGAGGAGGGAGGTTTGAAGGACTCCTGCGCACAGTAAATCTTTGCTTGGCGGGAGGGAGGAGGCGATTGCGGGCACAAGAGGGGAGGAGGGCCTCCGTGTCAGATTGAAGCTTAAATGAATCTGAGCTGGCACGTCAGACCAATCTGTATTTCCTCCTTTGCTCTGTTATTGGGTGACCTCCAGCTCCCTTTGAAGGCTCCACTTCTCCCTCTCCCCTCCTCCCTTCACAGTGACCAGCAAAGCAGCCTTGGGAGGACACAGAGACCGCAGCTAGGCTGCCAGGCCCTGGGATGGCCTGGGTCCTCAAGCCGCAGAGTCACCTGCCCCGGCTTCTCCTGGCCTGGGGCCACTTCTACAGGGGCACAGAAAGAGACAGAGAACAGAAATCTGCCAGGGTGGCGGTTGGGTGGAGAAGGCTGGGACCCTTTGTGAGGAGAGAAGGGGAAGCAGAGAAGGGCAAAGGAAAATGTGTGGGTTTTGTTTCTGAGGGCCTAGGTACAAATCGTGCCTGGGTCACTTACTACCCATATAGCCTTGAGCAAGTCACTGAACTTATGTGCCTCAGTTTACTCATGTGTCAAAACAGAGGGTGGGCTCTGAGATCCCTTCCAGACCCAAATCTACGATCCTGATTCTAAGGAGGAGTTTTGTAGAACAGCGTGGAAAACAATCATGGATCTGCTTTGCCCACTGCCCGACTACATAGTAAATACTAATTACATGCCTGTAGACGAATTGACCTGGGTTCAGGCCTCAGCTCTACAATCTACTGCCTTGGTTAAGCAAGTCATCTCCCCACTAGGGGCCTCAGTTTCTTTGTCTGTAAAATGAAGAGATGAAATGATCGCTAAGGTTTCCTCTGGCTCTAAATCTCTGGTCCTATCAGAGAGAGAGAAGGAGAAAGATAGAAAGAGAGAGAGACAGAGACAGAGAGAGACAGAGAGCAAGAGAGAGAGAGAGAGGAGAGAGAGAGACAGAGAGAAAGAGAGACACAGAGAGGAGAGACACAGAGAGAAGAGAGAGACACAGACAAAGACAGAGACACAGAGAGAAAGACAGAAAGAGAGACACAGAGAGGAGAGACAGAGAGCAACAGAGAGAGAAAGAGACAGAGAGAGAGAGAGAGAGAGAGAGAGAGAGAGAGAGAGAGAGAGAGAGAGAGAGAGAGGCTTTTACACCTTTCCATTACATTACAGATGAAGTCACTGAGGCCCAGAGTTGTTCGGTGGCTCACCAGTTCTACATCAGAGATGCTCAGGATAAGACTGGAGGGATGAGGGAGGCCTTGAAAGGATTTCTCAGGGCCTCTCTTGTTCTCCCCCCACCCCCAGCTGCCAGTGCTCCTCCTCCTCCCTGGAAATTCATTTGCATATATTTTGTATTCCTTTATCTGTGTACACAGTGTTCTTGGCTCCTCCTCTCCCTGTAGAATATAAACTTCTGGACAGTTGCATTTTTCTCTCTGTATGCCTAGTGCCTGACACATAGTAGGTGCTTAATGAAAGCTCACGGAAGGAGTGAATGACCCTACCCCACCTCCGCCTCCTGTACCTGCTCTCTTGGATATGTTGTCTCTGTACTCGCTGGTTTTCTCCCTTTGCCCTCTGCTGGCTTGTCTTCTCTGTTGGATCTGGAGGGAGATGGTCTGGGTTCAGATTCTGGCTTTGCTGTTCTTCAGCCGTAGGACCTTCCTTACTCTGGGCCTCGGTTTTCTCTTCTGTGAAATGGGGGGGGGGGTCCTCGATGATTCCTGGGATGCTCTCCAGAGCCAGGTCTCTGATTTGACGACGCTTCCCTGACCCATTTTCCAGCTTGCCCCCCGCTCTCCCTGCACTCCCAGGAGAAGGCCCAGGAGGTGCATTTTCGCTGGCCTCACTTCCAGTAAAATCGCTTTTCCTTCATATTAGGCCAAGGCGAGAGCACAGAGACATTTATGAAACTTTGTTTAATGTACTGAAAAGCCATCGGCCAGAACATTTAGGAAATTGATTTTCCTGGCATTGATGAACTCGTTTTATTTTACCCCAGTATTAATTACTTTTTTTTAAACAAATTAATTTAAGAGTCGTAAAACCTAACAAGTGAGCCAAATGTCCGTAGATCATGTCCCCTCGACCCCCCCCCGTCCCCCTCCCCCCACCTAGGAGGAGAGGAGGAAGAGAAGGAGGGAGGGGGCCGAGGGACAGGGAGCCCCTCGTCCAGCCCTCTGCGCTGTGGGAGACTCCTTTCTGGGAGGAGCCCCTCGTCCGTCCCTGCCCCCTGGGTGACCCCCTCCTCTGTCCCCACAGGAGAAGCCTCCTCCCTCCGAGACTACGCCGCCACCACCATGAATGAGTTTCTGGGCATGTTTGGCTACGATGACCAGAACGTGAGGGATGAGCTGGCCCGCAAGGTCAGCTTCGAGAAGCTCCGTGCCAGCGCGGCCCCCGAGTCCTCCCCGGCGCCCCCGACCTCAGAGGACAGCAAGCGGCCCAGGTTCTCCAAGTACGAGGAGTATATCCGCAAGCTGAAGGCCGGCGAGCAGCTCCCGTGGCCCGTGCACGGCGCCAAGGCCGAAGAGAGAGCGGGCAAAGACGCGGGGCCCGTGCCGGGCCTGCGGCTGCCCAGTAACACGGCCAACCTGGAGACCAAGGCCACCATCCTCCCCCTGCCCTCTCACAGCAGCGCCCAGATGCAGGGCCTAGTGGCCCGCGCCTCCAAGTACGACTTCTTCATCCAGAAGCTGAAGACCGGCGAGGGTGTGAGGCCCCAGAACGGGAACACATACAAGAAGCCGTCTAAGTACGACCTGGAGAACGTCAAATACCTCCATCTCTTCAAGCCCGGGGAGGGCAACCCAGACATGGGGGGCGCCATTGCCTTCAAGACCGGCAAGGTGGGGCGCCCCTCCAAGTACGACGTCCGCAACATCCAGAAGCTGGCGCCGGTCAAGGCGCCCCCCGCCCCCAGCCTGGCCCCCACACCCCTCGCCAGCGTACCCAGTGCTGCCCCTGTGGTGGGGCCTGAGCCACCTGCCTCCCTGCCTTTCAACGCCCCCGAGTACCTGAAATCAACTTTCTCCAAGACAGATTCCATCACTACGGGGACTGTCTCCACCGTCAAGTAAGGCTCCTTCTCTCTCTCACACACACACAATGCATGCATGTTGAGACCACTAAGATGCACGAGGGAAGACCTTTCCCCTGTTCTGTGAGCTGTAACTAGAGTGGCAGCCCAGGCCCCCGAAGGAGGCAAGCTGCCTAGCCCAGGCTCAGTGCCAGATAGACTTGGAACCATCTTTGGTTTGTCTTGGGAGGTTTTTCCTCCCTGGGGTACTAGAGCTTATATAGTGAGAGCTATGGGAGAAAGAAATGGGGACCAGGGTGGAGGGTGGGTCTTCTAGGGGAGCCGGGGCCCAGAGAGGGACTCAGCCTGCCTGGTGTATCTGAATCTCTCATGTGCCCAAGGTCCTCAGAGTTGTTGGGATAATTAAATCTTTCCTTAGCCTGTGCCCACAAGGGCTGGGGACCGAGAAAGGGTGATCAGGATAGGTTATACCCAAGACTCAGCTTCTACTCCCCAAGAGTTCTTCAGGGACCCTGGGCAGTGATGGTCTGAGGATGACATTCTCTGGGTCATACTCCTCCCTCTCCCATCTCTGCACCCAGAGGGAAGCCTCTCCCAACTTTGGAGAATGACCACCCAAGTTCTTTCCTTGAGACTCATCCCTGGCACCACTTTGGCTGCCAGCAGTGGCTCCTCCCGTGCCATCCAGGCTTTCCTCACTATAGGGTTTATTTGGCTGAGGGGACCTCTCCCTGCAGTGTGACCGATCCCTCATACGGGCTGTGTCCCAATCTGGGTCTGGCCACTGAATTCCCTGCCCACTTGGGGCACCAGGGCCTAAATGCCAGGGCCAAGGAGTCTGATGACAAGCCAGGCCGGGCCCAGGTTCTGTCTCTCCTTTCCCAGCAGGCGGTACAAAGAGGGCACGAGGCCAGGCGGCCCGTGCCCCTCCCTTCTGCCGCCCTCCCTCAGCATCGCAGAGATGCTGGGGGAGCAGCGAGGGAACCGACGGCCTCCTTCCTCCTCCCTTATCTGACCTGTACAAAACCCGCCCGTGTCCTGCCATGGATGTTACTGGCTGCTCTTTTATTCCAGAGAACACTTGCACATTTTTCTTCCCTTTCAAAGACATCTCATAGTGAAGGAGCAGCCTATGCTTGGCCCCATAGGAGATGTATTAGCCAAGAGATGGACCGAGGTGAGAAGTGAGAAACCCCTGGCAAGGGGACCCCAACCCCCCTGAGTGGGTTTCCTTACTGGCTATTGGGCCCCCTGAGGCCCTACCTTCTGTGCTCTGAGGCCCTCCTACCCTGAGTGACCGTTAGGCCTCTGGTCCAGTCCATCTGTCTCCCCAGGTATCTCTGGGGCCCTTGGCTCCCCCAAGCCCGCTCATGGGTGGCCAGGCTGGGATGTACAGCTGACCCCGGGCCTGGGCTTCTCCCCAAGGATCTGGGGGTCCCTCGAGCAGAACAGTCCAGGCCGTGCCTCCCTGCTGCCTTCACATAACTGCTCCCCTTGGCTCCTTGAGCCAAGCCCTTCACCAGGCTGGTAACACACCGGCCTCCCTCTTGGTGCACCAGCCTTGGCTGGGAATCAGCCCCTGAGATACTGTTGCCTCAGCTACAGCCATTCTCACTTCCTCGTGAAGTAACGAAGTCACCCACATGGTCTGACCGCTTCGCCTTGCACGGTCATGAGCGCCTGGTGGTTCTGACCCTGCCACTAGTTGTCAGAAGTAAAGAAAATCTTGAGGATCGAGTCAGGGAGTTTGACTGTGAAAAACACTGTGGTATCGTGGAAGGAATGGTGAATTTGAAAGCATGAGACCTGAGTTTGAATCCTGGCTCTGCAGTTTGCTACCTGGGTGACTTTCAGCAAGCCTCTTCCCCCTCTCTGGGCCTCAGTTTCCCCATGTGTAAAATGAAAATTGGACTAGATGACCTTGAAGGTCTTCCCAGTTTTGGCATTCTTCTAAGATCCCTCCCAGCTGTGACATCCTGTGTTCTAAGGGCTCTCCCAGCTGTGACATCCTGTGTTCTAAGGGCCCTCCCAGCTCTGACATCCTTTGTTTTAAGGGCCCTCCCAGTTCTGACATCCTATGTTCTAAGGCCCTCCAGCTGTGACATCCTGTGTTCTAAGGGCCCTCCCAGCTGTGACATCCTGTGTTCTAAGGGCCCTCCCAGCTGTGACATCCTGTGTTCTAAGGGCCCTCCCAGCTGTGACATCCTGTGTTCTAAGGGCCCTCCCAGCTCTAACATTCTGTGTTCTAAGGCCTCTCCCAGCTCTTACATCCTGTGTTCTAAGGGCC
>CM053622.1:808026006-808038834 GCA_028646595.1 Phalanger gymnotis | reverse complement strand
AGCTGTGACATCCTGTGTTCTAAGGCTCCTCCCAGTTCTGACATTCTGAGTTCTAAGGCCCTCCAGCTGTGACATCCTGTGTTCTAAGATCCCTCCCAGCTCTGACATTCTGTGTTCTCAGACTTCTCACAACTCTGACATCCTGTGTTCTAAGGCTCCTCCCAGTTCTGACATTCTGAGTTCTAAGGCCCTCCCAGCTGTGACATCCTGTGTTCTAAGGCCTCTCCCAGCTCTGACATCCTGTGTTCGAAGGGCCCTCCCAGCTGTGACATCCTGTGTTCTAAGGCTCCTCCCAGTTCTGACATTCTGAGTTCTAAGGCCCTCCAGCTGTGACATCCTGTGTTCTAAGGCTCCTCCCAGTTCTGACATTCTGAGTTCTAAGGCCCTCCAGCTGTGACATCCTGTGTTCTAAGGGCCCTCCCAGCTCTGACATCCTTTGTTCTAAGGGCCCTCCCAGCTCTAACATTCTCTGTTCTAAGGCCTCTCCCAGCTCTTACATCCTGTGTTCTAAGGGCCCTCCCAGCTCTGACATCTTGTGTTCTAAGGGTCTTCCCAGCTCTGGAGTCTATGATATTTCCTGTCTGGACCATTTTTTTTTACTATACTTACTGACTGATTGATTGTGGCTAGGGATCCCCTCCAGGCTCAGAGTCTCCAGAAGATCCTGTTCCAGACCCTCCTGGGTTCCTCAGACAGTCCATGGTTTTGGCTCCGCCCACACCTGCCACCTGAGCCATGGCTCTTCTTCCCTTCTCTGTCCCGGTGCTCTCTCCTACCCTTGCCCCATGGCACTCCACTGTCCACCTTATATTGTTCCTGGATGTGACAGCAAATGGGGACAGAAGCAGGGCCTCCTGGGCCTTCTGTACCTCAGGTCCAGGAACCTTCTTCCTATAGCTTGTGAAGGGTTCTAAGATCTATGATGCCCCCAGAAACCTAGACCTTAGAGGAACTGACTCCCTAGAAGCACTGGACCGTTCACCTGAGCAGCCTGAACGGGCATTTCTCTGCCATGAGCCTGACAACCTCAGGACCCCAGGGGGCAGGGGGGACAAGGGGCTGCGTAGTCTGAACTCCCCCATAAGGGACTAGCCCAGCTAGAAGCTCAGAGGCAAGTGAGGCCAGACCTTGCCTCTCTAATCAGCTGTTTATGACCTGTGTGTCTCTCCCCAGGAACGGATTGCCCACAGATAAACCAGCTGTCACTGAAGATGTAAATATTTACCAGAAATATATTGCCAGGTAGGCCATTCCTGGAGGGAGGCTGGGCTGGAGAGAGGGTCCCCGGGGATCAGGCAAAATAGGTGCAGAGGGCATCCCCTCCGTCTGGCTGGCCGAAGTGCTCTCAGACGGTTTACGTAGGTCTTCCCCATGCTCACATATCTTTTTAGCGACGGCTCTGGCACTAATGACCCATGGGATGACTCCCCCCAATACAAAAATAAGCAAACACAATATTTACACTACTTTTCTTAGTCCCCCCAAATCACTGACCTGTTAGGGGGAGGGAGGAACAGGTGATAACCAGAAGCAGGAAAGACTCAGGGACCTGCTGGGGCCCTCTTGGGTGGGTGTGGCCCCTGCCTCCTGAACCAACACAACAGGATGGAGGATAGAGGAAGTGGGGTGGCCCCTGCTTTTCCCCACACCCCAAACCTAGACTCACTGGGTCCATGCTTTCCCTAACCAGCTGTGGGCAGAACTGTTTAAATCCATTGAAATGAATGGGGGTGGGGAGAAGGTTCTCGTTTGTCACTCAGAGATTCACCCAAAGCCCTCCCAGCTCCATGGGCAGTGCTACTGCTAACGAGGCAGGAGGTGTGGGGGCAGAGGGGAAGGGTATGAGGCGGGGTCTATCCACAATACCTGTATCTCTGTCTTCTGCTCCCCCCTCCTCAGTTTCCCCCACTGTCTGTCTGCTTCTCCTTCTGTCTGTCTCCCTCCCCTTTCTCCCTCTTTTTATCATTATCATCATCATCATCATCATTATTATTATTAGCGCCTCAACAGATGGTCCTTTTGGCAGCTTCAGTTTAAATATTTATTTGTGCGTAGTCTCCCCCGCCCCATAATTGGGGCCTTCTCTCCCCCTCCTTTCCCTCTCACGCTCACACATCATCGTTAGAGGCACCGACCCTGTCTGTAAACACTGGCTGAGCTCCCTAACTTCATCATAGCTGCTGCGGAGACTGCACAGATATGTCGGCCCGTGTATTTATTCATCTGGGCCCTAAGACAGCATCCCATCAGAAGGGTGATGGGGAGGGTGGCGGGCGGGGCGGAAGGGACTGGGGGCCGGGGCTTCATGCTGGCTGGCGAGCTGGGCGTGAGTGTGAGCTCCCCACTGTGGGAAGCCAAACAGATGCTGGGCTTTAAAAATTCATAACTCTGCACTGTTTCAAGTGTCAGAAAATGCCGGGGATGGAGATAACCCTTTAGACACCTCCTCAGCATCAGCCGCAGGGCAGGCCCTGTTCCTGGCCTCCTCTACCCTCCCAGCCCCGGGAAGCCACTTCACAAGTTTTGGCAGGCTCTCTTGGGGGCATTCATTGCCTCCTGGATAGATCCAAGCCCAGACCTGCCTTCTCCTGCTATTATCTATCCTTAGCTGCCAAGGCCATTCTTCAGTTAATTCGATGAACATTTAGTAAGCACCTACTGTGTACTGCGGTCATCTGTCTTGGTCACTGATGCCTAGGCGGGCTCTCAGATGCCCTCCCTCCCAGACTTTTGGCTTTAGATGGCAAGGACACATGCCTAGAACATGCTTCCTCCGACCTGACTCTTTGGAGCTCTTCTTTCCTTTCAGAAAATTGTCCCCAGGTGCCACCTCCTGCAAGTTTTTTCTGATCCTACTAACTGCCAATACTTCCCCCACCTCAAAAACAAACAAACAAGCCCCATTTCCTATTTATTTTGTAAAGGCAAGGGGCTTGGACCTTTCATTTCATCACTGAAGGGAACTCTCAGATTAGTTAATGATTTCCCCAAGGCCACACAACCAGCATTGCCACAGGCAGGCTTTGAACCCAGGGCTTACCTGTATCCCAAGCCAGGTCATTATTCACATGCACACCCACGTTACCTCCCCTGGTAGAACATAAGCCTCTGGAGGTCTGGGCCACTTCACTCACAGTCCTGGCACACAGTAAGTGTTTAAGCACTTGCTTGATTGACGATTGAGTCAGACCTAACACACCTGCCCTATTCTGTGGGGTCTGATCTCTTCTCATCTTGAGCCTCTCAGAAGTCTTATCTTCCTGGGGGGGGGGGCGGCCTTCTTAGAAGCCACCTCCTCCAGGGAACCTTCCTTGATCACTGTTCCCATTCATGCTCTTTTCTCCTTGAATTGCCTTGCATTTATTTTACTGTGTTTCCATGTGAAAAGAGCCCTGAATTTAGAGGCGGGGGCTGGGTTCAAGTCTCAGTTGTGCCTCAGTACCCAGGTAACTTTAATCTAGTCCCCACCTGACTGGGCCTCAGTTTCCTCAGCCATGCAATGAAGGGGCTGGCCTGTGTGGTCTCTGGGGTACCGTCCTATTCTAAATTTAACATGGAGATGACCCTGGCACCAAAGGGCTCTATGTCATAGGCCCCCAAAGATACAGAAGCTCCTTAACTTCAAAGACCATGCCCTAGCCGTACCCAAGCACCTTGCACATAGTAGGCACTCAACAGGTACTTGTTAGTTGAATGACTGAACTGGATTCCCATCTTGTGTCATTCTCTCTCCCCCCAACTCCTCCGGGGACTCCTCTTGACCCCACCAGGGGTCATGGGACCCAGCTTTCTTCCTGGCTCCCGCTCCCCTTGTTGGGGTAGCTACATCTCTTTTGTCCCAGGGTCAGCTGCTCGGGCCCGTCACTCCCCAAGCCCTAGCCCTTTCCTAGCCAGCAGGACATAGTGGTAAGAACTCAGGAGAAACCTGCATTCGAGTCTGCCACTTGTTAACCATATGTCTGTGTCTAAGCCACACCCCCACCTCTACCTCCGTTTCCTCGTCTGTAACGTGGGTATTGATAATAATTAGCTCTCATCACCTCACAAGGTAACTATAGGAAGGAAGGAAAGAAAGAAAGAAAGAAAAAAAAGAAAAGGAAGGAAGGAAGGAAGGAAGGAAGGAAGGAAGGAAGGAAGGAAGGAAGGAAGGAAGGAAAGAAGGGAAGGAAGGAAGGAAGGAAGGAAGGAAGGAAGGAAGGAAGGAAGGAAGGAAGGAAGGAAAGGAACGAAGGGAAAGAAAAAGAGAGGAAGGAAGGAAGAAAGAAAGAGAGGCACTTATAAAGCACCCATTATGTGCCAGGCTCTACTGTGATAAGCACTTTACAAATATCTCATTTGAGCCTCACAGGGATCCTGGGAGGTAGATAATATTCTTCTATCTTACAGCTGAAGAAAATGAAGCAAACAGAGGTTAAATGACTTGCCCAGGGTCACACAGCTGTGACTTTTTTGAGGCCAGATTGGAACTCTGGTCTTCCTGACCTCCTGCCTTAGTCTAAAATTGTAAACTGCTCTATGACCGTGAGCCATCTGGACTCTTGGGGATGGGGGGCAGCGGGGTGTCTCAAGCAATGGGACCTTCTCGGAGTTGCCACCCTCCATGGGTGTCCTTGTCCCAGGAAAGGGAAAGCAGCAGTAAGATTGTGGAGGCAGAGCTTGGGGTGGGTGCAAATGCTGACTTTGCCCCTTACTATCTGTGTGACCTCAGATGACTTGCTGCCCCTTGTGGCCTCAGTTTCCCTATCTGTAAAAGGAAGGGGTTAGATTAGATGCCCTAATAAGATCCTTTGAACTCCGGTCCTGGCTGCAGAGGAGCTGGCCTTGGTAGGCAATGTGGGGAAGGGCCTTTCTGTGACCTCTGTACAATAAGCGAGTTACACTTAACGACCTCGAAGGGCACTTCCCGCCTTACATCTGTGATCTAGGGGACTCGTCTAGGGTCACACATCCATGGAGCTACCCAAGATTCTTAAATCACCTGCCCCCAAAGGACCCTGCCTGCCCTGATCCCTCCTAATTCGACTCAGAAAAAGCATTGTCTCTAGAGTCAGAACCTCCTTGTTGAGGTGTTTCTGACTCTCTCTGACCCAATTTGCAGTTTTCTTAGCAAGAATACTGGAGTGGTTGGCCATTTCCTTCTCCAGCTCATTTTACAGACAAGGAAACTGAGGCAAATGGGGTAAAGTGACTTGCCCAGGGTCACACAGCTAGTAAGTGTCTAGGGCTGGATTTGAACTGAGGTCTTCCCAGCTCCAGGGGCTACCTCTCTATTCACTGTACCACCTAGCTGCCCAACCAAAGGAACCTCAGTTCAAATCCTAGCTGTGTGACCTTGGGCACATGGTTTAACCAGCCTTGCCTCAGTTTCTGCCCTTGCAAAATAAAAGCATTAGACTAGATGGCTTCTGTCTATCTCTGTAATCCTGAGACTCCAGATTCTCTCCCTCCCCTTACATTCCACATCCTTCCCATCTCTCCTTCTTCGCACCCTGCCACCATTTTGGCTCCTGCAGGGCTGGTTGGTGGCCTTCCTCCCTCCTCCTCCACGAGACCACCCCACTCTGAAACCAGTTTGTATTAGAGAGACAGTGGGGCCGAGTGGTCACTTCTTCAAGTGACCTTTGGAACCAGGAATATCTGGGTTCAAATCTTGCCCACAACACAAACTGGTTGTATGATCAACTCATTAACTCCTAAGTTAAATGAGCTCTCAGACTAGAAGTTACAGAGGAGCTGTGATCTGCATTGGTAGAAGGAATTTCCTCATCTGGGAGTTCCCTACACTGATGAGATCCTGAGTCAAGTAATAAATAAATAAATGAACTTGATAATTATTTACCCATATAGCTCTGAGTAGACTGGAAGCTCCCTGAGGGCAAGCACTGTTTTCTTGGTTTTGTGCCTCAGTGCCTAGCATAAGTACACAGTAGGTGTCTAATCAATGTTTGTTGGATTGGATTGAGCAGAATTCTTTCCCCTCGCAGGTTCTCTGGCAGTCAGCACTGCGGCCACATACACTGTGCATACCAGTACCGGGAACACTACCACTGCCTGGACCCCGAGTGCAACTATCAGGTAAGAGGAGGAAGGGGCAAGAAGCAGATCCAGCCACTTGCCCTGCAGCCCCTTATCCCCCAAAACATTGAGAGTGGCTGAAAATTCAAGGCTTTGGGGCCAAAACTACCACAGAACAACTCAGCCTTGCAGAGAACACCAATGACCTACCAGCCCAAATCTATGCCTGCTTGAGCCTGGCCCCATGCCTACACGCATCCGCCATTTAATGGCAGAGGGAAGACTGAAGAAATGCCCTTCTAGCTATGGTGGGAGAGGGAGGGGAGGAAGCACATCTGTTTTTAGCCCATTCCAGTGGACCTGTGTATCCAGCTGGGGCAATAGGGAGCCCCTGGAGGTGGTGATGAGAGGTCAGCATTTCAGATATACTTAGATGGATCAGAACGGAGCCTCTCCTTCCCAGTTCAAATAAGATCCTATCACAAAAGCGGAGGCCTTGTCCCAGGCAATTCTCATTTGTGTCTTTGGGCAAATCATGCATAGGAGAATTCCGTGTTAGCTCATATCCCCAGCCGCCTGGCATGCTTGCTGGTGGATTGATTCTCTCGGTAATGATGAGTAATAAATGCTGGGCGTGTCCTTGGGGCGACCCTGGGGGAGTCTACCCTTCACCAGTAACTATCGCTGCTAATAATAATCCTGAAGCTGTTTTCAGCAAACCTAGAGAGGATGAGCTTACAGACTGACACTTTCATCCAACTGCAAAAGGGACTTAATTTCTCCACCTGAGTAATAAAAGTCCAAAATGGAGGACTGGGCCTGGAGTCAGGAAGACCAGAGTTCAAATCTAGCCTCAGACACTTACTAGCTGTGTGACCCTGGGCAAGTCACTTAACCCTGTGTGCCTCAGTTTTCTCATCTGTAAAATGAGCCAGAGAAGGAAATGGCAAACCGCTCCAGTGTCTCTGGCAAGAAAACCCCAAATGGGGCCGTGATGAGTCAGACATGACCGTGCAAACAACAGCACAACATTTTATAACTGCTAGCTACTACTAATATTATTAAATTATTAAAATAGTATTATTAAAATAAAATATTAAATATTATTATTTTAAAATATGTTATTATCACAAATGCTAGCTATTAGGATTGAAGCATTCCACAAGTGTGCCATTGTTAAATAGAATAGAATAAAGGCACCATAATGACTTGTCCCAGGACCATTTCTATCTGAAACCCACTGAAAAAGGTGACAACGAGTCATAGCAGTAAGGACTAATAATTCTGGCTGCTGCGCATACAGCGTCTTAAGGGTTAGGAAGCACTGAGCAGTCCTCAGCCTGCTGGAGCAGCTCCGTAGAGGCCCACAGGATCCTGTTGCCCAAAGGGACCTCAGAGGTCCCCAGTCCCCTCATGTTGCAGATGGGGAAACTGAGGCTTACACAGCTGAAGTGACTTTGGATCTGGATTTAGAGCTGGAAGGAATCTCAGGCCTTTGGGTGTAATGCGCCCATTTGACAGATGAGCAAACTGAGTCCTGGAGAGTGGAAGTCACTCGTCTAAAGTTACCCAGCCAGGTAGGATTAAAGTTGGAGGCAGGATTTGAACCCAGGTCTTTGTATCCCAGTCCCTGCCCCCCTCCCAAGCCCCATGACCAGCCGCCCTGGGGAAACTTCGGGCTCACCCCACCTCTCTTCTCCTGCAGAGATTCACCAGTAAGCAGGACGTGATCCGTCATTATAACATGCACAAGAAGAGAGACAACTCCCTGCAGCACGGCTTCATGCGCTTCAGCCCCCTGGATGACTGCAGCGTCTACTACCACGGCTGCCATCTCAACGGCAAGAGCACGCACTACCATTGCATGCAGGTAGCGGAGAGCCCCTGCCCCCCATTCCCCCCGGGCCTGGGCAGAGGGTTGGGGGCCCCCTTCTCTTTGCCTCTGCCTCTCTATGGGACGTGTGGTGGAACCTCAGTTTCCTCATCTGTGAAATGGGTATAATGATAATTAGTTCTAGTCACCTCACAAGGTAACTATAAGAAGGGAAGAAAGGAAAGAAGGAAGGAAGGATGGAAGGAAGGAAGGATGGAAGGAAGGAAGGAAGGAAGGAAGGAAGGAAGGAAGGAAGGAAGGAAGGAAGGAAGGAGGAAAAAGAAAGAAAGAAAGAAAGAAAGAAAGAAAGAAAGAAAGAAAGAAAGAAAGAGAAAGAGAGAGGCATTTGAAGAAGACTTGTTCCCTGAGGGCAGGCATAGGCTTTTATTTCTGCCAGGGTTTCTCCAGTGCCTGGTGTAGCCTAATAAAGTCTTGCAAGGCAGAATTCCCCGCTGACCTCGCAGAGCCATCACTAAAGGCCAGCTGCAGAGGGAGGGAGGACATTTAAATAAGATGTGATACCTGCCATCCTAAGACAGCCTATAAGGGACGTCCAGCCCACTCCTCAGCCTGGCTCAGCTCTCAGCCTCCAGTCAGCACCTCCAGACACTGTCTGACCAGACTGTAGTCATAGACCTGCGTGGAAAGAAGGAAGGAGGGAGGAATAAAGGAAGGAAGCAGGGACAAAGGAAGGAGGGAAGGGAGGGAGAGAGGAAGGAAGGAAGGAAGGAAGGAAGGAAGGAAGGAAGGAAGGAAGGAAGGAAGGAAGGAAGGAAGGGAGGGAGGGAGGGAGGGAGGGAGGGAGGGAGGGAGGGAGGGAGGAAGGAAGGAAGGAGAAAGGAAAACAGAACAGGAGAGAAGGAAAGAAAGAAGAAAGGAAGAGAAAAAAGAGGAAGGAAGGAACAGAAGGAAGAGAGAGAGGGAGGAAGGAGAAAGAAGGAAAGGGGGAAGGAAGAAGGGAAAGAAGAGAGGGAGGGAGAGAGAGAGGGCATGTATTACACCCTAAGCTCTCCAAATACAGATATGCCTTCAGGAAGTTTCTATTCAAGGGACAAGGCATAAAGGGAAGGAGTGGCCAGGGAGGAAGACTCTGGCTGGGAGAGTCACAGGGGTGGTGACTGGAGCCTTTGGGGGAGCCAATGGTCACAGCCTCTCCAACACGGACTGTGTTGATTAGATTTTGGTTCCAGAGCTGGAAAGTTGGTGGGATGGGAAGGGGGCAGGGGCACAGGAGGGGCACATGGGCACATGGCTGAGTAAGAAAGGGAAGCCCAGATGGGGCCAACCTGGATGTCTCAGGCTGTGGGAGGCCCTGGCTCATCAGGACGGCAGGGGCCCTAGGGTGGGCCCTCCAGAGCATGGAGTCCAGTGTAGGCAGCAAGTACGGGAGAGGGAGAGCTGGAAGAATCCTCAGAGGTTATCTAGAGAGGGAAGGATCTAAGGTCACACAGCTAGTAAGTGGCAGGGCCAGGATTCAAACCCAAATCCTCCAACTAGATTCACTGCCCATTTCACTGATTTAGGATTTGGGCCTTCAACTCTGAGCAGCCTGTGGACAGACCCATTCAGAATCCCCCTGCTTCTTTCCCAGCCTGGCTGCTCCTCGGTCTGCAGCCGGCCCTACCCTCTGTTAAACCTTAGGGCATCATCTCCCTGCCCACTTGGGGCTGGTGCAGAAGCTGAAGGCCTCCAAACCTCAGCTGCTGGGCACATCCCAGGCCCTGCCCCATCCCCCAGAGCCTGCAGGGCCAGAAGGAGCAGCTGCCACCACTCGGCAAAAAAAACCTTAGACACCAGTCTTGAGAAGTGGTTACTGTATGCCATTACTTTTCCCAATTTTTTACAGATGAGGAAGGAAACTGAGGTTCCAAGTGACCCAGTGACCTGGCCCAGGGTCACACAGCTAGTAAGTTGTGGAGGCCATTCTAACTCAACTAGACTCTTAAGCCCAGTAGAGACAAGGGACCTTCCAGCCGGCCCAAGGCCTTTCCTGGCTCCAATCTTCCTTCTCCCCCGGGCCGACGCCTCCCAGCCCAGCTGTTCCTGGACAGGTGTGGGACCGAGAGCCTGGGTGCGTCAGGGAGATGCTGCCCGGGCAGCAGTGTTCAGCCAGGCCCGGGTGGGGCCTTCCCCATGCCCTTACTTGGTGTGGATGAAATTCAGTTAGCTGTTTATACAGACAGACATTTTTCAGGCTTTAACACCAAGAGCAGCGTTGCAAATAATTCCCGAGGAGTTTTTGTTTAATTTTCTGTTTTAATGCCTTTCAGAGTCTGGGCTTTTTCAAGGTGTCAGGTCCAAAGAGAGTTCCTTTTGCCTGCAAATAGCGGCAGAATCTTTGTTCTTTTTTTTCTTTTCTGGGTATTTGTCAGGGGGGTTGTTATGGCCTGCTCGAGTCAACCTGGGCTGCGGGCAGAGGGGGGCTCGGCTGTCCAGGCCCTGAGATGGTGCAGACGCTGGCATGACCCAAGTCTTGAGGCTGATCTCAAATTCCACCAGTTTTTGACTCAATATGGCAAGGTTTGCCCGTCTTACCCAGGCTGGTGGGAGGAGGGCCCTCAGCTTTGGGGGAGGCCAGTACCTCCCACCAGCCCTGCCTCTGGCTTCCTCATGACAGCGCCAGGGGGTATGCTCAGCCCATGCCCATCACCCGAGGGCCCTTCTCATCAGCCGCAGGTGGGTTTCTTGGAATCTGGACCCCAGTTCTGAGATACCCCAAGGGCAAGTGAGGAGAGGGGAATTCTTCCCAGGTGAGGCATGAGCTTGGAGTCATTCAGTGAGGCTACACACCCACTCCCCAAAGCCCCTCAATCTATGCAGAGAGCATTGACTGGAGTTAGAGAACACAGGTTCAGATCCCACTTACTGTCTCTGTGACCTTGCATGAGACACTCAGTTTCCCCATATATCCAATGAGGGAATTAAAAAAGTCCCTCCCAACTCTAGCTCTGTGATCCTCTAAATGGGCCAGCCTGTGTTCAAAGGTGGCTTCTAACCTCCGCTCTCGGTTTGGGGCAGTGATTAGAAGGCACCTTCCCTTCTCTGGGCTTCACTTTCTTCCTGCATAAAATAAGAAGGCTGTCCTCAGTGGGCCTCCAAATTCCCTTCCCGATGGAGCCCTGCAATCCTAAGCTTCTCTGATTGGAATGGGGTTTTACTCCGAGGGCCTAATGGAGGAGGATGGGATAGATGCTCCGCTCCAGGTCAGGAGCCGGAGTACGGAGCATCCCAATAGGCCCTGGGAAGGAAGACAGGAAGCCTCTCTTCTGTACCCAGGAGGCTTCAGAGCCCTCAGCCTTGCCTTTCGGGGTCCATGCCATGGCCCCAGGGTAGTGTGGGCTGATCAGGGCCTTACATAAGCAGGAACAAGAATCTGGGGGGATTCTAAGAGAAAATGGCAGTCAGGGAGCTCAGATGCTCTCCAGACTAGAGGCTGTAAGTAGGGCAGGACAACTAGGACTTTGCCTAAAGGGTCTGGATTTAAAGGGTGCCCATAGTACTTGCAGGCCTAAAAACAACAGAGCCCCTAGTTAATAAGAATAGTTAAAATAGAAAGCTAGGAGATGGTGGGTCCTGGTGAACCATTCCGCCTGCCTCACCCTGCTCCCCACACCCATGACTCCAGGGTCTCTGTCTCCCCTCAGGCACAGTAGGATTGATTTCCTTTCCCCCGGTTTCTCCAATCCCCGGTTCACACTCTGCACCTGCTCTAGAAATGTTAATAGATTGCATCTAGAACAACACGCAAACTCCCTTGTTTAGCATTTAAAGCCTTTAGACGCGATTGGCCTTCCACCAACCTTCCCAGATTGATTTCTCTCTCCCTCCACGCACCCTACGTTCTGGTCCCACCGGCCTCCGTGGCTATTCTTGGTCCATGACTTTCCAGTCTCTGGGCCTTTGCACAGACTCCTTCCTTTGCATAGAATGCTTTCCCTTCTCCCCTTGGCATTCCAGCCCTTAGCACAGTGCCTGGCACGTAGTAGGTGCTTAAGAAGCGTCCATTGATTATTGATTCATTTCCTGCAAGACTCAGCTCTTCAAGGCCTTTTCTTTACTGATTCCCCCAGTTTTTAGTGCCACCCTCCCAACTGTCTTCTGCAGTAGGTCTTGGCTTCCGATTACTAGGATTCCCGCCTCCCAGCATTCGTTAGTATTCTTTTATTTTTTTGTATTTGTTCATCTGTACCTTTGCAGTCTTCTGAGGCTTGACTCCCCTCAATACAGTCTGCAGTTCAGCTGCACTGCTCTACTCGGTCTTCTCACATCTCCCGACTCCGTATCTTTGCACTGGCTGTCCCCCTTGCCTGGAATGCCCTCCCTCCTCACCTCAGCCTCCTGGCTTTCCTGGCTTCCTTCAAGACCCAGCTCAAATCCCAGCCTTTCCATCTCCACAGTTTGCTAGACTCTCCCCTCTGATATTGCCTCCCATCTGCTCAGAACGTATCTTGCCCAAAGCACCATGCTTGATTCCCCACGGCCTGATCCTGGCTCCTCTTCCTCCCCCGCCAGGTGGGCTGCAACAAGGTCTACACGAGCACCTCGGACGTCATGACCCACGAGAACTTCCACAAAAAGAACACCCAGCTCATTAACGACGGCTTCCAGCGTTTCCGGGCCACTGAGGACTGTGGCACTGTGGACTGCCAGTTTTACGGGCAGAAAACCACTCACTTCCATTGCAGGTGAGAGGGAGGGGTGTGAGGGATGCTGGGCGGGGCCAGTCAACACCCGAGCTCTGAATGATCGGTCAGGACCTCGGGATTGAGGAGGGGGCAGGCAGGCCCCCGGGGCGACCCCCAGGGCCTCGCCTTGCCTTAGGTCCTCACCTGGTCTTCTGACCCCCAAGCCTCCCGGAGCTCCCGTGGTCTCACCCCGTCTTAGACCCTCTCCTGGTCTCCTCCTGTCCCCAAGCCTCCCAGAGCTCCCAGGCCGTCCCC
>CM053622.1:807933211-808025506 GCA_028646595.1 Phalanger gymnotis | reverse complement strand
GGGCATCCCTACCCCATCTTAGGCCCCCTCCTGACCTCCTCCTGCCCCCCAAGCCTCCCAGAGCTCCCAGGCCGTCCCCGCCCCGTCTTAGGCCCGCTCCTGACCTCCTGGGGAGTCCTCAGGACCCGGCGGGTTCCGAGGGCCGCCTCTCGGACCCCGCCCTGAACGGGCGCTCCCCGCTCCCCCGCAGGCGGCCCGGGTGCACGTTCACGTTCAAGAACAAGTGCGACATCGAGAAGCACAAGAGCTACCACATCAAGGACGACGCGTACGCCAAGGACGGCTTCAAGAAGTTCTACAAGTACGAGGAGTGCCGCTACGAGGGCTGCGTGTACAGCAAGGCCACCAACCACTTCCACTGCATCCGCGCCGGCTGCGGCTTCACCTTCACCTCCACCAGCCAGATGACCTCGCACAAGCGCAAGCACGAGCGCCGCCACGTCCGCTCGGCCGGGGTGCTGGGGCTGCCCGCCGCGCTGCTGGGCGCCAAGGACGAGCTCGAGGAGTCCAGCAACGACGACCTCGTGGACTTCTCGGCCATGAGCAGCAAAAACTCGAGCCTGAGCGCGTCGCCCACCAGCCAGCAGTCTGCCGCGTCCCTGGCGGCGCCCGGCGATGCCCAGCCCGCGGCCAAGCCGCCCGGCGCCAAGCTGCCCGGCCTGCTGCCCCAGGCGCTGCCCGGCGGCATCCCGCTGGCCCTGGCGCTGTCCAACCCGGGGCTGCCGGCCTCCGGGCCCTTCTTCCCCATCCTGCCCGGGCGCGTGAGCACGCCCATGCCCGCGGGCGGCGGCAACCTGATGGGCGCCCTGTCCTCCGGGGCGGCCGCCGACGCCCCGACCCCGGCCGGCTCCGGGCCTGGCGACTCGGCCCCGGCCGCCTCCACGGCCTCCACGGCCTCCCCGGCCCCCGCCGCCTCCATCATGGAGAGGATCTCGGCCAGCAAGGGCCTCATCTCCCCCATGATGGCCAGGCTGGCCGCCGCCGCCCTCAAGCCCTCCGCGGCCTTCGAAGCGGGTGAGTGGGTCTCGGTTATCCTAGCAGGGCTCTGGGGTCCCGGGGCCTGCGACTCCTCCAACTTCCCACCCCCCAGGGCCTCGGTTTCGTCATCTGTAGCCGGAGAGAGCGGGGCGGATGCCCGCCCGGGTGCTTTCTAGATGGGTGCTTGGCACAGCGCCGGGCCAGTAGTAGGTGCTTAATAAATGTCCACAGATTCTAGAGCCAGAGCTAAGAGCCCAAGAGCCTCAGGAAGGGCTTTGAAGGATCGGGTCTCGCGGGACTCTGGGCTTGGGGGAAATGGAAGGCCTGGGAGGCGGGGGAGGGGAGAGGCCCTAAATCACCGTCTGGCCCTTCCCAGTGTGCCCCTCTCCATCTACCCTCCAAAGAGTTCGGCCTGCCGGGTTCCCTTTCTCCACCGCTACCTCTGTCCCATCACATCCATTGGCTCGAAGGGCATTTAGTAAGTGAGCGGTGGTGCCCTTGGCCTTGCCCACACAAAGAGCCTAGTGACACTGTCCCCACCCCTACACCCTCAGAGTTACTGTTCTCATCTATACCCCTTACCCACCCCTTCATTTCCTCTGAACATTCCCAGGACCCTGGTAACCAAGAACAGTTCAGTCTGGGCCCTGGGCCAAGCCGTAACCCTTCCCCGAGACCCCTGTGAAGCCCCCTCGAGGTACCACAGGCCTTCATGCCTGCCACCCGGCTTGTTCCATGTGGAACCTGTGACAGAACCACCTAAATAGAGAGGTGGGGGGAGGACAGTGAGGAAGACCCTGGCTTGGGAGTCAGAGTCCTGGGTTCCAATCCAGCCCCTGCCATCTACTACATAAGAGATGACCTCCCTGGGCCTGTTTCTTATCTTTAAAATGAGGGTGTTGGGCTACCTTCGCGTCTGTGATCCATCCTCCGAATACACTGTCGGGGGCCTGACATAGAAAGGTGGCATACAAATAACTCAGTCCCAGACGGGGGAGGGTTCCTGGGAGCATCATTTGGTACCTTACGTATGAGGTCTTTCCCTAAGAGCCTCGGTTCCTTCCCTGCAGGTTTCCCGGGGTTATGGGGAGATACCAAACCATCTTACCTTAGCCTGCCCTCAGGGAGATTTCACTCCTTATCAGAATAAATTTAAAGTGGAAATCAAGAGATCAGGCTTCTCAGTGCTTGGGACCTGAAGAAACTCAAGTTTTAAGGTTCTATTTAAAAAGGGGGGAGAGATTAGGGACATTGGCATTAGAGTGAAGACCAGGGGTCAGAAACAGAGGAATAGGGGGCAAGATGTCCTCTCTTCTTCCAGGGGGTGTCCTTGCTGTCACCCCAGTGTGATGGAGGGAGGAGGGTCTAGAAAGGCACCTGAGGGGAGGTCAGAACCTCAGTTGACTGGCTTTTTTGCCATCTGAATTTTTTGAGGTCCAAACGCAACATTTTATTACTGTGTGGAAACCCCTTCCAATCTAATACAGTTGTCTAAAGATACTGAATGAATGAATGAGTCTTTATTAAGCACCTACTAGGTACCAGAGGTTGATCGAGGAGGCAGAACACACACAGAGATAAGGCTTTCAGGGATCTTACATTCTGAGAAGAACCTACCACCCATTTAGGGGATCGGTGGCCAGGGAGGGGACTCTTGTTCTGGGGAGTCACTGAGAACGTCAGTGACTTGCCCAAGGTCACACAGTTCGTATGTGTCCAAGCCAGGACTTGTACCCCAGTCTTCTTGACGCTAAGGCCAGCTCTCTTTTTTCTCTTCTCTAATATTTCATTTTTTTCTCCCATTTTCCCCGTGGATTTGGCCTGTCTTTTCTGCTCAGAGTCTTCTCTCCCTCTCCTTCCCCCCTCTCTCCTTCTGCATTTCCCTCTTTCCTTCCATTCAGAGAGGAGAGGAGATCCTGCTCAGCCGCTCTTGGTAACTAGGTGACCACTGCCCTCCAGAAAGGTAGATCCTTCCCTCCTCCCAAACCACAGACTCCTGGGGGCACGGAACTGGCCATGGCTGAGGTCCTCGAGTGAGGGAGGCCCTGAGATTCCAGGGCCAGTCCCTTCTCTGCTAGGCTCCTCCTCATTCCATCTAAGCCAACAAGTTTTTATTACGTACCTACTGTATGCACCACACTATTCTAAGCAGGGGATGGGAGTGGGTTACAAAAAGAAAATAATAAATAGCCCCCATCCTCGAGGACTCAAACCTCCCCTTCCCTTCTGTTTTCCTGGCCCGGCCTCATTTTGGGGTGCTGCCAAAGGCATTTGTAGAGCAAAGCCTGGGTCCTTATCATCTGGGTTCAGATCTTCTCCTGGCTTCGGGCTTCCATGGGCAGGATGGACCACTCCACTCAAACAAAGCCAGGAACCAAACCCAAAAGGCATCATGGGGCAGTGGATAGTGTCCTGGACTTGGAGTCCGGAAGACCTGACTTGGATATTTAACTAGCTGTGTGACCTTAAACAAGCCTGTCCGGGCCTCAGTTTCCATCCCTGTAAATTAAAGGGGTTGGTCTCCATGGCCTCTGCAGCAGTGGTCCTGGGTCTCCACTTATTCCCAGGGCCCTGGTGGAGGCTCTTCCTCTCATATGGGGAGCCGTTCCTAGGAGCGAGACCTAGGGGGTGGAACCCGCTGCAGCTGTGTGAGGCCAGCTCATAGCCTAGCCCCCTCCTCTAAGCCAGACACCCAAACTTTCCAACATTTGGTTTCCTTAGTTAACAAAAAAATCTCCTTTCACCCAAATAGAAAGGTCACCGAGGGAACCGTTTTCCTTTATTTTTAATAAAATGCCACTAGCTGTCTGTGAAACAGCGAGCCCGTCAGCTGTAGTGCCTGGGGGTAAATTAATATTTTAGTCACTTGGGGATTGTGGAAGGAAGCTCAGTGGACATGTTTCTGTCAGCAACTTTTCTCTCTGTCCCTTCTTTTCTTCTCCCTCCTTTGTTATCTCCCGCCCCCCACCTTTGGCCCCTCGCCGTGCCCCCCAAATCGGCCTCGGGAGGCCATTCATCCTCCCTCTCCCCCTGCCTCCCCCCAGGCCGCAGCCTCATGCCCCACTCGCCCGGGCGGCCGGATGGGAGAGAGAGGTCACGCAGTTTGAACCAATCTGATTGGCTGTCAGGTTCGATAGCCCTGACACAGCAGATGTTCCTCCTGGGCATGCTCAGTGGTACGCGGAGCCCGGTCACCACAGCAACGGGGAGCTGGGGATGGGGAAGGGGGCTTGCCTAGCAGTCTCGATGTACCGCTCTGACTCAACATTAACAGAGACTTTAATAAATGCTCAAGTGACGGCCCCGCAAATTCCTTGTGACAGTTGGTGGAGAAAATGAAGTGGGGTGGGCTCCCCTCCCCGCTACCCACCCACCAGGCCCTGGCTCTCCTCCCCTCTTGCCAGCCTCCCACCCTTCTCCTCCTGGAGGCCCCCTGAGCCCAGACAACTTTTGACATAATTTTGCAATAATTATCACTTGAAGAATTGCCATGCTGGGGTGAGAGTCACAAGTAATCACGTCAGAGGGGGAGAAACGCTGACCAGCAGCCAGGCCTCCTGGCTGGCCTACCATCCATCCATCCATCCATCCATCCCTCCCTCCAGGGCTGATGGCAGCAGAGGGGGTGGGGAGTCCTCTCCGCCCTCCTTTCCTGCCAGCGCCCCCTCCTTCTTGCCCTCTGGCTATTTGCTTGGCCTCTTGGGAAGGGCACTGCCATTCAGTGGGTACACTACCCCTCCTTCTAACACACATGCACACACCCCGTTTTCCCCCTACCCTGGTCCTCTAACCCTCTGTGTCTCCTCTGGTACAGGGAATGGCCAGCAGCAGATCCTCCCTGGACGGTTCCCCCCAACCCAGGTGAAGCAGGACTCTGGGGAGAACCCCTCAACCTCCTCCTCCTCAGGCTCCCAGGAGACCCTGCAGGATCGAAGTCTGGACCTCAGTGTGAAGGAACACAGGTGAGCTTGGAGGAGCAGTGCAGAACTGGGAAGGCCCCTCCTCAGAGGGCCCCCAGCCCCCAAGACACCAATGTCTACTGTTCCCCCAGGCCATATTCAGTCATCTAAACCACCCTCCCCATATTCCCCCCTAAGACACCTAGCAAGTGACTGCTGAAGGCCTTATGCCTTGGATGAGTTAGTTCTGTAAAATGAGGGGCTTGGACCAGGCAGTCTCTGAAATCCCTTCCAGTACTAAGTGACTTCTAACGGTACTACCGACTCCTCTACCGTGTAGGAGCCCCGAAGGAAAATCCTGGGCTTGGGACTCGGCAAGCCAGGCTCAAATGGAGTTGTGTTAGAAGTAGCTAAAGAGGTGCCCGGGCAAAGCTGCTTGTGACTTCTCCAGAAAGCCCTTGGCTTGTCAGGGAGTGTCATCCCTTCCTCCCCTGCCAGATGCATTAGGCGCTGGGGAGGGAGCCCAGAGGGGAATTAATCTCTGGGTTCCCGGTCTCCGTACACATCTTCACCGAAGCCCATTGGTTTGTGTGTTCCAGCAATGAATCAAATAGCCACGCAGTCGCAGCAAATTCATCTCTTTTATCCTCGCTTATGAATAAGGTAAGGACCATCCATCACACGCCTTCCATCCCCCCACCCAGAGAAATTAAAGCTGGGTGAGGAGGGGTGGGGGGATGTGTTTGTTTTTTAATGTTTTGCCTCTAATAAGATGAGTTTGTACCATTTAAATTTTGAGACCATTTTTCATCGGGTATAATTTCAAAGCCACTGCTTACAAATTAATTTAATGAACTGGCTGAAGAAATATATCCCAGCCTCTGACACCTTTTTTCCCCCCTTCCCTTCAGATGGAGGGCTCCAAAAGCTTTTCCCTAGTCTTCCAACTTCTTTCTTTATCAGTTATTAATGTTATTTATTCATTTTATGTGTTTTTGTTTGTTGTTTTGTGAGGTTTTTAAGTGGGGGGAGGACTGGAGATCAAAGTAGGCGCAAAACCTCAATTTCCACTTTTCGGGGTGTGAGTAATGGTGTCGGGATGCCTCCTGGGTAGGACACTCCGGAATATTTATTTTAAATAATGCAGGGTCTTTTTAAATTATACATCACCTCAAATATATTTCCCCCCCCCCTTTTTACATGATAAATTTGACTCTGGCGAGATTAATTTGGTTACTGTACACAACTGCATTAGCGAGCAGAGACGCTGCCGGGCCCGGGCCGCATGTTATCATCTGGCTGCGTGATGGGCGCTAGAGGTTTGTCCTTCTGGTGTCCCTGAAGCTGTCTCTCGTCACCGGCCAGGCCAGGGGATTGTCGAGAGAGCCCAGCTCTGTTCTTGACTCCAAGCGGCTTCTTCTTGCCTTCTCCCACTCTCTGCTTCCTCCAACGGATTCCCCCTTTGAGCCTCCCGGCTCTGAGTGGGTCGAGCCTTCGCACCCCCTCCCCTCCCCCCATTCCCTCCTTCCCTCCTCGTTACAAGTATGTCTTCGGCTCCCCCTGCGAGGCTCGCTCCCCTCTCTCTTCACTCATCTTTTGTGTGCCTCCTCTTGTTCGAAAGGAATTCATAGGGGTTCCCCCTCCACCAGTCTCCCCCTCCTCCTCCTCCTCTTGCATTTCTTTTGAAAACCTTCTGGCAGGAAAATAGGCCAGGAGCCGAGGAGTCTGGGGGAAGACAGGCCAGAGTCACTGCCTGGACTTGAGTGATGCCTCCTAACAGCATGGGGCCTGATGGGCAAGGACTATTGACGGAGCTTTTGAATATCCATAGGTCCAGTGCTGAGCACTGAAGGCCACCTCCGGCCCTGTCCATTTACGATGGAGGAGGAGTGCCGGGCCATGTCTCACGCGGCGTTGAATTCAGCAACCCCGTCCCTAATCCCGCTCATGCTCGGTTCTCACCCCAAAACAAAAGCCAGGGGTAGGAGAGACTCCCAGAAGCATCCCTTGTTCCTCTGCATACCGGATCCTCGGTCCTCCTCCCTCCTACCCTGTCCCTTTGTCCTTTGCAGATGTCCCAAGGCAACCCCAGCCTCGGAAGCCTGCTGAGCATCAAGGCCGAGGCTGAAGGGGGCCCCGCTGGAGAGTCCTCTCCGTACCTGGGAAAGGCGGTGAAAAGCCTGGTTCAGGAGAAGTTGTCCGAGCCCTGGAAGGCCTACCTGCGCAGGTATGGGGGGGGGGGGCGGAGAGCGACAGAGAGGCCGTGCCGTCGGCCAGCGGAGCAGACTCGTCAGCAGAATGCTGAAAAGTAGCTTCGCGGCACAGCGTTTTCGCTGGAGAACCTCAGGTGGAGGTCAAAACCTCTTGGCACCATTTCCTACGGTCTGTCTGCCTCCGGTAGCCAGGGACCAGGTGGCCCAGCAGCTACAGCACCAGACTCGGAGTCAGGATGACCTGAATTCAAATGCTGACTCCAACCCTTACTAGCTGTGTGGCCCTGGGCAAGTCACTTCCCCTCTGAATCAGCCTCAGTCTCCTTGTCTGTAAAGCACCTCTTTGGCAGAATTGTAGGGAGGCTTGAATGAGATGATGTATGTAAAACTTAAGGCGTCCTACTGACGCTTTTATGGTTGCTGCTCCTATTATTATGGGTTGAGCCAGGGGCCCCACTGGAAGGGCAGGTGTTCCTGGGGTCTCTGGGGGAGATTTTCCAGAAGGGAAAAGGAATGAGTATCCAGGCTGCAACTCGGATACCATCCCAACCAAGGTCTGGGTCCAGACCCTGTCTTCCTTCTGCCGAGCCTGGGAAACCTTGCCAGCTCGGCTCAATAGCAAGCATTTATAGAGCTCCTGCTGTATACCAAGCTTCGTGTTAGACGCTGAAAGAAACTGACCTTGCCTTCAAGGAGCCTGTATCCTACCCAAAGAATAAGGGAAACAGGAAAGAGTATAAGTGTGTGTGTGTATATCCCATGACATATATACATATACACATGTACACATATTGGTGTGTGTATACACACATGTATTGTGATTTATAGATACATACATGTGTTTACATATTGATATGGGTATGTGCATACATGTATGTGCACTTGTGTGTATATGTATATATCGGCTACACATACGTGTGTGTGCATACACATCCCCTACTGTGTGCCAGCCACCTTACAAACTCTATCTCCTTTAAGCCTCACAACAATCCAGTGAGGTGGGCGCTGTCATTATTCACATGTTACAGTTGAGAAAGCTGATGTATTCAAAGGTGAAATGACTTCCCTGAGGTTACATAGTAAGTGTGAGGCTGGATTTGAATTCAGGTCTTCCTGACTTCAGGCCCAGCACTCTTATCTGCTGAGCCGTCTAGCCAGAAAGTCAGCTTCAAGGATTAGGCCAAGGAAAACGGTCCCTGGGTATGCTTGAGCCGCCTATATTTTCATTCATAAACAAGGAAGCAAGCATCTATTGAGCACCTACTGTGTGTGAGGCACCATATGAGGTACCAGAGATATAAAAAGGGAATAATCTCTGCCCTTGAGACACTTACATTCACCTGAGAGGAAACAGCATATAAGCAGAGAAGAAGAGGCAGGTCATGTACAAAGTAACCCTAACAAGGCATCACAGGATGGGACATGGAAGGCGGACCTCATAGTTAGGAAGACCTAGGGCGAGCCCAGCCTTTGGTACTTGTGACCCCGAGGACTTGGCCTCTCACTGCACCAGGATCATGAGTCTGCCCTGACCAGGGAGTTGGAGCCTCCACGCCAAAATGATCTCAGTACTATGAGGGGTGGAGGGCAAGGCCCTAGTGGCTGGTTGGGCACAGAGACAGCCCCAGCCAAGGTTTCCTTCCAGGAGCTTCAGGCTCTAACTTTGGGTCTCCCTGTCTGGCCAGGTTCGGCACCAAGGATTTCTGCGACGCCCAGTGTGACTTTCTGCACAAAGTTCACTTCCACTGCGTGGTAGAAGAGTGTGGCGCCCTTTTCAGCACCCTGGACGGGGCCATCAAACACGCCAAGTAAGTGTGCGGGGCTCAGTTTCCCCTCCCCCACCCCCCAGTCCTTGAAAGAGGAAGAGAAGCACTGAGGTTGGCCTACTGAAAAGAAGTCCCCTTGAATGCATTGTGTCCCACTTAGAGCGCAGCCTCCCCTCTATTTGCCCGTCTTCCTGATCTGCATGAGAATGAGTGAGGTGTAGTCGTTGTCAGGCACCTTCAGAATCCTCCAAGGCTTAAGGGGAGTGGAGAGCACCCTCTGCTTCAGCAAGTGGTCTCTACAAAGCCCTTTCGGGACTTCTCTGTCCATAGGCCTTTCTCTAGGCCTGCCCAGCCCATCTCTGTGCCCAAACTCTGTCCTCAGCCAAGAAGCCCAGTGTCTACATCACGGACAGGCTAATTGTTGAGGAAAGGGGGAAGCCAAGCTGGAAAAGTTACATTTAGATGCCTGCAAACTGACACTGTGCAAGTATGCTCACTGTCAGAAAATGGTCCATCTTCAGGGCAGTAGAATGGCCTGCCTAAGTTTGATTTAGGGCTTCAAATACTGTGAAAATAATATTTTAATTCTATTTACTGACTTAAAGATAAATTAAATTTATTTCTAAATTTATTGAAATTTTTTTAAAATCCAATAATGGCATTTTATCAGCTTCCTGGATTTATTGGATAATTTTTATGTTATCAATAAACCGAAAATATTGATAAAGTAGCAATTGAATTTATATTTTTAATGAGACCTTCATTTTGGAATTTACCCCCTTCTGGCTTTCTCTACCCCAATAGAAAAAAGGGGGTAAAAAGCTGTTGAGGAAAATGTAAGTCACACATCAGCTGAGTCTGATAGCGTATTCAGTGCTCCACATCCCTGGGGCCCCACTTTGGCACTGAAGGGAGGCTCATCGCTTTGGGGAGCACAACCTTGGTCATTGCATTAATTTATCTTTCATTTTACTTTTTAAAAAGTCGTCATCGGCTTTGAAGCCCTGAATCAAACCGTCCTGTCAGCCTTTGGGAGGGTCCAGTTCCCTGGTTTGCCAATGGCAAACTTGAGTTCATAACTCCTTTTGTCGGTCAGCATCTATTGCACCATGAGCGCGTTCACCCCAGCCTGCTGAACCCCAGAGCTTAGTAACCCCAGAGAGGCTTTAGGAGGCTGGTCCTCACTGCTTAGAATCACTTCTCGTCCCCAAGACGAGGAAGGGACCTTGCTGAAGAAGGCCAATGCAAGAATGCCCAGATTTTAAATTCCTCCCCCACCCCTGCCACCCCCTGCAAAATCAGACCAGTCCCCGGCCTAAACCTAGGGCAGCTGGGGAACAAGTCCAAGAACGGGCCGTTTGCCTTCGGGTCAGGCGGCTGAGTGATGAAGTAGACAGAGGGCAGGACCTGGAGTCAGGAAGGCCTGGGTTTAAATGTCACCTCTGGCACTTAGTAGCTCCCAGATCCAAGGGCATCCTCCACCTCTGTCTCGGTTTCTTCATCTGTAAAATGGAGCTAATAAGAACTCCTGTTTCCAAAAGTGTTGTGAAGACCAAATGAGCTAAGCTGTGTCCGTGGGAAGATGATTGTAGTTTTACCCGGGCCGTCCCAGAAAAACCCCGTGGGTCCATTAGTGAGTGAACTGGGTAGCCCAGAGAGCACCAAGGTGGGGCAGGGCCCTTCAGCTAGGGCTCCATGACAGCCACGGAGTGGAGGTCTTAGTGGGGGAGCAGGGGCATCTCGGGCCCACACTTGGAGAAGCAGGGATCCAAGACGGTGCAGAAGGAGGTTGGATTTGGAGTCAGCAGGCGAGGGTCCGGCCCCACCACCGCCTCAGTACGTGATAGCGGGCAAGACGCGGCCTCCGCTCCGGTATCCTCCTGTCTCATGGCGGGGAGGGCATCCAGCCCAGGCCACTGCAGCTTTACGAGCCCTCCCCAGCCCCCTCACCTGAGCGGCCTATTCTCTCTTTCCAGTTTCCACTTCCGAACGGAGGCAGGAGGATCCGTAAAGGGGAACGCAGAGGCTTCCTTCCCAAGCACGGCCGCCACCGAGATCAAGCCCTCGTTGGCCCCGTCTTCGCCCCCGGCACCTTCTGTCACCACTGCTGCGGCAGCGGCGACCGCTTCCAGCCTGGAGGTGCCCGCTGCCAGCCCAGCCACCATGCCCTCTGCCCCGACCCTCCTCGCCTGGAAGCAACTGGCTTCCACCATCCCCCAGATGCCTCAGATTCCATCGTCGGTGCCGGGGATGGCTGCTTCGCCCTTGGCCACGACTTCTCTAGAAAACGCCAAGCCCCAAGTCAAACCCGGATTCCTCCAGTTCCAGGAGAAGTGAGTCCCTCAGATGAGCGGGGAGGGGTAGCCAGGTGGTCCCGGTCCCCCCGAGACCCCCAAGGTTTCCTCTTCAGTCAAGCAGGGCCCTGTCTGTGTTCGGGCTTCGCCATGGGCTAGTCAGTCAAGGGTTTTCCCTTGCAAAGATGCTGCTGCTAACGTCCTTACCTCCTGTTTCGGCTTCCCGTGGGAAGCAGGACTCCTGTGCCGGGGTTGTTTGGTGGGGGTGGCCCACGCTGTACCGTCCTCACGCTCGCCACTCCCCCGATGGCCTAAGAGCCGCTGCCAAGCCTAGCTGGGGACTGTTCATGGTGCCTTGGACCGATCTGGGCTCGAAGCAGCAGGGATCCAAGGGGATTATGGTGCTGAGGGGAGTCTGCCTCCGCCCAGCGGGGGGTATTTCACATCCCCCTTGGTAGGAATCTCTCACTCCCTGGGCCACAGTTTCCTCCCCTGTTCATGGGGTTGGTTGGACTAGACGGCCTCTGGGGTCCCTTCCAGCCTTAGGAAACTGGAAGCCTCTGCTGCTCCAGCCCATGTGATAGGGCTAGTCCCGCAAGCCCCTTGAAGTCATGGCAGGTGACCACAGGGTCACTGCCATCCTTGGGGCTTTCTCGGAGGGGGCGGATGCAAGGAGAGGGGCCTTACTGTCACCTTCCTGGCAGGCACCCTTCCACAGATTGTCTCAGGGCCTTGGGGAAGGGGAGGGGAGCGGGAGTGGAGGGGGGGGAGGGTCCCTCTTCCTGGGCAGTGGTGGCGGCAAGAACGGTGACTGTATTTGGATCTCTGCACCGCAGTTTCCTGTTCTCAATAAAACTAATAAATTGGAAGTAAACACACACCACTTGCGTTAAAGCTGTCCTCCCTCTCTGAGAGCCCCCGGGAGTTGGGTCTATAGCAAGAAAGTAGGGCAGTCACCCTTCCCTTCAACCCCACGATAGTTTCCAAAATGTTGCAGTCTCAGATGGAATTCCCCTCCTCAATTGTCTTCCCAGAAACCAGTAGCGCACTGGGAAGAGGGCTGTACTTGGGGACATAGGACCCGAGTTCAAATCTTGGCTTTCCCACTTATCCTCTCTGGGCCTCTGTTTCCTCATCCATAAAATGGAGTTTCAGGTGACCTCTGAGGTCCTTTCCAGTTCTGTTATCTCATATCAGCCATGAGAAAACCTCAGCTTTAATCTGTCAGAAGAGAAAGCTGGGAATTCCCTGGATTTCACCAGTTATTCACACCCCCTCCCAGACCTCAGAACTTGCCCTTTTATGGGGTACAGCTACTTGGGGGGTGTCAGTTCCCAAGACCACAAGATGGTGGTAAAGGAAAAGCGGGGGAGGATGGGTACAAGGCTCCCAACACCCAGCAGAGGTCACTGGGTGACAGGGCTGCCCCGGGGAGGGGAGGTACACGTGAGGTGGCGGGACCATCTTCAGTGGGCGGACATCAACAATGAACCTTTGCAGGAGTCCAGAAGCCAGACAGATATCTCCCAGGTCCATTTGTGCATGGGAAGCTCCCAGGAGTGGCCCTGCCCATACAGCTGTACTCACCCAGTCAGATGTAGGGCAGTGCCAACTAGGCCCTTGGTGGCATTCCTCCAAGGATTGGCAGGGCCTAGCCCTGACTTTCATTCCCAGGAACTGATTGCAGTCGTCCTTATCTCTAAACCCAAGGTGTGGTCCGTGGAGGCTCTGTGTCCCAGCATGCAGCGCTCTGGGCACCCCTAAGTGTGCTCAGCAGGCCCCGCTCCCTGCCACGTTTGAATCATGGTAGAGCCAGGCATGCCAGGACACGGAGCTGGCACCTCCCCCGGAGCCGTGGCTGTAGGATGTAGACATCTGCCCCTCTCCTTCCGCCCGGGGAGCCAGCCTCGGGAACCCCAAAGAGCTCCGGGGTAGAGCCCCGAGGACGGCAGTGACCCTGTGGGTTGTCACTCTGTTCCAGTGACCCCTGCCTCGCGAACGACTGCAAGTATGCCAACAAGTTCCACTTCCACTGTCTCTTCGGAAACTGCAAATACGTCTGTAAGACCTCCGGCAAGGCCGAATCGCACTGCCTGGACCACATCAACCCCAGCAACAACCTGGTGAATGTGCGAGACCAGTTTGCTTACTATTCACTGCAGTGTCTCTGTCCAAACCAGGTAAGACCGCTGGCTGCCATCCCAGGGGAGTGGGGTGAGGGAGTCCACCAGGGGTCTGGGGCGGCCAAGTGAGGAGTGGTGAGACATCCAAGAAACGATTCAAGCCGGGCCAACATGCATTTATTGAGTGCTTGCTGTATACAAGGCCCCGTATGCCAGTCTAGGTGAGATGCAAAGACAAAAAGGGAGAAACCACTTCTGCCCTCAAGAAGCTTACGTTCTCCAATGGAAGGAGAGGGGACAGGGAGACAACTTGTAACCTGGGAGGTCTTGACCAGTGGACTTGTTCTTGTTTTTTAATATTTTAATATATTTTCTTTGTGAGCCTATGTATTTTATTTTATGCATTTAATATATGATTTCTGTATTTAAATATGATTCTGAGAAGGGACCCATGGGCTTCACCAGATGCCAAGAGGGTCCAGGACCCAAAAAAGGTTAAGAACTCCCGATGAAGACATGAGTAAATACAAGATAATTTGAGGAGAGGAAGGGCATTAACAAGCGACGGTACGATGGGGGAGGGGTACAGTCAGAAGGGCTTCCTTGAGGAGGTGGTCCCAAGCTGCGATTTGAAGGAAGCCAAGGATCCTCAGATGTGGGGGTGAGAAGGGAAAGCCTTCCGAGCCTGAGGGACGGTCTGTGCTGGTCATCAGCAGTGAATGTATTATCTTCCCAAAGGAAGACGGCAGAGGAGCCCTTTCTTGCATCATCTCAATGGGCTCTGAGATGCTAGACGGGAAGACATATCAGTGGCCATTTAGGCAACCCCTCTCCCCCTTCATTGACTAATAAGTGATGGAGTTTCTGGGCTTGTGAAATCATAGACTTGGCTCTACTGCAGACCTTAGATGACATCTGGTTCAAGTCACCTGGTTTACAGATGAGAAAACTGAGCCCCAGAGAAGGGAATACAGTTTGACTAAGGAGCAAAGCCAGAATTCCAAGCCGGCTCCTCTGACCCCAAAACCCAGTTAGGCCACATGCCTCCCTGTCTAGCCATCACCTTCCAACAGTGGTATCACACGTCCTGCACCATATTGGAAGATGCTTGTTGAAAGTTCTCACCTTTTTTGGTTGAACCAAAGCATGTAGAAAAATTGAGAGGCATTGTGGGGTCATTAATCAGTTAGTCAGCTATCATTTATCAAGCAAGCACCTACTATGTGCCAGATGCACTGTGCTAGGCTCTGGGAATACACAGACAAGTGAAACAAGCCACATCAAAGCACTTACATTCCAGCATGGGCCATAGGAGGATCACTGGGTTAGAATTCTGACCCTGTCACTTATGACCTGTGTGAGCTTAAGTTCATCGCCGAGCCTCTCCTGGCCTCAGTTTCCTCATCTTTAAAATAAGGGAGTTGGATTAGACGGTCCCAAAGATCAGTGTGATCTGTAAACATGCCTCTTTGGCCAACAGAGGCAGTGTGACCTAGTGGGAATGGCCCGCTAGACCTGCTGAGTCAGGAAGACCTGGATTCACATTCCACCTCTAACTCTGAATAGCTTTGTGACCCTGAAAAATCGTCTCATAGCTCTGAGCCCCCTCTCTCTGTCTCTCTCTCTCTGCTCCCTCCCCCACCCACAGCACTGCGAGTTCCGGATGCGAGGCCACTACCATTGCCTCCGGCCCGGCTGCTATTTCGTGACCAACATCACAACCAAATTGCCCTGGCATATAAAGAAACATGAGAAGGCAGAACGCCGGGCAGCCAACGGGTTCAAGTATTTCACCAAGCGCGAGGAATGCGGGAGGCTAGGTAACTCAAGGGCCCGTCCAGGGCATCTTCCAGCCACTTTGGCTTGGGGTCTCAAGCCTTAGCGCCTGGTATCTGTTTCTTGGAGGCCTCCATCTTAACTAAGTCCCTTCTTGGTTTTTTGGTTTTTTCTCCCCGAGAAACTTTTCTTTATTTGTTTTTATCATCCTTTTTTTTTTAAATTGGATTCCAAATTCTCTCACTACCCATTGAGAAGGCAATCACTACACCCCCATTATACACGTTTCATCCACTTTGAATTTGGGGTTTAGTTAGGGATGCCATCGAAAGGCAGTGGGTGCCCCAAGAATCAGCAGAGGTCCCAGGGGTCTTTGGTCATGGTCCATACTGGGCATCCACACCCCCCATGAAGCCTGTTCAAGGCTCAGTCTATGACCCTGGTGGTCATTCTCTCTCTGCCAATATGGGAAGAGGTGCCAGCTGCTGGTCCCAGCCAAAAAAAAAGGCTTCAGCAGGTGCCTCTGGATTAGATCCTACTTCTTGAAGCCTAGGGCTCCGGAAGGGGAGCCTTCTAGGCCTTGGGATCCCTTAACCAATGCCTTAATTGATAGCATTTGGAGTTCTGATCCTGGGCCTAGTTTCTTCATCTGTAAAATGTCTCTTCCAGTTCCAAGTCATAAAGATCATATTGCTCTGATCTAACAAACCCAAGTGACCCTTACAGGGCCCCCTCTCCTCTTCCATTTTATGGGGGCAGGGAGTCCAAGACACTCCAGGAGAGTGTCCAAGAGTCCAAGAGAGGAAGAAGGACCTGCCTCTGGGCCCACAGGATAAGGAGCAGAGCCAGAGTTGGAAAGGCTCTTTTTTGTTCCTTGGAGTTTGGCGATTCTGGGGGATGTCAAAGGAACCACTTCGAGTACCCTTGCGTCTCTAGGAGATGGCACAGCGTGGTACCCAGGTATCACGGGGAAGGCAAGCCGCCTCTCCCTCCTGGCCCCCTGGGCAGTAGGGGAGCAGGTAGGGGGTGACCGGAGAGAGCCCACGGCTCTGTGCCAAGAAAGCCAACATAGAAACCCCAGGCAGAGAACCTTGTTGGAAGGGCAATCCCCTCAAAGCTTTTCCCCCTCCCTCTCGTGGTCGTAGCCAAGGTCGTCCTGGGGGCCGGGGCTTTTGGTTAGTGGCCCTGACTTAAGGAGGTTTTGTCTCAGCTGCTCCAAGATAGGACACACTCAGAAAGGCAACTTTTGGAAAAAGGAAGCGAGCTCTCCTCCCCGCACCCCCAACTGCCACTTCTGAAGACTTCCCACCGGGGATGTGGCTCGTAACCACAGCAACAGATGTCAACATGCAGTGGCCAGAGGGCCCCATACCTGGGCTCGGTTTACAAGTGTCAGAATTTCCCGATTATTTACTCAACTTTGGGTGTTTCAGGTGCTAGTGGGGGCCAAACAAAGCCCCTCCGAGATACCCGACACCCAGCCGGCCCCGCTGCCATGGCAACAGGCAAGCCTTCACCTGCCCTCCACTGACACTTTCCATCCAGCCTTCTCTGTTTGTTCTTAATTCTAAAGAAGGCACGAGTGGATGGGGAAGGAGGGAGGGGCGCGCAGCCGTCTAAACAAACAGAGTCTGGCGGGGAGACAGGCTCCCTCCCCGGGAAGTCTGGGAGCAGGTGGCAGGGCTGGGGGAGATGGCTCCTCTGAGGGGAGCAGCCCGTCACTGTCAGTGGCCTGCGCGCCCCTGGCCCTCCATGACTGATTGTGTCGGGCCTGGAGATGACAGTGGTTTTTGTTAGATCACAAGCTCAAGAGGAGAAAGAGACTTGAGGAGGCATCTAGGTCTGTCCCTTGGTTTTACAGATGAAGGAACAGGCCCAGGAAGTTGGAATCTGAAGCCAGAATCTCTTGTCCCAAGTCCAGCGTCCTTTCCATCATACTCCAGTGGGCCTGTTAGAAATGCTTGCTACTGCTTCCTCTGTGAGGTTGAAGTCTGGGTGGGGGTAGTGGCCCTGGGGCGACCTGCTCTCAGACAGGGGCAAAGCTGGAGGCCTGGCCTGGAGCCTTCCTGCCCCCAGCAAGCTCAGGACCCTTTGGCCAAGGCTCACAGCCCTCGGGTGGGTGGGGTGTGTCCGCAGGCTGCAAGTACAACCAGGTCAACAGTCATTTCCACTGTATCCGAGAGGGCTGCCAGTTTTCCTTCTTGCTCAAACACCAGATGACATCCCATGCCCGGAAGCACATGCGGAGGATGCTGGGGAAGAACTTTGACCGGGTTCCCACTCAGGTGAGCAGAGAGCAGGCCAACTGAGCTAAGGCAGGCTCCTCCTCCCCCACCCTGGGGTTGGGGGCCATGCTTCATGCCGACAGCACCCCCACCTCCCGGGAGCCAACGTCCTCCCTCTCCTTTCCAGGTGATGGGACACCCCACCAGGAGCGAAAGCCTCTCCCATGTCGGCAGCATGGCCCCCAGCCCAGCTTCATCAGGGACCCCCGCTTCGTTTCAGGGACCTCAGAGCCTGATGGACACCGAGACAGATGAGTACGTGGATTACACCGGCTGCAGCCCCGGGGCGCTCTCCTCCGAATCCTCCAACATGGACCGAAGCTGCTCCAGCACCCCGGTGGGCAATGAGAGCACCTCCCCAGGTAAGTGCTCGGTCCTGGAGATCTGCCTCCGGCCGAAGCCCTCAGCCCTGCCACACACACAGGCCCCCCTGGTCGTCCTGTGGCCCCCGGAGCTCCAGCCCCGTGCTCCCCACCCCACCCCACTCCGTTCCCTCTATCCTGAAACAGAAAGAAGTTTCTTGTTGCTTTGTGTTATGCAGTTGGAAGGGATCATGGGGAGAAAGCCTCTGCACTTTACAGGTGGGGAAACTGAGGCCCAAGAGCCTAAGTTCATTCAGCTAGAATCATAGATTCAGCTGGAAGGCACCTTAGGAGTCATCTAACCTAACCCCCCACCTCCGCCCCGGCCAATTTAACAAATAGGGAAACCAAAGTCCAGACGGACTAGTGACTTACCAAGGTCATAAGTGGCAGATTCAGGATTTGAACCTAAGTCTTCTCATCCTAAATCCCGTGCTTTTTTCACTGGGGTCAAAAAGGAAGGAGACACAGGAAGTGAGGCAGCCAATCAGCCCAATTCAGGCAAACAGGTTGTGGCACATAAGCAGTGGCCATCAGCGGCCCTCCAGTCCAGCCTGCTGGATATCCACCTCGTAGTCATGCAGGGACCCCCGGAAGGCTTCTCGAGAGGAGGAGCCCATCACTCTCTCCTTTGTCGGCACTCATCGCCAGGAAGTGGTTTCTGACTTCCAGCCTTGCTGGGCCTCCTTGTGACTCCGTGGCCCCCCTCCTCCTCATCTGCCAGTCTCTCCCTACATGGAATTTCATTTTTCCATTTCTAGAGAGGGAATCTGTACCTTCCCCAGACCACAAGCCACATCAAGGACAGTGTGAAAGTCCAACCTCAGCACCCCACCCCCAAGGCTGGGCAGGGGCGTGGAGGGAGGGCAGGAACTACCCACTGGCCCTGCGAGCAGGCTTCCAGCCTTGGCCCATGTGGAGGCACAGGAGAGCTAGGATGTGACTCTAAACACTCCTGATGAATAAATGAGAAACATTCCCCACCCTCCAGCGCCTCCCATAACTCTCCCCAAGTAGATGGAGGTCAAAGCTGCCCTTCTTAGGGATAAGGCATCACCCATAGGTTCATAGACCTAGAGCCAGCAGGGGCTTATAGGCCACTGAACATAGACCTCTCATCTTGTGAATCAGAAAACAGGTCAAAGATGTCACGTGAATGGTCACACAGCTTTTATTCCTAAAGGACTAACTTTTCTATAAGTAAGTCAGCTTCATAGACCTCAGACCATGGTCTAGGCCAAAGCTCTCACCTTATGAATAAGGGAAACTGAGGCAAAAGGGGGGGTAAAGCAACTTGCTCACAGGGAGTCAGGGTCTGAGGCAGGATTTGAACCTAGGTCTCCCTGGCTCCAGATGTAGTGCCCAGGCTACTACACTACAGTGCCACCTTCTTACTTACTTTCAGGGGTTCTTAATCCGGGTTCTGTGGATAGATTTCAGAGGGATGCATGAACTTGGATTGGGTAGGAAAAAAACTATTTTGATAAATTTATTTCAGTAGAGTTGGTTTTCTTTGTAATCCTTTGTATTTTATTTTATGCATTTAAAAACATTGTTCTGAGAAGAGGTCCGTGACGTTAAAAGAGGTTAAGAACTTCTGCCTTAGGAAGTAGGGGCTCCAGGGAGCTGGTGCCCCCGGCTGCAGAATACCAGGGTTCAGGCCAGGAGGGCCCCAAGTCTGTTTCAGTATCTAGCTGCCCCGCTGAGGGAGCAGACTCAGGGGAGCTGATGTAGGCCCACTAGCCGTCAGGAGGACTCGAGCCCCTTCTGGCGCTCTGAGAGGCTCTGGCCAGGCCCATCTTTCCTTTCCTCTCTCCTCTCCCTCTCCCCCTCCCCCCTTTGCCCCCCCTCCCCCTCCTGTCACCTGCCTTCCATCTCCTCTCCATCACAGCTCCATTTTTTACCTCTGAACACATTTTTTCCATTTTCATCGTACTTGCTTCTGCCGTTGGGTTTCTCATTTGGGTTCTTTTGTTTGTGTTTGTTTGTCCGTCCTTTGTTTTGGTTTGGTTTGGTTTGTTTTTTTCTGGTTTTTTTTTTTTTCTGCTCTTCTCCGCCCTCTCCAGGCTGCCTGGCTGCTGCCGCTCCTGCTGCCGCTGCCGACGAGGCCGCCGCCCCCCACGCGGCCCCCCAGCCTCCACTGCCTCCATCCTTGTCACAGGGCCTGCTCAGGTCGCCCCTCCCCTCCCTCCCATACCTCCTCTCTCCGTCTTGTCTCTCATATTCTCTGCTCAGTGCTACCCTGGGAAGCAGCCGGGCCATTGTCCTGCCCGCCACCAGCACGCCCGGCTTTCCACCTGTCCTTGCCACTCCACCTCCAGTCAAAAGTGACATCCCCATAGTGCAGGACGCTGCAGGTAACTCCCCTCAACGCTCTTGCCAAGTGCCATCCCCCCCTGAGGCCCCCACCCCCTCCCCAGCCACCCTTCCTGGAGCTGGCTCGCTCAGTCAGCTCGTAGACATGTATTGGTGCTGGGGATGCAGAGAAAGGCAAAGACGATCCTTGCCCTCAAGGAGCATACATTCTGATGGAGAAAGGCAAGCTAGAAAGGTGGGGTGCCGCTGGGAGCCTCCCCTTTAGGAAGGACTCGAGAAATGCCAAGCTCTGGGCTAAGCACTGGATACAAGGAAGGGAAGAGATGGTCCTGGCCCTCAGGGATCTTCCCTTCTAAGGAAGCAACCTGAAAATAAGCAGTCATAGGTGATACCTAGAAGGTGATCTCAGGAAAGGCCTCCTGCTCCACGTAGGAATGGCCCGGGCATTTCCAGGACCAAAAGGACTATACAATCATAGACAAGAGCAGATCTGGGGGACTTCTGCTCCTCTTCATCTCCTCAGCCCGACAAGAGCCTTGTCCTGTCCCTAGACTACCTAAATTCATTCTGGGCACTGAGTAGACATAGCTCTGCCACCCTCCCCCGCCCCAGCATGGGCGAGAGATAAACTTAGTGAGCAAGGGGGTCATTCAGTGGAGAATGGGCTAGCTCAGCCAAATCCCCTAGTGGATCTGCCCTAACTCAGCTCCAGCCCAAAGTCCCCTTGGAGGCAATGTCCCTAAAATCCTGATGACCAAGTCGACCTTTCTCCAGCCCCTGGCCCAGCTCCCCTGTGAGCGGTGATGGTGCCTCCTCCCATACCGGTCCCTGCCTGGCCCTGGCCAGCTCCTTGGGATGTCCAGGCCCTGGGAGAATGTGATCCTTGGATAGGGAGAGAGGTGGGCCCTTGGGCCATTGTCCCAGCTCGGCCCACCCCCCCACCCCCTGCTCATGTCAACAGCCAGGTCAGGCCATTTCTCACTGCACTTGGGTACCTGGAATTGCTAAGGATGAACAAAGGGGATTTTCCCCTGTAGATTAACCCCAGATTCCATTTGCTAAGATTTAGTACAAATCCATGAAGCACCTACTGTGTGCGAGGCATCATTCTGGGAGCTGGGGATCCAAAGACAGCCCCTGCCTTCAGGAGGCTCACACTCTTCTGGGGAAATAGAATGTGTGCACAAATAAGGAAATACAGTGAATGTACAGGTTTCTGGAGAGGGCAAAGACACACACTCATCCTCATTCCTGGTCCCCATCCTTTAAACAGCACCAAGCAGGACTTTTGGTGAGGCTGCAGGGAAGGCGCCCTGGCTGCCCTTCCCTGAGCAGGCCTAAGCCTCTGGGATGACCAAAGGGGGCATAACCTGGCCACTTTAAGGCAGCCGACCCCCTGAGGTGGGGACGGAGCCTACCTAAGAGTTAGGAAGCACCAGCTTCTGCTGACTCATGTCATCCTGAGGAAGGCCCTTCCCTCAGCATGCTGGGCCACCCTCCAGGCCTGAGCCTCAATCCGTGGAGCGGGGTGGCCAGCAAACATTAAGTGCCTCCTTTGTGCCAGGCACCGACCTAAGCGCTGGTTCAAATAGAAGAACCCACTAGGAGACACATAGAGGGCACCTTTCCCTCCCACTACGACCCCCAATCAATCCCAACCAAAGGTCACTATGTTGTGCTGGCGGTGGGGCCAGAGAGGCAAAATGAAAAGCAGGCCCTGCCCTCCTGCAGCTTACACTCTCCTAGAGGAAGGATACAACGTGTAAACAGATAATTTACGTGGTAAAATGTACCAGTCACTAAGGGGAGAGGAAAAAGCCTTCCCATATATGTAGGTGAGGGGAGCCTTGAAGAGAGAGAGGAGGGCATTTCAGACACTAGGGAGGGGGGTCAAGGCAGAGATGGGAATAGAGTGCTACACACACACACACACACACACACACACACACACACACTCACTCACTCACTCATACTCAAACTCCCAAGGCTCTTCAGAGGCAGGATCCTGAACCAGAACCAGGCTAGATCTTCTCTGCCCCACCCCTCCCCTGCCATTAGCCTTTGTCATCATCCGTGGAGATTGGCCCTTCCCCAAATCTCTGGCCTGCTGCCCTGGACCGTCACACTTACTTTTGGTTCTTCTCTTTCTCTCCCAGTGCCCTTGACCTATAGGGCCCTATCCCTGATTCTCTGGCTGATGGAGCGTTTCCTTTGGGGGGGGGGTACCCTTTGCTTCTTTAGGAACAATTTAGCCAGAGAAAGCCCCAAGCTCCTTCTGTTAGTTTTCAGAGGAACAAATTCCTGCCTGTGGTTTGGGGGGGAAGGCTCTAATCAACCAACCAGATATCACAGAGCAGTGCTAGGCACTGGGACGAGGGTCTGTCCACATTGGGACTTGGCTTCTGCTTCTGAATCATAGGTGGGGGAAGAAAGCAGTAATGTGCTAGCTGGTGGGTTGAGTGTAGACAACCCCAAGAATGGCAGCCCCACCTATACCTGCCTGTCTGGTACCTAGCTTCCTACAAGTGTGGTACAGTGGAAAAAATATAGAACGTGGAAATCATCAGAGGACCTGAGTTCAAATCTTGACCTCATGACGTTAGGCAAGAAAGTTCCCCTCTCTAGACCTCAGTGTCCTCATCTGTAAAATGAAGAGGCTAGATCCAAGCATGATCATATAAGGGGAAGAGAGTGTTTGACAGGTCTATGAGCTTGGTGGTCCATAGCCAGGCAGCTGCAATCCCTCTGGTGCCAATGTCCCCTCGAGGTGATCAGAGAAACCCGTTGGGGGCATGGGACCCTTTTGGGGTCCCAAGGCTTGGTTTTCCAGGACTCGGTTCTGCCACGGCAGCTGCTGTAGGTGGTGGGGCAGGCCCTTGTCTCTAACCCAAACCCTTGCCCCTCCCAGTCTCCCAAACCTCAAATCTTCGGCTCCTCCTCCATTCTGAAGCTACCTTCGCTTACAAAGGTCCTTTCCTCACTTTGTAGTTAAATGCCTTTATCTCCATTTGTCCCCCGAGTGATCTGGGGATCAGTGCCTGGTGGGGGAAGGGCAGCCCTTCAGTCCAACCACCACCTGTTCACGTGGAGCTGAAGATGGGGTTGGATAAAAAGGAAAACTGTCTCTGCCCTCAAAGAACTCACTTTCTCCAGAAGGTTAGAGCCCCAGGGAAGGCAAACCCAGGTCTAAAAAGAGAAACATAAAACTAGCCCCGGCCTTCAAGGCTCTAAACATTCTCCCTCCAGGTTGAAGCCAGAAGGGATTCAAACCCAGGCCTCAAACTCAGTTACAAGCTTCCCCTTCCACAAGGATGCTGCTTCCTGCTTCCATTGACCTTGGTGGGAAGAAAGGTCACCCCAAACCTTTTAGAAGGAGGGAAAAAAAGTTTGGGAATGAAGTAGGAAGTTGACCTCAGGGCAGTGTGTGTGTGTGTGTGTGTGTGTGTTTCTTCCAAAGCATAAATATGAGAGTATTTAAGATTGCTGCCAAAAGATCGTTGGCCCCCTTGGAGCAGACAGGCGTGCCTGACCTGGGGGAAGCCAGGGGTTAATCAGTAGGAAAGAGAGCTTGCTTGTCCCTCATTAGAGGGAGGTACATTATGGTGTCCTGGCCAGAATCCAACTTGGGTAATTACATTCTGGCGACCTAGATTCCCCTTTCAGCTTCAATTAGATTCAGGAGGCTTCTTCACTTCCCACCCCAAAATGGAGGGCAGCCTGGTTTGGAACCAAACAGTCTCTGCATTCTCTACAGAGTGGGCTGCCGGTGGTTATCAGCCTCTGAAGGGAGTGGGAGGAGGGGGGAGACCTCCGGCATTCATGAAGCGCACTCCAAGATGGTCAAGGGTCTTCCCCTGAATGTTCCCTGAGACGGGGAGTGCCCGTTTGACAGATGGGGAAACTGAGGCTCCGTAAAGACAGGGCTAGCGCCGAAAGTGCCCCAACAGTTTCCTGCTTCCCAAGTCCATCGTTAGGTAGAATGCCCCACTCAGTTTAAGATAGGAACTTAAAGTTCTGCCTTACGGTCTTGGGGTGAAGGGCGCAACCGGAAAGGAACACTGTCGTTGATGTGGTCAGGCTAGATGACCCACCAAGTGCCTCCAGTTCTTAGAGTCCCCCTCAGCCCTTTGCGCAGCGGTCAGCATCGTGGTGTAGAGGGTTTGGGTAGGACCGTGGGCCGGGACCCCCGTGGCCTTCGCGGCCAGGCAGCTGTGGGCGCAGGCTCGTGAGATCGTGGGCTACGTGCTAGAAGGACCCTTAGAAAGCCATCTTCATGGGCCGGGAGAGAGAAAAGTGAGGTCCAGCAGGCAGGATTTGACCCCACGCCGTGGGGACGCCCACCAAGAGCCCCCTCCCGCGCGGCCTCACCTCTCGACCCTTCTCCCCCACAGGGAACACCATCACCATGCCGACCGCCTCCGGCGCCAAGAAGCGCTTCTGGATCATCGAGGACATGTCCCCCTTCGGCAAGCGCCGCAAGACGGCGTCGTCGCGCAAGATGCTGGACGAGGGCATGATGCTGGAGGGCTTCCGGCGCTACGACCTGTACGAGGACTGCAAAGACGCGGCCTGCCAGTTCTCGCTCAAGGTCACGCACTACCACTGCACGCGGGAGAACTGCGGCTACAAGTTCTGCGGGCGCACGCACATGTACAAGCACGCGCAGCACCACGACCGCGTGGACAACCTGGTCCTGGACGACTTCAAGCGCTTCAAGTCGTCGCTCAGCTGCGACTTCGCCGACTGCCCGTGGTCGGGCAGCAGCACGCACTTCCACTGCCTGCGCTGCGGGTTCCGCTGCACGGACAGCACCAAGGTGACGGCGCACCGCAAGCACCACGGCAAGCAGGATGTGATCAGTGCCGCGGGCTTCTGCCAGTTCAGCTCGAGCGCCGACTGCGAGGTGCCGGACTGCAAGTACAAACTCAAGTGCTCGCACTTCCACTGCACGGCGCCGGGCTGCAAGCACACCGTGGTGGGCATGTCGCAGATGGACTCCCACAAGCGCAAGCACGATAAGCAGGAGCGGGGCGAGCTGCCGCCCGCCGCCAGCCCGGGGCCCGAGGGGCTCCCGGCCGGCGCCCCGGACCTCGAGGCCCCGAGGGGCGGCGAAGGCGCGGGCCTCGACGGCTCGCTCAACCTGGGCGCCGACGCGGGCCGCTCCCTCTTCTTCCTGCAGAGCGCCGCCGCCGGCCTGGGCCTCAACGACTCCCTGGACCTGAGCAAGAAGCCCCCCGAGGGCCAAGGCCCCTGCCCCGCCGACGCCCCGCAGGAGACGGTGCCCCGCGCCGCCGGGGGCTTGGACGATTCGTCCCAAGAGGAGGAGGAGGAAGAGCTGAACGAGGATGAGGAGGCGGAGGAAGAGGACGAGGACGACGACGACGAGGATGAGGATGAGGATGAAGAAGAGGACGATGATGACGAAGACGACGACGAGGAGGAGGAGGATCTGAACACGGATTCCGAGGAGTCACTCCCCGACGCCGGCCCGGGAGAAGCCATCGGCCCCAAGGGCCCCGGGGGAGCGGAGGAGACGTGTCCCCTGAACCACAGCGATGCTTCCCGGCCCCCCGCGGGAGACTTGACGGCTTCCACCTCCCCGTAGCCTCCCGGACGAGGCGTGTGTCCCGTTTGTTTGCTTGTTTGTTTAAAGTAAGACACCACAGAGACCCAGAACCCCAATAGAGAAGAGAGCCCTCCAGCATCTCCCGCGTGGCCAGGCCGGAAACCCGACGGCGGGCTGCCCCACGCCCACCCCAGCCGGAACACCGACGTGGGCCTCCCCGGGCTCCCGGCAGCCGAGGAGGGGGGAGAAGGACGCGAGACAGGGCGGGTCCGCGGGGCGACTGGCTCCCAGTTTAGTGTGCAGATGAAATGGAAACTGGGAAAAGTGGGGGAGGGGAGAGCCAGAGCATCTCCTCTCACGGGGACCGGCGCAGACCTCCGGGCCTGGGATTTTCCCCGTTTCCCACTTCCTTTGGCTGTTTGGCTAGCTGGTGTCTCCCCATGCCTTCCCTCAGCCAGGGGGTTGAGGTTCTGGGTCCCTTTAAACTCCCCACATCCACCCCCCACACACACCTCCCCAAGATGTGTATCAACAAAATGTCCATGGCTACATGGGGTCTCCTTTTCCCCCGGCTCGCTCTCCAGCATTAAAACGGAGGGGAGGCTCCATACCTGGAGGGTTGGAGGAAGGGGTATTTATTGTTAAACAGAAAAGCATTAACGAAAGCGGGCGGGTAGGGGCTGGGGCGCTCCGTCGGTTCTTCCAGTCCCTCTCTCCGGGATCTTTCCTCATTATATTCTTTTTTTTTTCTTTTTAAAGATATTTATATGTAAAGCTTCCTTCTGTACAGAGATGTTCGTTTGGATTCCTGGTGGCGGTCTGGCCACAAGGGCAGGGGCAGGGACGCCAGGCCACCCAGGGGAGTGTACGAGCCGGGGGGAGTGGGGAGATCCTGGGTGTCCCCTTGGGAGCCAGTCGAAGCCTGTCCCACTCTGGGCCCTCGGGTTGCTGGGACTCCGATTTCCCCCTTCCCACCTACCCGCTCTTCCTTCTTCCACCCAGCTAGGCTCTTCGGGTGTTTTAGGATTCCCAGCACCTCCCCAGAACGGTCGGAAGGGGGGAGGCCCAGCCACCTCTGGAAAGGGGCCAGGAGCCTTGAGCAATACCTGCCTCGGGTGCTGGTGGCGGCCTCCCCGCCCCTCGGTCCGGGTCTCGGGGCGCACAGCTCAGGGAGGGAAGGCTGGCACCAAAGCAGAGAGGAGGATCGAAGAAATCCCCATCCCACCCCCAGACCCTGCAGGACCCCTTCTGCCCATGTCCACCGCAGAGGACAAGAGCAGAGGGGCCTCCAGGACCGTTTAAGCAGGAGTTCGGGGGCTTGCTTCAGGGAAACAGCTTTTGTCTAGGGGTGGGAAGTGGAGACACTCCTGTCTGGGGACAGAAGCCCCCACGTGACCCAGAGCGGCTGATCCACACCCAGCCTGGGGCTCAAGTAAGTCTCAGGGTCCCTCCTGCCGGTGGCTGGAGCCCCCTCCCACCCCCTTAAACACCCCCTCTCCCCACGGGACTATTTATTGCTCAGGACTGTGACAATTCTCACGAGGGCTACTGTGAACCCCCCCGGCTCCAGGGACCTTCCCCCTCCTCAGGGCTATCCGGAGCCGGCCCCAGGGGCCTACCCCCCCACCTATCTCACTGGGCCCTCAGGAGTGGGGAGGGGAGGAGCGCGGTCACGGAGTGCCCCAGGTACTAAGCGGCAGTCAGGGCCTAACTTTGCAATTAGGGATGAGTAGCACGCCCAGCGGTGACTCTCCGCCCCACCCCCACCCCTTCCCCATCCTTTGCCCTGGACGAGTTCCTGGGGAAGAAGGAAGAAATGTTATCTCCATGGACTCATCACTGCAGGAGACTGTCAAGGAAATCTCATGGAATCAAGTGAACTGGGAAACCTTTGCTAGACTTTGCCCCACTTTGGTGGCCCCAAAGATCCCCCAAACCCGGGGGGCATTTTTCTCCCTCCCTCTTTGTTCTGAAAGGTTGGGGTGAGGAGGGGGAAAGCGCGTCAGCTTTTTTCCTTTTAACTTCCCAATCCCAGCCTGGGAACGAACCCCAGGGAAAACTCACAGTTTACATCTATCCTAAAAGGGGAAGACTGAATGGTGCTGATGGAGAGAAGGAAAAAAAATGGGGCTGGGGGAGATGGGGTGGGGTGGGGAGGGGGCTCTTCACAGCCAGCGGCTCAGGTCGTGGCAAGCAGGGCGGATGTGACTGTTGGCTTTAATATTCAGAAATGAAAATGAAAAATTTACAAAAAAAAAGTTGTACAGTATTTTTCCTGTAAAGGTTATTATTCTGTGTAGAACAAAAGAGAAAAGGAAAAAAAAACCGAGAGCTGGAGTGCTGGAGGGGAGACACTGCTTCTAGCTTCCAGCCGCTCGCCTGCCTTCTGGACTAGCTCCCTTAGGTTGGGTAACTCGTGTGCAATCTCTCTCGAGGGTTTTCGTTTAGCATTTATTTTAGAGGCCTTAACAGTTTGAGGCTGCCTGTCTTCACACTCTAGCACTGATGGAAGCTGTGTGATTCTGACTCGACTTGAATTTTGTAGCAGCGGGGGGGAAATATCGTTAATACAAGTTTGTAGTTAATTTAACATTTTGGGGGAGTTTTCCCTCTTATCAGTTTATACATGTGTGGCTTCTTAAGGCTTTTTTTCCTGTTTTATCTTGTTTTGGCTGCTGCTTTGCTGGTGCACCCCTCAAATTGTCCCCACTCCACCTTTAAAGTAGTCTTGCCCCCCCCCCCCCCCCCACTTCCCTAGCAATGAGGGGGAAATAAGCCAGTCCCTGAGCTGGGATGAACTGAGCTACAGGTAACTCCAACACCAGGCTCCCTTCCCTTCCCCAGCAAGGGGGGGGTAGTGAGGACTCCTGTGCCAGTTAGGAAGCTGTCCCTGAACAAGAGAAGAGCAGGGGCTTGGGACCAGCCCTGGCTCTCCTCAGCTTCTTCTCCATCAGTTAGGCCATCTTGTTTATGGTTCTGACAGTGAGTTGAGTGGGAGCTACTTTGACCACCTCTCTCAAAGCTGGTCTCCCTCCCTGGACAGTGTCACTGGACAGCCCCTCCCCCCAACTCCTTCCTTTCACCCCCCCAACCCCTCCCACACACCTTCTCATTTGCCCCTTACAACGGTTTGGTTGTTTTGTTTTATTTTTTTAACTGAAAATAGGAAAAAAAAAACCAAGCCAGGTACAACCCATCCAACTAGCTGGTTCTGTGTTTTATTTTTTGTTCCTTTGGTCGCCCACAGCCTAGAGAGACACACCCACCTGAGTGAGCTTGGAAGGGAAAAGAGTGGAGAGGAGAGGTCGGATGGAGTATTACTGATTAAACAGAAAAAAAAACAAACAGTCAATTTAAAACAACACCTCCCCCACCCCGACCCTCACCTCCCCACCCAAGGCTCCTCCTGAGCTCTGTGACCACCTCCAGCTACTGAAGACAAGCAATCAGCATCTCCCTGTCATCGTCACCGTTCTAAGCCACAAAAACTGGATTCAGTCTGTGGAAGGAATTTTGTAAAGAAAAAAATAAAACATTTTTCAATGTAGCAACAAAAAAAAAAGGAAAAAAAAAGAAGATGAGGACAGAGTGCGAAGTCTAGCCTTTTGTAATATATTGCACATTAGGACTACAAGCCATTGCTAGCTCATTTCGAATTTTAATGTGTAATTTTTGTTTTATTTTCTTTCTGTGGGGAAAAATGCTTGATCCACCAATGCTCTTTTTAATGTTTTATAACTATGTATGTGTATATATATAAATATAAAATAATATGTATGCACATATATATGTGTGTGTATATATCTATATGTATATACATATATATAGATATATAGATATATAGAGAGGTTTTGAGACAAAACAATGCAGAAAGTGAAACCGAACAGAACGGCGCGTGCTCCCATTACTTGAATCTGGTCTCCACGGCACCTGCGTTATAAGAACCGAATATTTTTCCACTTGAACTTAGTACTATTAGAAATTTAATATATGTGTTTTATTTATTTGATTTTTTTTTGCATGACTGATGCAAGGTTTGACATTTTCACTCAATAAAAACTGGAAAAAAAATTCTCAGGTTGTCTCTTATTTTTTAAGTCCTTCCCTCTTTCTGTCTCTCCCCACTCCTATCCAAAAGAGAGTGACCCAGTGACCTCGCTTTTGGGGTTATACTTGGGCATCCCGTCAGGGGTCTCCCATCACAGCAGGGTGGGAGACAGAGAAGAAAAGATGAGAAAAGAAGACTACATCTAGGAGGGTCTGCTTAGGAAAGCCAGCTTTTGGGGGAGGGAAAATACCAGTTTTAGCCAGGAAGGGATCACAGTTCTAGACCCATAAGGGATCCCGGAGGCCATCTGATCCAATGTCCTGTGAGGCCTCGGAAAACCAAGTCATGCAGGCAGAAAATGCCAGAGGCAGAATTTGAACCCAGTACCCTTTCTACTGTACCAGGAGACAAAGTTAAACCAAGCAAGGTGAAAGCTGGGAATCTAGCGTTAGAGAAGGAGGGCTTCACCAGAGGTCCGTGGATAGATTTTGGTGGGGAAGAGGGGAGAGATACAATTTTCAATTCGATAACATTTATTAAGTGCCTACTATGCACCAGGTGCTGTGCTAAGCGCTAGGGACACAAAAAGAGGCAAAGACAGTCCCTGCCCTCATAGAGTTTACAATCTAATAGGGGAGAGAACATGAGAACAGATATATACAAAGCAAGCTCTATGCTGGATGAATAGGAGATAATTAAAAGCACCGGAATTAAGAGGGGTTGGGGGAGGCTTCCTGTGGAAGGTGGGATTTTAGTTGGGATTTTAGGAAGCCAGGGAGGTCAGTAATTGGAGCATTCCAGCATGGGGGAGAGTCACCCAGAGCTGAGCTATGGAGGGTCTTGTTCATGGTACAGTCAGGAGGCCAGTGTCACTGGATCGAGCAGTATGGGTGGAGGGTAAGATGATGGGATGGGGAAAGTGACGTCTCTATTTCAATATTATTGGTTTCTTTTGTAATGCTACATGTTTTATTTTCCACATTTAAAACTATTATTCTGAGAAAGGGTCCACAGGCTTTACAGGACAGCTCCAGGGGTCCACGGCCCAAAGCAAGAGAAAGAATCCCTGCCTTAGGAGGACTTTGCCCCTGGAAGCTGAGGATGCAGGGGAGGCCAGCCCCCGAGGGCCATGACACTGCTAGCCTTTCCCTACTCCTTCCTGGTGCATGCCACGGAGCCCAGGAGAGAGTCAGCTCGGGCTCCTGCTTGTCTTAGCCACCTCGGTGCCAGCGCCCTCCCTGCAGAGACCTGCCCATGGGCGGGAACAGCATGTACCCGGATCCGGATGTTGGCTGAACTTCTGTCTGGAACACAGGCTTGTATAACCGGGAGCTGAGCGGGCTCATCAAGTCGGCCCCCTGGACCCAGCCCAGGGCCACTTGCTTCCCGGACCTCCTGGAGGCCGCTGCCATCAGGCACCTGCACCCTGGAGGTGGCTGCAGTCAAGATTGTACAAGGAGGGTGGACAGAGACAGACCCCCTTCTGCTTCACCCAGAGCCCCAGCAGGCTTCAAGGAAGGACCTAGGGGGCCATTGGAGGCTAACTGCCCTCCTCATTTTACAGAAAAAGAAACTGAGGCCTAGAGGACTAGGGGATTTTCCCAAACACACACAGTGCAGAGATTTGAACTCCGCACCTCTGGCTCCAAACATCGGGGTCTTTTGCTTCAGCTGTCTTTCCTCTTGATGTGTGTCTCCTGTCTAGATTTAGCTATGAGTCTCAGGATAAAGTGCTGACTTCTGGTCTGGGTGGCTTTTAAAGAGATATAGAATAAATTCAGCTAGACCAGACCTCAGAAGCCGTCTAATTCACCGCCCCCCCCCTCCAGAGGAGGAAACTGACACCCAAGTGACTTACCCAAGGACACACAGATACTTAAAATATCCTAGGTCCCAGATGCTCGGACTCCAGGGCCAACATTTATATAATGCTTACTCTGGGCTGGGCACCGTGCTAAACCCTTTCTGAATATCGCCTCCATGCCCATGACCTCAGCAGCCCCTCAAATGAGATTCATATCTGTAAATCAATTAGCACCTCCCCCCCACACAGCACATAGTAGGCACTTAATAAATGCTTGTCCCCTACCACCACCATGGGCATCTGTCTTGAGTAATCCAGTGAGGGGGGGTCACAGCTGCCTGGTCTGATGGGACATCGGACATAGGCGGCTTCCTCCCCCAAGGATACCTTTCATACTGTGCTCTTGTGGTGCCCAGGCCAGCAACTTCCGAGCAAACCCAGACTCAGAGCAGCTCAGGATGCCCAGGGCTGCTGATGGGCAGACACATCCTCCTCCTTAGTACTAGGGATTAAGCCTCTCTCCCCTTCAAAGGCCCTAATGCTTTGCTATGGCTCCCAGCCATCCTGATTTCACACAAAAAAGCCAAAAACGCACTCTTAATCCATCCTTATCGGGGAGGGTTCCCTCCTTTCTTCTTTGGGCCTGGAATGAAGCCCATGGGCTATTTACATAAATATATTTGTAACAGACACGCTCACCCAAATATAAATACACACACACACATATATATGTATAATACACACATACTTTTTTTCTGTCCCATTAAAATGTTCATGTTGAAACTTGCCTGTTGTTTGTGTATATCTTGATTCTGTTAAATAAAACGGTGACTAATTTATGAGATAAAACACAAGTTCAACAAATTAAAACCATTACGGCTGCTTTTCAGGCTCCTGTGAGTGCTGGGGGGGGGGGGGAGGCAGGGGCACAGCTCAGCTGCCCCAGGCAGTTGGGGGGCGGGGCAGAGTTGGTGGGAAAATTGATGCTCTGGGAAGTCTCCAGGAGTGGCTGGGGTCCCGGTTGTCTGGCCACTTAATTCAGGACCCTGGCCCGAGGTGCCAAGGAGTATGGCCCATGCACTATTTAACCAAGACAAAGCCTCCACCTAGGGTAAGGGAACTCCCATGATACCCAAGTCAGCTCGCTCTGCCTTTCTAGGGGATGTGAGACAAAGACTCTGCAAAGACCCTAATAATATGGCCAGTCCCTAGCTGAGGAGGTCATCGTTAGGTTCCAGGGAGATCGAATGTGTGGAAAGTGGCCTCCTTCTTCTCGGCTCTGGGCATTCCTTCTGGCTCTCTCTCCCCCATGCCTGGAATGGTCTTCCTCCTCCACTCCCAACCTCCCTGGCTTCCTTTGAGGCCCAACTAAAATGCCACCCTCTCCAGGAAGCCTTCCCAGCCCCCTTTTTATTTTATTTTTGGACGGGGGAAGGCAGGGTAATTGGGGTTAAGTGACTTGCCCAAGGTCACAATGCTAGTAAGTGTGTCAAGTGACTGAGGCCAGATTTGAACTCAGGTCCCGTCCCATCCCCGTCTGTGTCCCCCCACCCCCCACCCCGCCTCTGCCGGCTCCCAGGCGAGTGCTCTACTCACCAGGTGGGCGCTCTATTCACGGCGCCACCTAGCCACCCTTCCCAGCCCCTCTTAATGCTAGCATCTTTCATCTTCATTATTTCCTGTTCCTCCTGTGTATCTCCTGTCTGTACCTATTTGTTGGCATATTGTCCCCTCCATTAGATTGTAAACTCCATGAAGGCAGGGATTGGCTTTTGTCTTTCTGTATCACCAGCGCTTAGCCAAATGCCAGACACACAGTAAGTGCTTCATAAAGGTTTACTGATTTGTTTTATCAGTGTAGGAAAGTCTCCATGAGGTGTCGAGGGCGCCCGCTTGCCCCCACATCCCTCAGGGTCCATCCTGGGTGATGGGGCGGTGCCAAGGGGAGCAGGGCACTCTGCCCTAAGGGGTACAGAGCTGGCCAGGGGGCACTGGTCTAGCTTGGTAGGAGAAACACTGTAAAACCTGTTTTCATTCTGGGCTTAATTAAATGTGGGGGCGAAGCACCTCCTACACCCAAAGTGGAGCTGATTCCAGAGTTTTGTAATTTCTCAGAAAGAGCTAAAACCAGCTCCGCAGGCTCGGGGTGGAACCCATCAGGCTGCCCGGCTCCCACAGAGCAGGCCAGGCCAGGCCAAGCCGAGCTGGCTGCAGCAGGTATTCTGGGGCCTAGGCCCAGCCAGAGGGACCACAAGACTCACCGAACGGTGCAGCCGTCTGCCGCCCACGCTCTCATCCCCAAAGAAGGAAGGTGCCGCGGCACCCTGCCCACAGCCTAGAAATTCCCTAGCATGCCCAGTTCAACCATGAGATCACAGATCCTGTGTGGGGAGTCGGAAGGGCCTCGGAGGCCATCTCAAACAGCCCCCTCATTTCCCAGTAAGGAAACTGGGTCCAAAAGAAGTAATTTAACTTCAGCCTGCCTCAGTTTCCCCAAATGTAAAATAGGCCTAATGGCACTTACCTTCCAGAGTTGTTGTGAGGATCAAATGAGATAGTATTTTTAAAGCACTGAGCACAGTGCCAGGGACACAGTAGGTACTATATAAATGCTTATTCCTGTCCCCGCCCCCTTCCCTCTTGTAATGCTTGTCAGGGTTAGAAGGGATGTCTTCAGGGCTTCTTGATCTGGGTAGCCATGGATGGCCATGAATAGATTTCAGATGGGGGAAAATTACATACTTATTTTAATATAATTGGTTTCCTACATATTTTATTTTCATTCATTTAAAAATATTCTTCTGAGAAGGGGTCTATCCATAGGTTTCACCAGACTACAGAAGGAGTCCATAGAATATGGTTCAGAACCTCTGATCAAGTTCTCATTTTACAAATAAAGAAACTGAGTCCCAGAGAAGAATCCAAAGACTGGCACATCTGAGGTTCTAACTTGGGACTTTCAACAGCCAATTGGTGTTCTGTCCTTTAAACCATGCTCTCTATCTTCCCAAGCAACTGAGGTTCTGGGACCAAGAGGCCTGGGGGGTGGGGAACCTTTTCGAGGAGGGGGCAGCTCCAGAGAAGGCAAGGGAAGTGAATGCCGTACTGCCTTGGGCCTTCCGGGCATGACTATGAGGGATGAAAGTAATGAAAAGAGAGAGGAGATCTGTACCAGGATACAGAGCCCGTGAGTGTGGCCGGCCCCCAAAGCTCATTCCTCTCCTAGGATGGCGGACACCTCTGGCCGCCAAAAATCAGTGCCCTGCCTCCTCCACCCACACCGTGTGATGGAGACACCCAAGGCTCCAGTCCAAGAGCCACCCCTCGGCCCGACACACCCTGATCCCGGAGACTCGCAGGTTACAAGGGAGCACCTTGGAAACAATTTTTTCCAGAGCTCCCGGTTAGAACGCAGGAGGACAGAGCAGGGTTCTCCGAGGTGGTGGGGGTGGGAGGCGCCCCTGGGCCCAGCCCAGGAGCTTCAAAGGGCACTTTTTAAATAGGACCCTGTCCCTTTAAACAAGATTCTTCCAGGGCTTGTCTGTGGAGCAAAGAAAGCCTCTGGCCTTACGAAATTACAATAAAATCTCATCTATTCTTTCTAAAAGAACGCAAACTTTCAAGTGCTCTATGAAAGTCAACTGGTAGGGTTTGTGCCTGATCCAAGTGAAAGTCACCTCACGCTGGGGGTGGTTTTTAAATGAGTTTCATATAAATTTTTAAAAATGTGAGCAAACAAGTCCCTTTTTTTTTTTTTGGCTTGGGATCTGGGTGGAGCGGGCAAGCTCCCCCCACCCCAGCCCCCCTCCCAGCCCTGGTGGGTCCAGCTGGAGCAGGACAGAGACCACTGTAGTGTGTGGGTAAGTGTGAGTGTCTATGTGTGTGTGGGAGGGGAATATCTGTGTGTGGGGGTGTCTGTGTGTGGGAGTATGTGTGTGTGGGTGTCTATATGTATGTCTGTGTGTCTGTGTGTGTGTCGGTGTCTGTGTGTGCGTCTGTGGGGGGAGCAGAATGTCTGTGTGTGGGAGTGTTTGTGTGTGGGTGTCTGTGGGGGGTGTCTGTGTGTGTGTGTGTATAGGGTATCTGTGTGTGTGTGTGTCTGTGTTGGGGGGAATGTCTGTGTGTAGGGGTGTCTGTGTGTGTGTCTGTTGAGGGGGAGAGGTGTCTGGGTACAGGGATGAAGGGACCTGCCTGCTCATAGGGTGGGGTGGGGTGGGCAGGACAGACAAGATGCTGTCTGGGACACACACACACACACTCACACAGGGCTATAGCATCTGTGGGTAACTGACTACCTGCCAGGTTGCCTGTGTGTAAACATGAGAAAAGTGTGTGTATGTAAGCATGTGCCAACATGTGAACACAGAGGGGTGGTGAATACATGTAAACAACACCCTGGAAAGCAGCCACAGATTGGGCTCTACTTGGCCTACGTTGGGTCTTGGTGGGGAAACTTTGGGGGGGTGGGGCAGAAACTAGGGTCAAGAAAAGGAAAGGGCAGAGTGGGCTCCTAGTGGCCTGGGCAGGGTCCAGCCTGAGGTAAGAGCCCTTTCAGAGGAGAAGGGGGAGAGGACAGCTTTCACCTCCCAATGGAGGGTCCCCCTTCTTTCCTGCTCTGGTCCTGGTATGTCCCAGAAACTGCTTTCTTGTCCTCTCGTTCTCTTGGCAGAGATCATTTTAAACAAACAGATGAAGAAACACTAAGGATTTAAGTAAACTCCTAAAGATGAGGCTGACAGACCAGGCAGGGAGCATCTGCCCTCACCAGCCTCTCCCACCTCTCTCTCTCTTTCCCCATCCCCTTTGCCCCAAGCTAGGCCCTGCTCTGAACGCTGGCAGGGGGTGGGGGCTCACGGCCAAGGGCACTGCTTAGCAAGGAGCTGCCTCTAGGGGCCCAGGCCCCTGGGACCCTGCTTGTTCCCCATTCAGCAGCCAATCCCTCTAGCCCCAGCTTGAAGTACAAAGACCACCAGGTTACACTTAAAGTCATCTTCTCTTTGGAGAGATCGAGGCTCAGAGGGTTTAAGAGCCTCTCACCTACTCAGATTCAGAGAACCATAGATTTAGAGCTGGAAGGAACCTCTGAGGTCACCTGGTCCAGCTCCCTGGATTTACAGAGGGGGGGGTGATTTGCCTGAGGCAGAATTGGAACCCAGGATCTACAGCTGCATCACAAATCCAGGGGACAGAAGGGCAGTGCTGGAAAGATCATCCTGGGAAAACTCAAGCCCAGAGAATTGAAGGACTTGCCCAAGGTCATACAGCTAATAAGGAGCAGAGGCGAGATTTGAACCCAGGACCTCTGAATCCAAACCCTCTCTCCACCATACCCACAAAGGGATCTGGCTTCAAAGAGGCTTCCAAAACGGTTAGAATGATAGTAACAAATAGTTGGTCAGAGGCCACTGGATGCTGATTGGTTTGGTTCACAATGGGGTGGGGAGGAAGCTATTCAAAGCATTTCCATTTAAAAGCCCAGCAACACACACTTATGCTCATGCCTCTTATTTGTTGCCTTCCCCCTCCCCCAGCACGTAACACCCCCTCCCCCCAGCTCCCCAGGAGAGCACCATCTAGCCAGATGAATGTTCCAGGTCTAGCAGCCCAGGATCTTAGCTGGTGAAGGGAAATAAGGTACGGGGCTGCTTCCAGCTTCCAGTGAATCAAGATAACTCCACAAGCGTTTATTCTCTTCACCATCTGGGGCCTGGTCCTACCATTCCGGTCTCTGTACACGTTACTCCTCTCCCTGCGTGCTGGGATCCAGCCCCACGGGCCTCTTTGCTTTCCTCAAACACGACACTCCATCGCACCTTCATGCCTTCCCTATACCTTGGCTGGACCTCCTCCCCAGAACTTTCTCTCTTCTCCTCTCCACTTCCGTACAATCCCTGGCTCCCAGACTCATCTCAGATGTCATCTCCTAGAGGAGGCCTTGCCTGGTCCTGCTAGGGTCTTCCCCTCTAAAGTGACCTCCCATCTACTCTCTATGTATCTCCTACATACTGAATTATTTACAGGTCATCTCTCCTAGCAGAGTATAAGCTCCTGGAAGGCGAGGGCCATCTTTTCCTTTCTTTGTATCCCCAGCAGTTGGCAGTGCCTGGTGCTTAATAAATGCTTTTTCATTCATTCATCCTGTGTTAGACCCTGTTCTAGGCACTGGACATTCAAAGGTAAAAACGAAAACCTCTCCTTGTCCTCAAGGAGCTTCCAGTCTCCTGGGAAGGTGATGTTGGTGAAATACATTGTAACAGAACTTAATACAAAGTAACAAAGGGGGAGGGAGCAAATAGTAACAATTATAATCAGACCTTAGACAAGTCATTTAACCTCTTTTTGCCTAGGAGGCAGCTAGGTGGCTCAGTAGATAGAGCTGGGCCTGGAGCCTGGGCCTAAGTTCAAATTCAGCCTCAGACACGCACTAGCTGTGTGACCTTGGGCAAGTCACTTAACCTCCGTTTGCCTTAATGCACCGGAGAAGGGAATGGCCAACCCCTCCGGTATCTTTGCCAAGAAAACTCCAGGAGAGTACAGTCCACAGGGTCACGACTGAACGAGAACAAAAGAAACTTTGGGTTCAGTGACTATATTTCTGAGTGTCTTGGGAGAGCTGTGAATTCAGTGGATGGAGCAAGATGGAATGTGGCTGTCGGATTTCTCCCAGGGACAGTAAGGCAACTGTCTCACAACCCAGCAGATCTACCATCCCCACCATAGCGGGCTTTCTTTCCTTCTCTGATGAGGGAGGGCTAAGTCATCTCAGACATGAGACTAATTTTCCCCATGCCTCCCCATCCACACCAGCTTGCCAATGGAAGAGATGAACCCAAAACCAGCTAGAAGAGAGAGGAGAAGGGAGAAGGCACAGAGACAGCCGGGGGAGACCCTGTCATCTCTCAGATGTACCACGAACCAGCACCCCCATGGCCTGCAAAGCACTTGGGTCCATTTCTTCCCTGAAAGACACGCTACAAAAATAAATTGTAATTGAGTTTAATAATCTTCCCCCCCTTCCAGAAAGAGCCTGACAGATGCTTCCTGCTGCTTACTTCTGCCCCATTCCAAATATTTTTACCTTATTTGGATGAAATGTATTATTTTTCTAATGAAAGGCCCTTTTTTTTTTCCAAAGGGCGGTTTTCCCCCCTCTGTCCAGCTGCTGCCTTTATTAGGTAGTGTTCATGCCTTTTTGGGGATGGGTTTTCTTCCCTGAATTCATCTCTCTCTCTCTCTCTCTCTCTCTCTCTCTCCCTTCTCCCTTTCCTCTCCTCCTTCCTCATTCTCTTTCCTCTCTCTTTCTTTCTCCTCTGCCTCATTCTTTCCTCTCTCTCCCCCCTTTCCCTTTCCTCTCCTCTCCCTCTTCCTTATTCTTTCCCCTCTCTCTCTCCTCTCTCTCTTCCTCATTCTCTCCCCCCCCTCCCTTTTCCTCATGCTCTTTCTCCTTTCTATCCTCTCCTCTCTTCTCCCTCTTCCTCATTCTCTCCTTCCTCTCTCTCTTCTGCCTCTTCCTCATTCTCTCCTCTCTTTCCTCACCTCTCCTATCTCTCTCTCTCTCTCTCTCTCTCTCTCTCTCTCTCTTTCTCTCTTTCTCTCTCTCTAATTCAACACTTGTAACCCACAAGTTGCCCCCTCTGGTCCCCTTCACTTCTTCCTTAGCTTTACTGTGGAATGTCCTAGAAGGATGGAGGACTGGGGGGAGGGGTAGAGAGGGAAGGTCTGGATGGAGAGGGTTTTAAAAGCACCTTGTAAGTCACTGTCCTGGAGGTGTGTCTGTGAGAGGAAGCAGGGAGGACAATTGAGCCTCCCACAGGCTGCCCAAGGACACCTTCCAAGCATTTGGTGCCTGACTCCTCTTTATAGGTAGGGAAACTAAGCCTGGGAGTTTGTAACCTTTGCTTCTGCCATACCAAATAATAGGGTCAAAGTCAGCTGGGGAAAAGCCCAGATTGGCTGGACCCAAGACATACAGGAGCAGTAAAAGGAAGGGGAGAGTCTGACATGAAGAGGGCCATGGGATGCTCTCCTTCATGGATTCCATCTCCAAGAATCACTGGCTACCTTAAGGACTCAGCTCCCACACCTCCTCCTGCCTTCCCTAGTCTGCCCAGTGGCTAGTGTCTTCCCCTCTGAGATTACCTTCCCTATTTTAGATCTTGTATATACTAATTTAGGTACATGTTGTCTTCCCCATGACATCTATGCTTCCTGTGGGCAGGGACTGTTTGCCTTTTTTTCTTTCTGTCTTCAGCACCTCGCCCAGTGCCTGGCACACAGTTGCTGCCTAATAAAGGCTTGTAGATTGATCGTCCCAAGGTATCTCTCTCCCAGAAGCCCCCTTCTCTCCAAACACACACCTACCATCCCCGAGTTAAGACCCTCTCGTCTTTTCCCCCACAGTGGCACAAACGTGGCCTCCTATTTCCAGTCTCTCCCTCTTCAATCCAGCCTCCAAACTAAATTCAAACTGTTTGTACAACCCCGATCGTGGCATTCCCCAATTCGATAAATCTAGGGGTTTTGGGGTTCCTTCTAGGATAAAATACAACTCTTCAGCCTGGATGTGCAAAGCCCTCCATAAACTAGCTCCAACTTTTCAATTTGTCAATCAACAGGCAGTCAAGAAACAGGTTTTTTTAAGTACCTACTGTGTGCCAGGCACTTTACTAAATGCTGGGGATACAAAAAGAGGGAAAAGACAGTCCCTGCCCTCAAGGAGCTTACAATCTAATAAGAGAAAACAAATATATACAAACAGCTCTATAGAGGATAAATAGGAAATCATCAACAGAGGGAAGGCACTAGAATTAAGAGGGGTTGGGAAAAGGTGAGATTTTAGTTGGAAATTAAAGGAAGCCAGATGGGAGAGGTGAGTGGGATAGCCAGAGAAAACGCCCAGAGCTGAGAGATGGAGGTTCTTGTTCGTGGACCAGCCGGGAGGCCAGTGTCACTGGGTCAAAGAGAACGGTGGACAGCCAGGTGTAAGAAGACTGGAAAGGTGGGAGGGGCCGACTCCTGTTCCCCCACCCCCACCCCCACCCCCATTTTGTGCATTTACTCAAGGTGCCTCATGCCTGGCGGCATCCCCCCTTCATTGTATCTTCCTTCAAATCCCAGCTCCGTACCCCTCCAGGAAAACTCCTCAGACCCTACCTCCCCCTGCTACTGCTTTCTTCCTCCTCAGATGACTGCATATTCATTCGGCTTGCCGGATCCTTTGGTTAAAATGTAAGCTCTATGTAAATTAGGAGCTGTGTTGTTTTCCTACCTTTGTATCCCCAGTAACAAACCCACCTCATCACACTATTCCTGAATAACAACTCACTGTAAGCGTTGCAGAGCATTTCCCTCACAACCACCCTGGGAAGTCATGGTACAAGTAGTGTCATTTGGATTTTACAAATGAGGGCTCAGAGAAGGGACTTCTCCACCTCCACCTCCCCATTCCTCACCAATCCCCCCCACCAAAAAAATAGTGGTAAGTGTCTGAGAACTGAATTTGAACCCAGGTCTCCAGACTTCCAAGTCCAGTGCTAGACCTTGGGATGCTTCTCACCTATTAAGTAGTTAATCAGTGTTTTATGAATTAAAACATGATTTTCCCACCTTCCTTGGGGCCCACAAATGCCTCATTCTGGTTATTCAAGGCAGAGGGGTTGGAATGGGTGGGAGAAACAGTAAGAAAGTGAATTGTAGGAGAGAGAGGACCAAGAAGCACTAAGTCTGGTGCTTGAGCCAAATCCCCCAGGGCTGGGTCAGGTGCTGGTCTGAGGAAGATTCTTGGGTCTCTAGAATTCCTTTGGAAGTTGGCCTGCTGTCCCTTGGTGGCTATATTGCCAACTCAGGATCTCTCCATCCAGAAGGGGGATTTTCCGATGTGTCTCCCTTCCTAGCCCCAGCGGAAGGGGCCCCTCTAAAGGTGATCTGAAAATGACCACAGATGAAATGGGCCTCCCACCCAGCAAGGACTCAGGATCTGCCTAACTGCAGTACGATCGTTGGCAGATCAGGCTGGAGGGTTGAGAGAAAGCACTTGGAGGTGGTCAGAGGGGCTGATTACCATGGTCACTGGCATCCTGAAGAAATCCTATATCCTCATCCTACTGCAAGATCCTAGGCCTGGATCTCTCCTTCCATTCCTCCTGGTATCATTAGAGCAGCCACCTATGTAGCTTAAGGTTGATAAGGATCTGTCTGTGCCTCATTCTACCAGAAGCCCTGAAGGAAGACCAGAAATCAGACCCAGATACCAGCTCCAGACTTCTGGCTTCTCAAGGAAGTAAGGATCAGGGCAGGGCTCCAATTAGCAGAAGGCAAGATACAGTTGTCTGTACTAGAGTACATACACTATATGAAAGAGGAGGTTGTCCTGCTTGACTTGGCTCTGACTATATCACACCTGGAGAAACACCTTCAGGTGCCCCGGCTTAGGAAGGACATTGATTAAGTGGAGAGGTTCAGCGAAGGGCAGCCAGGACGGTGAAAGGCCTGGGGGCACGCCAGAGCAGAGCTGGGTGAAGGAAGTGGGGATGTTTAGGCCACAGAAGGCTTGAGGGTACAGGTGGGGACATGACTGTCATCTTTGAATGTCTGTCCAGTGAATGGGTGGGGGGAGAGTTTGGATTAATTCTATTTGGTTCCCTAAAGCAGGGCCAGGGGCAATGAGTGGAAATTGCAGAGGCAAATATCGGCTGGATATTAAGAAAAACTTCCTTGTGCGAGTTGTCCAAAAGTATAATTGATTGATTGATTGACACGCATTTATTGAGAGCCTATGTGCCAGGCGCCATGCTAGGCACAAAAATACAGTGAATTTCTTCTTTCAAGAAGCTTACACTTAAATGGAGAGCCCAGTAAGTTGAAATATGTACAGAATAAATGGCGAGAATACCCCAAGGGATTTTTGGTGTTTGTTTATGGGTGGTAGCGCTAGCAGTTGGGTCTGAGATCTTTAAGCTGGGGGAAATGACTATTTCTTGGGTGTATGTGTGAGAGGGGAGTCTATTGGAGGGTGGGTTGTTCTAGATGTCATTGGGGTCTCTTCCAGCACTAGCATGCTTAGATAGTTACTTTATCTACTAATACTTCCCCCCCCCCAACCAAGGTATGCATCACCAGTTCCAGAATTCTCTGGTCCTGATACTGACCCTCACTCTGGACTAAGTTACATGTACCATAGTGACAGCTCCCAGTTTCTGCGGGCTACTTGGTGATGCCATTTTCCAACCTTCCTTGGTGCCCACAAACACCCCGTTCTGGTTATGCATGGCAGGATGGGGTGGGATGTGTGGGAGCCAGTAAGAAAGTTTACATCTCACGGAGGAAGAAAGGAGGGTGAGCCACCACCTTCTTATCTGAGGGTTGAAAGGCTCACTCACTTTCAGCAGAAGGTGGCAGCTAGGGGAACCTGGAGTCACACAGCTAGTAAGTGCTGAGGTTGGATTTGCACTCAGATCCTCCTGACTCCGGGGCCGGTGCTCTATCTACTTCATCTCCTAGCCACCCGAAGCTTCTTAGTGTCATCGAAATGGAAGTCGCTCCAGCTAGCAACAAGCCATGCCACGTGTGGACGTCTTCCTCCGCTATTCTAGAGTCTGGACTCCGGGGACGAACGGAGCAAGACCACTGGCAAACCTTCGAATAGTTCGACACAGCCCTCGAGGCTTCCCCTCCCCAAACCAAACATCCCCAGGACTTCAACCCATCGGTTGGTTTAAGCCCTACGGCACCGTCTCCAGGCCTCTTAGCATCCTGGTCACCGTCTCCAGGCCATGCTCCAGGCTGTCGACTTCCTTCCTCAATCATGGTACCCTCAACTGTACACATGCCACTTCTGAATGTGGTCAGTCTAGGCTGGTGCGGGCACACCTCCTTCCTTCTGGATCCTATGTGCCTAAAATCACATGGAGAGGAAGTGTTGCATAGTGGTAGAAGTCAGCCTCAGAATCAGGAAGCGGGTTTGAGTCTTGACTCTTACACCTACTGGTTACATGACCCTGAGCCTCTTAACGTCCAGGTACCCCCATCGACTGAAGAGCTCCCTACATTGATGAAATCACCGGCCCAGGCAAAAAGGAAGTGATGACATTAGCCTTTTATTAGTGTCACAACCATGCCATTAACTAACTCCGGGCTTACAGTTCAAGACCTCCAGATCTTTTTCACAGACGTTGTTGTCTGGCCTCCCCCATGTTCTCTCTCTCATTGGAAAGTGGAATTCTTGAATCCAAGCATGACTTCCCAGGGATCCCTACTGTGACCCCACTCGCCCTGGGGCCAGCCTGCCGAGATGTCTCTTTAGCTCCAGACTCGGTTTCGTTCGGTGTCATCAAGCTTTGCTTTGCAGCCCACATCCCAGTGGGCTCAGCCTGTGGTGTGCCTCCTCATCCTTGGGGCACTGTAGAATGGGTGACAGGAGAGAGGCCTGATGAAACTAGAGGGTTGGGATCTAAAACGAAAAGGGAGAAATGGGGCTGAGGAGGCTCCAAGCATTGGAATCTACCTCATGGTCCCAGGGACAAGAGCGCTGCTTCCCCAGCCCTCTTCTAAGGGTAGGTGGGGTGATGTGAAGCCCAGGCTGAGGGAAAAACTTCGAGGCAGCGGCAGCACCAAGGACCCACCTGCCTTCCTCTTGTCTGTTCTCCCACTTCTTCCACCCAGGCCATGGGAGGTGGTTTTGGGGAGGGGGAAAATAACGAAACCTAAGTCCTTTCAAATAATGTCCACCTGGGAATTACCAAGAAAAGGTGGTTCTTAAACATGGATGGGAACCAGAGAAAAAAGTGAGTGCATGGTACCTGAGAACTGGGCGAGAAGGGACATCTGCAGGAGCTGGGAACCTCCTGAGTCACGCCAGGAGGGGTACATACCTCAGAGACATATTTTCCACATTTCGCTGACTGCTGCTGTCCAAGCGCTCTCTATTTCCAAAACCTTCTATGTATATAAAATGTACCACAGGCGCCTATTACAGTGTGCCGGGTCTTTGGGTGCATTCCCCAGTTCAAAACCCTTTAAGGCTGGGGAGGGTGGAGAGGAGATGCTGTTGATGACGAGGCTCCCCCTCTTTCTGATACACTTTGGGGTTTTTTTCCTGTCTCAGCTGAATGCTCTGTGAACATTAAAGGGAGGAGGATGAAGGGCAGGGGGAAGGGAGAGGGAAGGAGAGACACACACTCCTGAAGAAAATCTACATCCATTTAAGGAATGAGAAACCATCCATCCCCCGGCAGGTCTATATACAGTCATATGAGGTCCCCTTCTTTGATCAGAAGAATGTCCCCATTCGCCAGGCCCTCCGATTCTCAGAAATCAGGCAGATCCCTCGGATTCTGCTAAGAAGCTAAACAGGCAGAGTCAGGACAGCACGAGGGGATGAGCAGCGAGCCTGGGGCCCAAGGACCTGGGTTTGAATTCTGACTCTGCACCTTTTACTATATGCGGGCTGTGTCGTGGTTAAGTCGTCTAGCCTGGGGAGACTGGACTACTCTGAGGTTTCCTTCATCTCTAATCCCATGATTTGTCTAGGACTACGTGGGATCTGTGAAATGATGTTAGCACAACCCCGACCCCCAAGGCCCCTGCCAGAAACCCCCCACGCACTTCCTTTGGTTACTTCTGCCCCGGAAGAAAAGGAAGATGAGCCAGGGTTAAATAGCAGTACCTCCTGTTTATTACAATTATGTACAGTCATATCTTATATTCTGGGATCTATACATGATCACGCACGAGCGCAGCTTTTCTTTGTGAGAAGGACACACTCAGATGTTCCAGGAATCGCTCGGCTGGCGGAGGGCAGGGAGGAGGGATCACGTGTCACCATCAGACCGGTCGAGAACATGATGCGGTAAAAACCCCTGTGTCATTTCATTTCTCCAGGAGGACAACAGGGGAGTCATCGAGGGGAGAGGAGAGAGGCTGAGTGGGACAGCTCTGTTTGGGAAGGCCCTCCGTGCTCAGCAGGGCCCGGCCCACAGCCAGAGGCCCTGGGGCTCTGCTGACCAGTCTGAGCCCCCGATGACCCAACAAAGAAAGGGGAAGATGGAGTCACCCACTTCAGAGACAAGGGGCAAGCAGCCAGATGCTTGCTGCACCAAACCACATGAGGACGTGGATGGGCCTGGGCTGGGGGATGATGGGGAGTGACGGAGAATGATTTCAACGGCAGTGCTTTCTCACCTGAGGAGTTAGGAGTCAGGTAGTTAAGCTACCTGTTGTCATGACCAGTATTAAAGGTGAGAACCTCGGAGGACAGTGGGTGACTCCAGAGCCCTTCGGCCTAACACCTGTGCCAAGCAGATCTCAAAGTCCAGACTGGTTTTAAGAATGAAATGTAGGCAATGGGGGTGCTGGGATATTTAGGTAGTAAAATGAGACTAGATGGAAGGGCTCAGAAAAGCCAGCAGGATTCAGGAAGATCTGCAGGGGCCCCCAGGCTGGACCCAGGGAAAGGGTGTAGATCTCTCCTTGGGCTACACTCATCTCACACCTGGAGGATTCCAGGGAGCTGAGGCAGGGCTAGTGCAGGGGTGAGAGGAAAGCCATCCTTACTGCCTGGCAGTGCCCAGGAAAAGGCAGCACACCCAGTGCCTGGCGTGCCAGGGGCCGGTCAACACTAAATGTGGCGAATCGTAAGAGAAATCACTCCTGTGGAGAGTTCCCTTATCCCCTGACTGAAGGTGCTCCAAGGACAGGAAAGGGGCTGTGTTGTGGGCAGGTAGAGGGGTAGGCGGGAGGGAGGAAGAGGAGAAAATTAGACGGTCCTAGTCTATCTCGTTCTCGTTGCTGGCTCCCTCGGGTCTCCGCAGCTTCTCCACCTGCTCGTTGATCTGCCCATCTCCCCCTCTCCGGTCCTCTGTCTGGACGCCCAGGCAATCTTCCTCATCCACGTGGCTCACGTCCTCCTCTTCCTCCTCTTCTTCCTCTTCCTTGTCTTCTCTCTTCTCCTCTTCCCCCTGCACCTCCATCCGCACCTGGCCCTTCAAATCGATCACCACCTCCCCTTCCTCTTCCGGGCCAAGCAGGTGATAGTTGACCTTGGAGCCCTCAGGGCTGTGGTTCTCCTTCACCGGTGAAGAGGAGGCTGACTCGTTGCTGACGGGAGAGATGTCGCTGCTGCTGTTGTGGTTGGCTACCGTGGGGTTGGAAGGAGAAGAGGACTTCACAGAGATCTGCCAGGATGGGATCTTGGGGGCAGAAGGTGATGGAGGAAACTGCCTCCTGGTGGGAGGGAAAGGGGGGAGGGGAGAGGTCTGTGTTAAAAGCGCTTTTGAAAAGTGCTATTGATACACTGTCAGGGGCTCCTCTGTCCACAAGAACGGCCGTTCCACCCCCTCGACATTACAATGGGGCAGAGGGTCCTGAGGCCCAGAAAAGCTCACCCATAGCCATGCCATGGGGGCAGGACGGGGAAGGGCAGCACTCATCCTGGCTCCCCTTTCAGAAAGGCCAAGCATCACCAAACCTCTCTGTTTGCCCCCACATACACAAACACCAATGTCACATCCAGAAGAGGAAAGGAGGATCTGAGGCTACAGAAGCAAACCTCATGTGACCAAGCTAATCTTTGCTGGAGTTAAGAAAATAACACAAACACCAGCCCCACAAAACAGCTGCCTTTCTACGTTCCCTCCCTCAGCCCCCTCTGGACTGGCCTCTGAGCAGGCTCTTCCATCTCGGTGGAGTACAAACAAGCTAATGCCTGCATAATTCACCAGTATCATAAATGCTATCAAGAAATTCAGTTTGTAGAATTTTCTTGGCTCCAATGTTACCCAACTACCCATTTTCTGCCTTTTTTGTTTTCCAAAAGCACTTCTTTACTGCCTGCATAAAACCCATGAATTTCTCTCTGTGACAGGCGCTCCCCTCCCCCAGCCAGGAGCCCTTCCTCTCTCCACGGCTCTTGCTCACGGCCTGTCCTCCGAGGCCAGGATCACCTTCTCTAAGCAGACAAGGAGGTCCCTTCTTGGAAGGCGGGCACGGAAGCCTCTTTCCTGCCTAAAGCCCCCCATCAGCTTTTCCAAAGACCCCTGCCAGGGAAGGTCCACCACCCTCCCAACAGCTCCTGGTGAAAGTACAGGACAGACCTAGGAGAAAAAGAAAGAGCTACGGGAAATGTAGGAGAGAACTCCTTGTATCTTAGAGAGTTCTGGACATCAACACTCTACTAAGACACAGGTGACTTCTGAAGTTGGAGGGAGGAGGAGGAAGACTTCGGGTCCCTGTACCAAGAAGGACAAGCTTGTAGGCCTGCCCAGAAGGCCTGGTGCCCCAGCTCATCAGGAACACCACCTCCCCAGCCCAGGCTGCAATGAGCTCCAAGCCCATTCCCCTCATACCGGTTTAGGAGGAGTCCTTTTAAGGAATTAATCTCAGACTTGAGTTCATTGATATTCTGTGACTCCAGAATCCAGTTGGTGGACGTGGTGGCCTGAAAGACAGAAGGCAAAGGGGGTCAGACTCAGGCAGCAGCGCCAGCCCCCAGCCCAGGAACCCCAGCAGAATGCCCCGCGGGGAGTCGGGGCTGTGCTGTGGCTTCAATCAGACAAGGAGCATTTCCTGAGCGTCTGCCCACTGCCAGGGATACAGGGATGGACATCATACAATCCCTGCTCTCGAGCTGAAAGTCCTTTTGACGAGACAACACGTTAGGGTATGCAAGATATGCCCAAAATAAACTCAAGGTAAAATGGGGGGGGGGGGAGGTCACTAGAGGCTAGTAGCACCAGACAGCACTCAGTCTAGGGGACTGCCGAGCTCAGGACACCATTCAGGAACCTGGAAAAGACTCCTCTTCCTGAGTTCAAATCCAGCCTTAGACACTTCCTAGCTGTGTGACCCTGGGCAAGTCACTTCACCCTGTTTGCCTTCATTTCCTCATCTGTAAAATGAGCTGGAGAAGAAAATGGCAAACTGCTCATCTAGGATCTTTGCCAAGAAAACCCCAAATGGGGTTACAGAGAGTGATACATGACTGGAAAATGACGGGGGGAGGGGGAAGGCGGGGGGAAGGAGGAAGGAAGGATGCCCCTTCAATGCTCCCTCTGCACAAAGCACCCCAGCAAGCACTGGAGAACTGGATATAGAAGCCAGACAATCCCTGTTCTCAAGGTGCTCACATGCCGGGGGGAGGCTTAGGCCACAAGTCCAGCGGGCCGTAGGCTGCCATGGCAAGGCACGTGTTCATGCATCTTCTTCAGTGGTGTCCGAGTTGGTAGAATCAATCCCATGTCCCTGCTGTGGAGCCATCTGACTGGGTCAAAGACTCTCTTTTCATTCAGTGCCGCAAAGGCCAGGGTGTCCCTTGGGAAGCAACGGCACCATGTTGGTTGGTTCTCTTGTCTCAGGACATTCTGGTGCTGGGCGCGCGGTATGATGTGTCAGTGAAAGAAACGCATCCTGGGCTGTGCTCATAAAGATCCTGTGACTTCCAGGAAGGAGGGGGCAGTGGCATCTGCTCAGTTGTGAGGTTTTAAATGACACTGATGAGCGGGAGAGCTTCCAGAGGAAGGTGACCAGGGGCTGGCCAAGGCCCTCGAGTCTGTGTCACATGAGGATGAGCTCAAGGGACTGGGGATCACTGGCCTAGAGAATCGAAACCTCGAGGTGGACATGAAGGCTCCCTTCACATATGAAGGGTTTTCAAAAAGCAAGAGCCAGGAGCTGCAGGGGAAGCTTCAGAGGCCGACCGAGGGTCACTGTCAGGAAAACCTTCCCAACAATCAAAACCATCCAAGAGTAGAATGGGCCGCGTAGGCAGCCAGCAGAACAGGCTGTGTAGACAGCCAGCAGAACAGGCCATGTAGACAGACAGCAGAATGGGCTACGTAGACACAGTGGGATGCCCTCTCTCTGGCAGCCTTTAAGCAGGGGCTGAACAATGACTTGTAGATGGGCTGAGCTGGATGACAACTGAGGGCCCTTCCAGCTCTCAATCCCTCTGCCTACCCAAGCACCCCCTCAAAGGTTTGACTACAAAGGCAGAGATTCTATGTTGGAGTCCTGGGCCCTACTACTCACACTTTCAAACTGTGAGCTGTGAACTGGCCAGAGTCCACCAGTTTACTGGCATACAGACCGCCGTAGTCTTCCATGACAAACCTTCATAGACCCATGCTCCAGCTGCTAGGCAGCCACACAGAACAGAATCATCTTTCCTTATGAGATCATGATTAAATGTGGGAAAGTTTGATTCTCCTAATTCACCTGTCCACGATCCTACAAAACTCTTTGTGAATGCAGCCCAGTGTGGTGGAAAGGACCATGGCCTTGGGCGTCGAGAGGACTTGGGTTCACATCACATTCTATTCTGGATCAATCTGACTGTTAGGTAGTAGGATCTGGCCGCTGAGGTGGAAAGGATGGGAATCTAGAGAACAGAAGATTCCATTTCTGAATGTGTGATGGGAGGAAATGAGAAGGGAAAGGAGGGAAGGGGAAAAGGAGGAGAAGAGAAAGAAGGAGAGGCAGGCATCACGTGGCCAATGGAACTCAGACTTTGTTAAAGTAGGGATCCAAGGAAGAGTCCATAGGACCCCAAGGACTCTGCGCAGGAAGTCAGCCCAGGGAGAAGACAATGTCCCAAAGAAGGAACCTCGAAGACAGAAAGTCATTTTGCCAAGGAGGAAAGGGAGGAGTTTCCCAAAGAGACGGATGTGGATATACAGGGGCATCAGCTACCCTGGAGTTTACAAGACACGCCCAGGAATGGAGGGGCAGGAGTGCCACCAAAGACTAGTTTTGCAAGGATGTTGGCACATGCCAAGGGGACAACTGGTTAGTATTAAAAATACTAATATGAGACTGCTAAAGCTTAAAATGAACCTGTCAAGCAAAGTAAAAACAAAAAGAAGCTGGCCTGTGGGTTCTACTGCGGAAAAGAGGAGGACCAAAGAAGGGAGAGGAGAGCTCCTTGGGATGGATGGGACGGCAACTGAAAACAGAAGAGACCTGCTCCTTCGCTCATAAACTTCTCTGCTTCGCACGTAAAGCCCTGCACAGCCTGGCTCCTTCTCACACTTTTGTCCACTCCACAGACTCTGAAGTCCAGCTAGACTTGTCACCCTGAGGTCCCTCATGCCCAATGCTCCATCTCCTGGCTCCGGGACACGGCTGTGGCCGTGCCCCCCACACTTGGAGTGTCCTCCCTCTTCACCATCACCTTGTAGAACCCCGTCTTCCTTTAAGACTTGGCCCAAATGATGATTTCTGCAGAAGGCCATTCCCCTTTACGGTTACCATCCTTTCACTCTCTATGTATCTTGTACGTACCTGTTTCCTTATACAGTGAGTCCCCCCTTAGAAAGTAAACTCCTTGAGGGCAAGGCCTGGTTTTCCATTCCTCTGAATCCCCAGCCCCTCACACACAGCTTGGCACCAAACAAATGCCTGATGACTGACAGATTGACATTTTGTTTCTGTTCTCTCTGTCAAAGAAAATCGTCTTAGTACTGAAAAAGAGAGAACAGAAATGGCTAACGAGGAGCTGACATCTGAGATAATTAGGGAAATGGGAAGACAGCATCGAGCTACCCTTGATGACTTGATGAGTTCAAGTTACCAGACCCAAATGAATCAGAACCCAGAGTAATAAAAGAACTGGCAGATGTGATGACCTAGCATCTGTCAATAATCTTTGAAAGAGATCATACATCAGGAGAAGCACCACATGACTGGAGAAGACCAAATATCCTGACTGTTTTTTTTTTTAAAACAAGAAGAGAACTGAATGTGCAAACTATAGGCAGGTAAGTCTGACTTTGATTAGTGGCAAAATTTGATAGTTTACAAATTGAAATAGCAAAGGGTCAGCGTGGATTTGTCAAGAACAGGTCACCACCCCTCAGATATATTCAGGCCTCACTCCTGCCCCCCGCCCTCCACTTCTAGCCCAAGACACCACTAGTCCCTGCTTCTCACCCAGGAGGCTTCAGAAAGCCCAGAGCAGATCCCCACCCCCCCCCACGTCCCCACTTCATACTAAGCTCCTTAGCTCATGCAAAGCACAGTAACCTGAGGCCTGGCTACACAGCCCCTGCTCTGAGTCTCTGGATTAGCACTATGGACTCCCCCCAACCCAGGACGACTTATCCTTCAAGACACTCAGTCAACTGCTCCATCCACTCATGAGCCCTGTGACTCCTCTGATTAAAAACAGCGCCTCCTCTCCCACCCTGGCCCACCACTCCACGACGTATTTTGTCTCCCCCAAAAGAAATTAGTTCCTGGAAGGCAATGGCTCTTTTCTATCTGTGTCCCCAGAGCTCAGCACCATGTCTGGCACACAGTAAGAGTTTAATAAATGCTTCCTCGTTCATCCATCCATCCATGTGTTCATTCACTCATCAGAGAATGCTCTAAATATCACTGCCCTGTATCTTGGCAGAGCATTTGACAAACACTCTCATGCTACTCTTGTGGAGAAGGAGAAATGTGAGCTAAATGACAGTACGATTCAGAACTAGTGAAATGGCTGGACCCCAAGCGTAGCAATTAATGGAAAGACGTCAACTTGGGGAGTCTCCAGTAAAGTGCCCCAGGGATCTATGCTTGGCTCTGCACTAGTCAGCATTTTATAAATGACGGATAAAGGCACACGTCCTGCGCTTATCGGATTCGCGGGTGATGCCGAGCCGGGAAAGCACACAAATCAGATGACTGAGGCCAGGATCCAAAAGATCCCGAAAGGCCTCAAAAAACCAGCGTCCCGAGCACGGGTCGAGACAGAGCTCAGCAGCAGTTCTTATGAAAGAGTGTACCGGACTGCCAGCTCGACGCAAGTCAGCCCCGTCCCCTGAAAAGTAACATGACTTTAAAAGAGGGAGGGAGGCCCGCCGTTAGGAGTCACAGGGTGACAGCGCTCCGCCACGGCCAGTCCAGAGCTGAAACGCGGGGTTCATTTCCAAGAACCCGATTTTATTTTAAATTTCCTTGTGGCCTTTTGTTGGCACATCACAGTCCTCTTCACTCAATCACTTCCCACTCCACCTCATCCCCTTTTCCAAACCCTCTCTCATAACGAAGTAAAAATACTTAAGGAAAATCAGTAGAAAGAGAGACCACAGGTCACAGCACGCTGCACACTCACAGTCCCTACCCACCCACCCCAAGGAAGGGGGCACGAGGCGGCTCTCCGGGACACACAGCAATCACTCCAACTGCCTGCGGAGTGGCCGCCCTGTAGCAGTCGCTGTGCACACCGTCATTCGGGCTTTGCTGACTTTCCTCTACATTTATTCATCCTGGATGTCCCATGTTTTTCTAAGTCTCTCATATTTCTCATTTCCTATGGCACAGAACGATTCTATTTGTGGGCCACAATCTGTTCATCCATTCGCCAAACGATTAACTCCCACTTAGTTTTTAGTAGTCTGCTACCACCTAAAGGGCTACTCCATCTGTCTTGTGGATGAGCCCTTCTCACTACATCTCCCCGCTGTTAGAATGTGAATGCCTTCACAGAAAGGATTCCCTCATTTTTACACACGTGCGCGTGCGCGTGAGCACACACACACACAATTGTCTCTAGTGCTTTGCACATAGTAAGCACTTAATGAATCCCCGTTTGGGGATTCATTTTGATACAAATGGGCCCTTTCAGTGGTTGACCTCTTTTGACGTATAAGCCCAGTACTGGAGTTGCTAGGTCAAAGGGTATGAAAGGTTATGACAAGCTGAGTGACTTTTCTCAATGATACTAAACTGTTTTCCAGAATGGCTACCACCAACGGTATATGCATATGCCCGTCTGTCCACAGCCCCTCCAACACCATTCCCATTTTTTCACTCGTCTTCACTGTGGGACCGTGGGCAAAGCACTTACATTGCCGCAGACGGCCATAAGTGAAGAACAATGTGCTAATCTGCCCTGAGAAGTTTCTGTCCGGAACAATATCAAAAAAGTCATTTTTGCCACTTCGAGAGGTGTGAGCTGACGTTTCAGCTGTTTTCATTCGTTGGTCTGTAATTCTTGACTGTTTACTGGGGAATGGCTGCTAGTCCTCTACATTTTTGTCAATTCCCTGCACACCTTGGATACCAGACTCTTGACAAAGATGCAAAGATTTTTTTTTCCGCATTCAATTATTTCTCTTTTTATTCTAGCTGCACGGATTTTGTTTGTGCAAAAGCTTTTCAATTTTCTGTAATTGAAAAAATTTATTTTGTCCTTTGTGATCTTGTCTCTTGCTTATGAATTTTTCTCCAAAGCCATGGTAGTGAAAGGTTCTTGAGGGCCACATTTAGGACTGATATTGATAATTTGGAATTGATAATTCATCTGGGGATGCCCAGATGAAACTAACCAGACTAATGAAGAGCCTTGAGATGATGTTATGTGAAGATTAGCTGAAGTAACCAGGGATGTTTAGCCTGAAGAAGAGAAAACTCCAGGGGATGTGAGAACTGTCTTAATGTATCTGCAGATCTGTCACCGGAACAGGGAGTCAGGAGCAATGGGGATGTAAACTGCAGAGGCCCTGGGTTTGATGTCAGGAAAACCCCCACATAACAGGAGCTCCTCCAAAGTGGAGGGACTACTTCCAGAGCCTTCCCCATCACAAGATGCTAGAGAGACTGGACGACCCCTCCTCAGAATTCTGTTATGGTCTAACGTGAGTGGACCAGGTGGATTCTGAGGCCCCTTCCAATAGTGAGATTCTGGGAACCCTTGTGCGAGCCCCACGATGAGGGTCCTTATAGACTGGGAATGGGATGGCTGGCTGCAGTCACAGAGTCTTAAGCCTCTAAGCTTCATTAGAGGCTTCATTCACACGGGGGTGGGGGGACGGGACGGGACTGGGCTGCTGTCAGACCAAACGTGATAATGGACGGACTGTCGAGCCCCATGTCATTATAAAGCAGGGCGCGAATGGCAGCTACTATTCTTGTCATGATCCTTAGCGCTCTTCTCATCATTCCACGGGACGCTCAGCCTGGAGCGGCTAAGCACACAGACGAAGTCTCACAGCGCTTCATCTGCCCTTATCACAGTCTACCTTATCCATTATAACGCTTCATAAGCTCCCCAAGGACAGAGGGCATAATACATAAATACACACACACACACACACGCACACACACACCCTCCACATGTGTATGCACACGCACTAATTAACTATTATTTATTTATTGTTTGCTTTCTCCTGCATGAATTGAGGATGCATGCAGCATTCTGGGGTCCGATGTCAGGCACATACCGGGCATCTGTAGGGAGGACCTGCCCACTTATTGGGGATCCCTCTTCCTTCTGTCTAGACGTCATCCTGGGCATCCTTCTCAACAGCAGCAAACATCCCAGGCAAATCGGCATCTCTCTGTTCTCTGCCTCATGTGACGCTGACAGCATCACAACCAAGTTACCTCTGTGATTCTATCTGTTGGGGAATCAATCCTGCCTGATCTCTCCATCCTCCTGCTTCTGCCTCTTGGAATTCTTGGTTTCTAGGGGGAATCAGCAATTCAAGCACCATAATTTACAATGAGCCCTTTCCTGATGTCCTCCCCCGTAAACGACTCTCTAGTCCTTTTGGATCAATGATGAATGTATATGTTTCTCCCCGCCCCAGGAATGCAAGTTCCTGGAGGGCAGAGACAACTTCACATTTCTGCTTGCATCCCGAGTGTTTCGCTGAGTGCCTGACACATAGCAAGCACTTAATGTTTGCTGGCTGCTCACCATATGCATGGAACACATATATGTGAAGGAGGCATCCAGCTCTGCCACGTTACATGTCTTTCTAGCAGGACCACAGGTTGTGAAGGTATACTCTGCTACAGATAGCATTTGCAAAAACTTGCTGTTCCTCTCCTATTTTCTTCCAGGGCATAGATAGAGCTCTTTCTCACAAAGTTTTAAAGAGATGAGAAAGTAGGCACCTGGATCTGTGGTTAGTGAGAGCCTCTGATCACCTTTTGTGTTTAGAAATAACACAGTCCACAATTTATTTATTCTCCCCTCTTTCAGTTATCCTAAAAGTCAATCCCTCAATGTTTTCAAAACTGGGTCATCTCCAGCACAGACTTTCTCATTGTGTAAGAGTGTGATGCAGCTACTCTTCCCATTTTTCCTTTGTGAATGCCATTTCTACTTCTTCACACAGCTCGTCAAACAGGGGTCTGGACTTTCAATGAGTCCAAAGATGGCGGTTCCGCTGTCATTGATGATGAAAATGCTTTGTTATGAAAAAAGCTAGCAGATGCTTGGTTTTCCATTTGTTTGTTATTCTTCCAGACTCTATCAGGCGTGCTCTTCGGATGATCTGTCTGAGTAACGTCTAGTGCCAACCTTTCTAAAAATCTGCTTTCCTCCCCTCGACTTAACTTTGCTGTTTTTCAAGGAAAACGACTCATCATCTTTCTCTGCCCGCCTCCATGAGATCTGCAAATGAATTGATATTTGTGGACCAAAACGGCTCGGTTTGGAGACTGAGTATTCGATGGTGGTTTCAGAGCAACTTAGGCTTCCTCATTGTGGCAACCGCTTCGCATCAGGAAACGGGTCTGTGGTGATTTTTCACTGTCTATAGCTTGTTTGAAGTCACACAGTAGGAACTTAACATATGTTGAAGTGAACAAAAGCAACCACATAGGAAAGTAATGGTCATCACCTGCAGACCACCAAGCATTGTTATATTCTGCTAGAGTAGATTTAAGTATTTCCCAGTTTAAAAGAAACTGTTCCAAAACACTTAATTTCCAATACCTTTCCTGCTAAAAGCAGAAACCACATGGCACACCAAGGAGTAATACACACAACCCAACATCCGCCCCACTTCCTTACAGTAATTCCTGCTGCGATGGACAGAGAACAGGACAGCCACTACAGAAACTGTTTTTACAAATACCATAACCAGTTGAATCAAATCGTTTTAAAGGCCACAGGTGTGCCTGACATGAGCCCACATAGACTCCAGTCAATCTCCAAGTAGTTTTTAAATGGGCAATTAATTAGGGCTCCCCGGAAGGTGGTCACTCCTAAATTTCTCTTCCCTGTCCCAGACAAGGACTGACCCAGACAATTAAAATAAAAAATACAGAACATTAGGAAGAGACATCAGCCAAAGAGGAGTGAACATAGGGTCTTGCATAGAAGAGCTCCATAAATATGTGTTAAATAAACAAGTGGATCACAGTGTGGTCAGGGTCACAAGAAGCTTAGGAGAACCTTCTCTGAGCTTGTAGGTCAGTGCAAAAACCAAGGTCTCACTCTTCAGGCACAAAGAGTGCTCCCACCTTTTGCAGGGGTGCTGCCTTCAGTGTTTCCAGATCCAAGAAGCTGGGCTTGGAAGGACTTTGGTTGTAGAAGTGTACTCACAACACACACATACATATTCGCAAGAGTATATTCCCTCGGGATTCACACTCCAGGCCATCAATGACAGGCAAGAACCCAGGAGCCGCCACTGTTCTGGCTTCTCTAAGACCCTGAAAGCTACAGCAGCACATTAACAAGGGAGCGATTTCTATTCACCGGCCGGCAAAGGACTCAAATTTCCAAACGCATATGGTGCCAGATGCCTAGGATTTAGAAATAAAATCTGACATCTGGGGCTTTTTAGCCAGTCTCTTTAAAAAACAGTTGTAGAAAACTCACAGCCTTTGGTTTTATGTAGGTTTTTTAATTACTTAAAGCTTCTCTTTTTAATTTTTTACAGTGCACCAGTAGGAGCTTGGAAGGCAGATATAAAAACTTACATTACAGCTGAGAAAACACAGCTTTTACTCCTTGGTTTATGGGGTTACCAAAGTCTTTGTACACATGGGGTTTAGATACCAAAACAGCGTGCTTTACATTTTAGCACAGAAGAAAATAGGAAGGGGCGGGAGGACAGAGGGTTCCAAAAAAGAGAAAAAAAAGCGCGAGAAACTTGTAAAGGCTGTTCTAAACCACCAAGCAGAATTCCCCTGCCCTTTCCCTTCTCAAAACCCAACATGTGGTCTTAATCTTAATTCTTAAGACCTGAAAACAGTTTTCCAATTTCCGGAATGGCTTCAGGCCACTGGCAGGCCACAGCTCCAAAGGATAACGGAGCTGTGACCATAAATTGGCTTTCATGGTTTGTTTATGGTTGTGCCGTCGTGTGGGTCCTACTGCACAGAGCATGTTCCGTGGCGAAAAGCAGCCACTGGCCACAAACGAGCCCAGGAGGGAAGCAGCGGCAGCTCTGTGTGTGGGATGGGGACAGCAGGGTACACAGGCTGCATGTCAGGCACTGATAACCAAAAGGCACCCAAATGCTGGTGTCAATGCGGCTGGCAAAGTGGCACCTTTATTCCCTCTCCAGGAGAGGGACTGTCTGGAAAGTCACTGCTTGGATCAGTGAGAGAGCCTGAGCGCATTCTCAGAACTAACCAACACATCCATGATGGCGACAGCCAACATTTACAGAGCACCTTAAGGTCTGCCAAGTGAGAGACATGTGCTCTCACCCTGGACCCTCACCACAACAGCACTGTGAGGTGGCTGTGGAAACTGCAACTGAGAGGAACGAAGTGACTTCAGTGGGGTCGCACAGCTGCTCAAGTGAGGGAGGCTGGTGTCTGAGGTCTGAGTTGAGCACCGTACTCACTAGGCCACCCAGCCACGAAGCTTCTGCCCTTCTGGATCTTGGCAAATACAAGAGTCAAACCTGGTGCAGACACAGCACAGGAGGCTCAAACAGAACCTAGATCGATCATCTATTCTCCGTGGCTCTCCTTTCCCCAGGAAGTTATCTCTGTCTCCAGCTCTTGGAAGCTCGAGCTAGAACGGCCAGAAAGAAAGCACCATCCGGCGTGTCAGGAAGGATACCAGGGGACGAGAGCACGAGGAGGCAGCAGATGGACTCACAGATGGACTTTCAGCACTGCTCTCCTCTCAGGTCCTCTCGGGCACTGACTGGGCTGACCTGCATAACAGCAGAATGCTTTGGCCTGGAGGCCAAAACCTTGTATCCAGATGATAAAGGGGGATGATAATTAAAAGAACATGCTATTTCTCCCCTCAAGGAGCTTCCACTCTAGTTGGAGACACCCACCTTAGGCACACGAAGTGGATTAACCAAGGACCGTGGAGCAATGCAGAAACGAGGCCCCACTAACAGAGCAGGAGAACACGCAGGGCTGACAGAAGGGCCATGTACAGAGTGATGGAAGGACTGTCAGGAGATGAAGCTAAAGCAGGAAGCCTTACTCCCTGCACCAAGGACAAATGGAACCACTCAGCTAGGAGGTGGCAATAATGCCATAACCTCCAGCCTGGGGGCTCGCCGATGCTCAGATCTGGGAACAAGAAGCCTCAGGATATCAATCTACCGGACCGGGAAAAAGGAAAGATGCCAGTGATGTACCCTGAATCCCAACCCACAGCTGCCCATCCCCCCCAAGGGACAAGGAGTCCACTGGATGTGCTGGGCCCTTGCTTGCTTTCCCCTGGTGGGGTGAGGATGCCAGGGGAACAATCAGACGTGATTGCTCACTCGTGCCCTGTGACCAGGCCATCTTCTTTTCTGATACTATATCTCTCTGATGACAAACTTTACTTTAGTTCTTCTTTGCTGTTCCTAATTTGTTCTGTGTCGCAACCTGGGCACTGCCCTTGGAGTCATAAAGAGACTCTAGTGTCCCATTATTCGAAATCACACAACAACACTGGTAGAATGTGGGCATCAGAGGCAGGTCTTCATTTCAAGACATCACCTTCCTGATGTCATCAGTCCTCTTCAAGAACAAAGAACAAAGTTCTTTGAGTACTAACAGCTGCCCCACTGGGGACCCAACCGGCCAGTTCCAATGGGGCAATGCTGCCCCTCCCTCCACAAAGGGAATCATACACTTACACATGGGTGTTCTGCCCAAAGGAATATAAATTTCTTGAACTAGAACTCTGTTAAACTGGACTTTGGTAAAGCCCATTCAGATTCTAATGGAGCTACCTCTACCTGACTATGCCTTAAACCCAAATCATTCTGTTGGTCATTGGGTTCTGATGCTTCTGTTCTGGCCACAAACCTTGAGGGTTTTCTTCTCTGAAATCAAACTTTTTTTTTTGAATAAGCAAATGAGACCATCTTTTGCTTCATTTCTAACCCAAACTTAAATCACTGAGTGGGTGTTGCCTCAGACAAACTAAGACCTGGGAAAGACTTTAGCTCAAAAAGGCCAAGGTCTCCCACTGCATGTTGGGACATCTCCAGTCATCCTGATCTGTATCTTGCCATTGGGCTCAGATGGCTCCAGAAGAGAAAGTGAGGCTGGTGACTTTGCACAGCCCTCTCTCACTTAAATCTAATTCACTTGCAAGGTGTGCCATCACCTTCCTAATGTCATTGTCCTCTTCAAAGGACAAACAACAACCAACATCTCAAAGACAAATCTGGGGTCATTCAGGAGCTCTGCAATTTTCCCACAAGGATTCCGGCCTGTTCTTTTCCCCCTCTATTTGGAGTATTTATCCAAGGTGTCTACACTGAAGGACGAGCTCTGTGGAGTCTGCAGCTCTTGGTCAAGACAACAAGCACTTTTAAGTCACTTGATTCTTCTTCCCGTGTGAATGAAAGGTGAAACTCTTTGGGCGGTTCTCAGTCTCCTCCAGGAGGCTCTGAAGGGCTCCATGACACCAGCATCACGTCATCTATACAGAGAAACACCCGGAGGACCTCAGCAGCTGGGGGATCCCTCCCCTCACCTTGAGTTCTGTCCTGAATCTCCTCCTGAACACCTTCAGTGATGATTTCTCTCTGTCTTCTATCGTTTGAGGAACTCTACATCTTTCTGGTGTATGTACCCATGGGGGACAACCTGTAGGAGAACTTTTCAGGTGGTGGCTAGCTCTGCTGAGTCAAACACTCTTCTAAAACACCAGGTGAAATACATTCAGGCAACGAAGGCTAAAGATGAGTTCTGCTGTGGGGAAGCCTGGTGATCCCCTCTACGAGCACTTCCTCCAGGACCTCGCAGGCTGCTCGTTGCCTCCGGCACAGGTGGGTGATGCTCCACTCATGCCGCTGCTCCCCGCCCTTTGCTCTCTCAGCATCATTCCTATCCCTACCTCTGGAAGCACCCTCCAGGCTGGGCTGCTGCGCCACCAGCGGCTCTGGCTTGCTTGATGAGGAACAACAAAATGGGGAGATTTTTTTCCACCTGGCCCTTCTCTGATCTCCTCTGCCTCCTCTTCCAAGCTTCCCTCTTCCATGCTCTTGGGGATGACTCTGCTTAGATGAATCTGCCACCAGACTTTCTTCAAACCTGTTTGATCTGCCTCTGTGACCCCCTGTTTTATGAAGGGATTCTGCTCATAAGCTCCCGGGAGCTAGCATTTACATAAAGGCTTGTGCGTTACAAATATTCCCTCACGACAACCCTGGGAGGCAGACGCTATTATGATCCCCATTGTACAGATGAGGAAATTAAGGCATGAAAGGGCCAAGTGACTTGCCCTGGGTCATGGAGCTAGGAAGAATCTAAAGCTGGATTTGAACCCAGGCCTTCCTCACTTCAGTCCCAGCGCTCCCTCCACTATGTCACCTAGCTGCCAGTTTTTCTCTAAGAACCCAAATTTGGAATACTGTACACAGAAGTGCTTTCAATCAGAATGAGAGTCTGATAAATTCTCCTGACATTAGCATGCCTCAGGCTAGAAAACCTGCAACATTCACTCCATCACTCACTCAGCATTTATTGAGTACCCTTGATGTGCCAGGACTGTGCTAGGCACCAGGCAGGCAGCAACAGGAGGAACAGACCCTCCCCTGAGGAGTTTATGAAGGAGAACAGCCACGCACGTGTATGCACACAAGTGTCTGTGGGCATATCATTCTCCCACAGATCCTTGTATACACGTGTACACATATACGCGCACATGTGTTTGTGGGCATACCATTCTCCCACAGATCCTTGTATACGCATGTACACATGTACACACACGTGTTTGTGGGCATACCATTCTCCCGCAGATCCTTGTATACACATGTACAGATATACGCACACATGTGTTTGTGGGCATAGCATTCTCCCACAGATCCTTGTATATACATGTGTATACACACACACACACACACACACACACACGTTTCTGGGGATGCCATTCTCCCACAGATCCTTGTATGCACACGTACACATATAAGCACACACGTGTTTGTGGGCATAGCAGTCTTCCAAAGACCCTTGTATACATGTGTACACATATATACACACATGTGTTTGTGCGCATACCATTCTCCCACAGATCCTTGTATATACATGTGTATACATATACGCACACACGTTTGTGGGCATACCATTCTCCCATAGATCTCTGTATATACATGTGTACACATATACGCACACACGTTTGTGGAGATGCCATTCTCCCACAGATCCTTGTATACATGTGTACACATATACACACACACACACACACACGTGTTTCTGGGGATGCCATTCTCCTATAGATCCTTGTATATACATGTGTACACATATACGCACACGTTCGTGGGCATACCAGTCTCCCACGCATCTTTATGTGTACATGTACACATGCGCTTGTGGGCATACCATCTGCCCATGGGTCCATGTATACATGTGTACACATGTGTGTGCATGCATGTGAATTACAGCAGTAGGAGGGGGTGGGCCAGGGAGGCTAGACAGAAAAGGCCTCAGCTAGACCGCAGCCACTGAGCTGAGCCTAGGAGGAACCCGGGGATTCGAAGCAGGGGCAGTGAGGGGGCAAGGCATCCCGGCTGGCCACAGCAGACAGCCAGTGCAAATTTCTCTTTGGCCTCTCTGTGATGGTGCTTCTCGATCAACAGAGGCACGTGAGAGGGCTTGGGCCTGCGAAGGCCTTCAGAGACCACCTCACTCAACTCCTTCACTTTCAGAATGAGGAAACAGTCACAAAGAGCCAGGGACCTGTCCAGGGTCACAGACAGGGGTGGGGGCGCTGCATTGGCAGGATCCGCACCTCAGGCCTCTGCCTCCAAAGCCGGGGCTCTTTTCACTTCACCACACTGCCAGGAGAATCAAACCCCAATCGAACTTGAATAGCACCCCCAGCCTCACCCCCTTCCTGCTCCATGGGCACGGGATGCGGCTGCCCGTGGGCTCCGCGGGGAGTTTTCCTTGCCGTGGCGGAGGTACGACAGATACTATCATCAAACGCCAGGTCAACTCTCCGGTGCGGAACTCCCTGCTCTGGACAAGCAGTGTTGATGGATATGGCCACTCGCCAACCTTAGGGGTGGGGCTACTTCTGACCAGGACCTAAGGAGAGCAGCCCACGACACACAAGGAAGAAACAAATCGAGTCCCGAAGTACCTTGGAGGCAGCCAGTTCCTGGGTAAGATCCTGGATTTTCTGTTGCTGCTGGATCAGCATTTCTTGGACCGAGGCTAACGTCGCCTGTAACTGAGTCACTGTGCAGGGAGAAAGCAGTTACAGCTTGGTGAGAGTGGCCCGCGGAGGTTCCCTTCTCTCTCTCTCTCTTTGCGGCTCGCTCTGATTTATCGAGGGACGCTCCCTCTTCCTCTCTCCCCTTTATAATTCATCTGCACTATGGGCAATCTACCTGCACTGCATCTAACCTCCAGTATTTCTAGTTTATCTTTCCATTGTAGACTTGTCTATAGGCAACAGTATATCCATCCAAAACCTCTCCCTCCTAATTAGATCTACTCAGGATTTGCTCAGCTCTCCCAACTTCGATGGTGTTTGCATCATTCATCTAACGGGGCCTCACACGTGCCCTCGTGGAACTAGCAGAGAATTTCCAATTCTGAAATAAAATGATTTGCCTTTCCTTCCTGATAAACACCCCCAGGAAAGACTAAAAATAGCAAAGCGGGTTTCTCCAGCTGCTCCTCTTTCTTACCTCTCTCCGCGGTGCCCTGTCCCCTCCCGAGGGTCAAGGGGGCCGCTTTCCCTGCTGCCGGCCGGCCACCCCCATCCCTTGGTGCACGGGCTTCAGATGATTGCTGAGGCAGACCCCCCACGGGCCCCGGGCCACACACAGGAGAAACTTGTAACTTGGGAAGGTCTTCTGCCTGCCTTTGTTTTTAAGCCAGACCTTCCATCCCATAAACAAGTTCAGAAGGAAAAAAGCCCACGGGCATGACAGGTTACAGCTAATCTGGGCCATCACAGGGTGCTGGGGAACGAGCGGGCGGGAGCCCCATGGAGTCGATAACAGAGAAGGTGGCCGGGGTCGGAGGAGCTGCAGTAATTACAGACTCTCTTGACCCCGCTTTGAATTCTTAGAGGGAAGGGGGAAAAAATCACCAAAAAACCCCCCTGAAAACCTCGGAGAAGCAGAAATTAAAAATGAACTTTACAGCCCCTAGAAAGGCTGTCATTTTATTCCCCTTATTAATATTCTGAGGTTGGGAGCCTTTCCGTAAAAACATAATTAATTGAGGCCTCGCCGACAGTAAACAAGCAATTTCAAATTAAACCGAAATGACGGCGGCTTCATTTGCAAATGTGAACAGATTCTCGAGCAGATAAATGAAGTCACCGCATAGAGTGGAGGCGGAGGGGGGAGGGGGGGCACAGGCAGGGGGCTCTAAGGGGCGAGCTGATGGAGCCATCAGCCTCTACCTGTCTGCGTCATGCTGCCGCTCATCTCCGAGATATTCGCCTCGATTCTCTGAAGCTGTTTCCTGTCCTCCTTGCCTCCCATAAGCAGAGGGAGCAGGTACTTCTGCAAGAAGCAGACGGGTGTCAGCAGTGGCCGCTTGCCCCCAGCTCCGGCCCCTCGCTTCCCACAGACACCCCGTGCTCCCCGGACCAGCTCTTCCTTTCCCATGACCTTCCCTCCCAAGCCAAGTCTCAACAAACACCTCACAAGAGTCTTCTCAAAGTTAGGAGAGAGGCCATTTCTGGGGACCTCTGCTCTGCTGGCTTACTGCAAAGTCTATGGCTATGTAGGGGAGTCCCAGGAAGCCCACCCCTAGTCTGTGAGCTCTCAGAATAACCTCCGAATCATCTCCTCCAGAGCTGGACTCAAACACAAGGACTTCTGACATACATGAGAGAGGCTAAGAGGGCTGCGGGAGAGGACGTGGAGAAGTCACAGAGCTGCCAAGAAACAAAAGGTCAGGCAACAAGCTTCAGCAGGGGAGAGAGGACTCAGGAAGAGGAGGAGGAGGAGGAGGAGGAGGAGGAGGAGGAGGAGGAGGAGGAGGAGGAGGAGGAGGAGGAAGGCCTGCCCTGAGCCCACTAAGCACCAGCCAGGCAGGCGACCAAGCAGCCAGCATCCAGAACGGGGAAGCCTGCCCCTAACCCAACTCTCAGCTGGCTGCTTGGGAAGGAGGGGGATCTGGGCCCCGCAGGTGTCTCTAAACTCTTTCCTCGGTCCATCATCCACCTGGGCCCCACAAAAGGAGGAACAGCAACTTCTGCATTAATAGTTTCTTACTGGGGAGGGAAAAGGAGGTGACTCACAAGAGGTTTGTGGGAGCCACTCCTAAGAGAAGCCCGTCACTCAACATTTCTACGTAAGCACTTTCTCGTCTGTTCTGCAAAGTGCTTTTCCCAATGGCTGGTATTAGCTCTTGCCCACAACACTGCTGAAACACGTCAATGGCAAAGTCACCACTTGAGTGGAGAACTCGGGAAGTTCAAAGCCAGGAAGCTAGTGGGTACTCTGAATAAGGGTCCTCCTGAGGAGGGAAGACAATTTACACGGCCCCTGGCTGAGGCCTTCCATGCCTGTCCACAGCTGGGCTGCTCCTTTCATTCAAACACCTTTTTTTTCTATTCCCAAGCCACTCGATCTCTCAAAGGCCATCTAAAAGCTGAGAGAAAGACCTAGGGAGCTCCCTCTACCACTGACATCACCGTTCCTGGGCCTGTCCCCCATCTCTCGCCTACCTCGCCACTCCCACAGAGAGAAAGAGACCAGGACTTACTACCAGCATCCAAAGACACGTCTTCCCGGCTCTATCAGTGGGACATTACTGGGTCCTTGGCCTGCCGAGTGGGCGGCTATTTAACCATTCCTTATAATTTAGAATAAGAGGCACTTCTTTGAAAAGACTTTCAGGAGTTTACTCTTCTTTCTACTCTGACCTAGTGTTTAGACTGCCGTTTTCTACATACAACAACACATGAAGGAGAGTGCCAGGATGGGGAACTTTTTGTTTAGAAGTTTTGATGCTGAAATGTCCATCTCTGGCACTGGACTTTACATAAAGCTATCTCCTGTTTCTTAGCCAGCCAACAGCTTTCGAATTTGGCAAAAACTAGGAGTCGTGCAGCAGGGGTGCACCGTGGCTAGCAAGAGATTTCAAGCTTAACATGAGTTTAACGCTCAACAAGTCCACTGAATGTGATCGAGGGGACTCCAGAATCAAGTGGGGGCTCGACTAGGTGGCCTCCCAAGGCCTTTCGATGATAGGATTCTCAGATGAAAAGCGCTTCTGAATATCTCGATGCTGGCAAAAGTAGCCCTCGTAGAGGGGAATGAGGGCAGGGATGGTGGCAAGGGCATCAGCACCAGCGTCCCCCATTCACTCCTCATCCCCTGTGTTCTCGGGGGCCTCCGGGAATAAGCACACTCAGAATGACTCCAAACCACAGCCCAGCCTTCTCTCAGTCAGACTGTCAGCTCCTTCTAGGAAAGAAGCGCCAATCTGAAGGGCCGCCTGGATAGCCCACGTTATTGCATCAAAACTCTTAGCAGATTTACGGCCTTCTTCAATGAGCAGAATCTTTGTTTATGATTAGACTTACATGCAAAAGAATATGATCTACACCCCATATAAATGGTGGAAGGACGGACTGACCTCTTAGACGTGCTCATGGTTCTGGTCACCCTGGCATCCACAGACATAGAATGCAAGTTATCTATCTGTGGCACTCTCTGCATCTCTCACTTGCCACGTTCAAGTCCACAACCTGCTACTAGGGAAATGGTCTTTGGGCCCTTTCCTCGCTCTGTGTGGGGGCATGGGGGGGTGGGGCTTCCTGCCCAGATAAAGGGAAGGAGGCACTGGAAGCAGCACACCAGGCAGCCTTCCCAGGATCTCGGCCAGAGCCACACATACCTTGTAGAGCTGGTGGAAGCCAAAGGCGATCCCTGCCATGATGATGGTCAGAGCCCCATAATCTCGCCATCTCGAACTTGCAGGGTCTAATGGTTGGAGAAAGAGAAACACAAGTGAAGAAAACGGACACCACAGTCTCCTTCCAATTGGAGGGGAGGGAGAGGGAGGAGGAGCTAACTTGCCCAAGGTCACAGAGCTAGTCAGTGTTACAAGCAGAATCCGAACTCCAGTCTTCTTGCCATCGAAGGCAGCCCAGTCCTCTGCTCACTGTACCCCCTTGGGAGTGTCCTCCACAAGGGAGAGAAGGATGAGATGCTATAGCATGAGCCATGACTGAAGGCTCCTGATGGACTGGCTGTCTTAGAAACAGGAGAAGCCCAGGGACCCCTGGGGTCCTCTCTAGCTCAGGCCACAGCAGGGCCCTTGCCTGCTCTGTCCCTGCTCCTCTCCACCAGGATAATGGTCAGCACTTCGAAAGCCTCCAGGACTGCACGAGGGAGCTTTTCCAACCGAGGTCCAGGACACCTCAAACTCCAAGGCCATGTCCCCTAAACAACATTCCCATCACAACAATGTCACAAGAACGAGGAATCCGGAAATGGATTTGGGAGAAGAAAAGAGCAGAAGGACTCCTGACCCTCATTAAAGGAGCATCAGAATTCAGCCAAGCAAAGCAAAAGGGAGAATTCTCATCACTAAATGGGACCAAGAGCCCCCTGTGGTTTGACAGCTTCACACCCTTCCTCCCCTCCCCTCTCCTGCCCTCCAACACACACCCATAAAGCTGCTGGCGAGGCCTCATGATGTCCAGGGTTTTCATTAATAATCCAGATGCAGCAGAATGTTCTTTCTTAAAGTTCAGTAGCAGGATGTGGGCACATACACCAAGGGGGCCTCTGGCCAACAGCCCAACCAAGGCAGATCCAGGACCAGAGCCTTCCCAAGGTTCAGCAAAAGCAACCCCCCACCCCATTCAGCTCTGCTCAATGGGCTTCTGCAGAGACCAAGGCTCTGTCCATCGATCGAGATGCCACCACACTTACTCACCCACTCACTCCCTCGATGCCTGTGGATTTCAGAATGAGATTTGCCAAAGCGAGGCCTGCCCAGAGACGCTTTCATAAAGTAGTAACTGGGAAGTTCTCCCCTAAACTTTCCTCTCAGAGTCTAGGAAACAAGCTCCAAGAAATGCTGCCCAGCCAGGGTGTCCCCAGGAATTCCCATATTGACTCCTAGGACCTGAGGTTTTTAAGAAGGCTCTGAAAGCATCTGGTCCCATGCCTCAAAGGAGTCCCTGCACAACCTCCATGACACCCCATCATCCACCTTCACCCTCATTTAATTAGAAAACGAGTAGATTAGAGAATTGGTGAAGAACACCAAAGGCAGAGTTGGCTGGATCTCCGACCTTGATTTCACAGTCAGGGGAACCAGGGTCAGCTTTATGTGCTTGTTCCCAAGCCACGCTTCTAATAAATACTCAATATTAGGAGAATGGAGACAAGAAAGCATAGTATCTCCCTCTTAGGAGTCAGTATTCAGCTGGGCTTTACTTAGGGCACGAGCTATCCATTATGTGGCCTTAGACCTGAGAGACAGGCGCATTTCCATGCCTGGTGTGTATTCAGAATAACTGACTACATCCCCATTTGTTACTCAAAAATCCAGTGAACACACACAAGGTGAGTCAGCCGCGGGGTAGAGACCAGGAGCAGCGAGCTTCCCAAGCCCATTCTTCCAGGCTCCGAGGGGTTAAAGCCATGCCAAGAAGCAGAGCCAACTTCTGATTGCTCCCACCTTCCAAGCGCCCTGACCCCGGAGCAGAATTGAGAAACACCTGTAGTTCCTTGTCAGATGCACCCTTCACCTCACTCAGCGCTCCCTCCGTTCCTGTCATGCTCACGCTAAGAACATTTTATTGCCCTCTGGTTTTCATTATTAATGAAAAGGGACCAGAATGATCTTTCCTAAAGTTCAGAGAGTCTATAAAGACAAGAAGCCGAAATGCCATTTTACTCGTTTTGGAGATGGGTGATACAACTCTGTCTGGTGGCAAAAAGGGAAAGAGAAGGAAGAGCAGGCCTGGGGAGGGCTCTCACTAGCCCAAGGTGTTTTCAAAGGGAAGAACTTGGACTCCGATACAGTGATAATGTTCTCCAGGTCCTAGTCCAATTCGTTCAGCAAATGTTTATTAAACACCCACATGTGGCCAAAGTCCTCCCTCCATTCTCCCCACCGAACCCCAAAGTTCTTGGATTTCTTCCCTTCAGCTCCTTTCCCCCCATTCCCTCAGATCACCCAAGGGGATCAGAAAGGAGACACGGGGAGGCCACAGAAAACACGGGTCTCCTCCCTGAATCTCCAGAACCGTAACGAGAACTGCATAGGCCTGGCCAGTCGACTTCCTGCTCCAGACTATAAGAGAGGAAAGTGTCAGGGAACGTGAACTGTGAGCTCTGGGAAGAGGACCTGGAGGTGAACACAGGCCAGCCATATCTACAGGAGACTGCAACTCCCCAGAAAGAAGGTGGGAAGCGGTCAGCTCAAGAACCGGAGGTCCCACGTGGGAAGACCTCCCAAGCCAGCACAGAGCTGCTCCTTTCTTTCCAAGGCCAGATCAAAGATCAAGACAGGAATCTGTCGCAGTTAAAAAGGCCAGCAAAGTGACAAGAGCATAACTTTCTATAAGGTCTGTATAGGCAGTGCTAGCTAGCTACCAAGTCAAATCGGTCTCTGAAAGGAGATGCTCGGGCTTTCAAGGGGCCACCATCATGACCATCTCCAAGAATTAAAGGAAGACGGCTGACCTGCAGCTAGGCCCCTGCACTGGGGAAAAGTGCCCTTCCCACCCCCCATGGCTGAAATGTCTCCTTCCTCATCTCCACCTCTTCAAATCTTCAGCCTTTTTCAAGGCCTTGCCTCCTACCTGAGCCCTTTCCTTATCTCCCCACTTACTCAGGTTCTCCTCCCCCACTCCCCCAAAAAGTACTTCATATTTATTTAGCATACAATCTACACTGACTCATCTCCTGTGTAGAGAGCCCTAGGAGAATTTAAATGCCCTGTGGGCTGAGACTGTCACACTGCTGTCTCTGTGTCCCTGGTGCCTAGTACAGTGCCTGGCACATAGCAGGCACATGAATGACACACTATAGAAGCCCATGGGCAATATTCTGCCTAGAGCCCTTCTGGATTCCCAAAGAATCCTGGGACCACAGATTCAGAGCTACAAAACGCCTTAAGAGGCCATCTGGTACTAATTCCTCCATTTTACAAATAAAACGGAGGCCCAGAGAACTTAAGTGCCCTGCCCACAAACTGAGAAAGGCAGAGCAAGAATGTGAATTCAGATCCTCTGACTCCAAACCCTGCTTTCTCTCTCCTGTACTCTATCCCCTTCTCTACTCTGAAGGGACCCAAGCTCCTGGAAGGCAGGGATAACTTAATTTTCATCTTTGTATCTCCGGCACCTCCAGCACCACAGGGCAATGCACATAGTAGGTGTTTAACAAATATCTGCTGAACTGAACTGGGCTAGGATCTGGAAAACTGGGCCTATCCTGGCCATGCTGCTTTAGGGTACAAAACAGCACAACATAAGTGTGATGGCAGAGCGCGGGAGCATCAGTACACCTGGGCTCAGGAAGACCTGAATCAGATCCCGCTTACTGCTGGCTGGGCAACTCTAGGCAGGCCTGCCAGCAGTTCCCCAAACGTAGACTGAGGATCATAACAGCATCAATGTCTCAGGGTTGTGGGGACCACATGAGACAACTGCAAAGTGTTTTTCAAACCTTAAAGTGCTATATAAAAGCCAGCTATCATGGTGACTGCTGCTGTTATTCTCCACTATGGGAAATGAGCAGGGGGCTCCTGCAGCCCACGTCTAAGGCTTCCTCCCCTCAGAAGCTGGGCTCTGGCCAGACATAGCCACACTAGTCTGACTGCAAGAGTCCACTCAGGTGCTAGGCTGACTCATGCCCTCTGATCACACACATGATCACGCCCCTCAGAAACGAAAAAGAAGCCTCCGAGTCACAGAACTCTGTAACAGCTCCTGAACTGCCTGCACAGATGGCGAAGTCCCAGCAGCCTCCTGCCCACTGCCCTGGACAGGCAGGGCCCAGGAAAGCCCTCCTCCATGCTACTGTGGAGATCCGGAAATGGCTAAAGACCAGAGTCTGAAATACACCGTCCCACCGTGACACTGCCGTGACAGATGCTGGGGAGGCATCGTTATGGATCAGAGAGGCTTCTGAGGGCTGGTGAGGCGCTGTTTCTGTGGTTAAACGGGCTCCAGATTCTCAACAACTTCCAAGTAACCTACAGGGCACAGGATTCAGCACTCCCAGGCCACTGTCCTGACTAACACTGCTAAAACAGGACCCGGTCTGAGGCTAAGCCCTATGGGGAGTGGCATTCAGCCCACCTCCCAACTGTGAGACCTGGAACAAAGCAGTCCATGAAGTTTCATTTCAACTAATGCCTCATTTTCACAAAACCAATGAATGACATCAGGTGCGGGTTTTCCATTTAGTGGAAAGTGAAAGTTACAGAATGGCGGAGGGATTGTCTCCTTCCCACCATTCCCCAATGGGATGCCCTCTTCCCCATCTTTTGACAGACTGCCCAAGCTAGCATTACATAGCGCTAAGGTTGCAGAGCACTTTATATGTCATCTCATTCAATCCTCCCAATAACCCTCAGAGGTAAGGGGCTATGATTACCACCATTTCACAGCTGAAGAAACTGAGGCAGGGGGCGATCACCCAGCTGGTGTTTCAAAAAGATCTGCGCTCAGACCTTCCCACCTCCAGGCTGGGAATCCTCTCAGAATCCCCTTCCTCTCCTGCACCACCATCTCCCGATCCCCCCAAACAGCTACCTGGCATTGTTTATCTTGTATCGACTTCTGTAAACATGGACATGTCCTCTCCCCCAGCAGCCCAGAGGCTTCATTCCCTGGATTCTGTAGCCCTAGCTTCGAGCATACAGCTTGGCACACAGCAGGGGCTTAATAAATGCTTATAGATGGATGGAAGATGGGCACTTCAGAGGTTTACACGAAAGGTGAAGTGACGCAGTGTATGTAAAGTATTGTGCAGGTCTTAAAGCAGTGTATAAATGTCAGCCGTGGTTTATATTATTAGTGCTTTGTGGTTTACACACGTCAGCTCACATGGTCTTCCCACCCTCCTGGGGAGGAACAGAGGGTCATCATCATTTTCCAGAAAAGGAAACAAAGGCTCCAGTGGTTACATGACTCGCCCAGGATCACACGGCCGTAAAGAGGACTTAAGCAGCATCGGGATGCCAGGCCCACTGGTCTTTGTCCCCCACCAGCCTGCCTTCCAGATCCCAGGGCACTCCCAGCCGTCCTCCCTCCCTTCTCCCCCAGTGGAGGATCTTGCCTCACCTCGCTCTTTCATTTAACTTGTAATACACTTTTTTATCCATGTCTGGTACTGTTTTACAGCACTTACAGCTTGGCATTTCATTACACTGTTTTGCCTTGCTCAATAATCATTTCATGTGTATTAGTCTTGTTTCTTCAACCCAACAGTAAATTTCTTGAAAACAGGTGCATGTTTTCTGTTTCTCCTATATACCCCACAGCACACAGCACAGAGCAGTGCTAAACATATCATGGGCACTCAACAGATACCCTCAGATTGCCTGACCGACCCAGGGACAGCTGTGCTTGTCTCTTCTGGGGGTTAGCCACAGCACTGAAAATCTTGGAGAAGCTCTTCCCACTATCCAACGTGCCCCTGGAGAAACACACTGATTTTAACATAAGCCTGAGGATGAGATGATTAAAAAGGTAAGCCTATTTTTTAATAGCATAGAATGAATTTCAAAGCTCCTACTGCCTGGGGGGAAGCCAACACACCACTTGGCAGATTACCGGGGGAGGCTAGGAGGAGCAGAGCAGGGTCGCCTGAGCAGAAAGCAGAGCTCCAGTGACAGTGACGAGGTCCAGCCTCTCTCTTCACCAACCTTCCCTGAACTCTGGAATAGTCAAGGATGGCACCACAGAGACTGCACGAGGGAAAATCCCACAGGCCTGAGACTGGCCATGGGTTCTTTACAGCGGGTCTCGGCTTGGGGATGCACCAGGCATACGTAACTTATAAAAATGGTCAGCACTAAGGTGAGAGGTGGCTAGGGCTGCTGACCGCACTGAAGAGCTAACAGGAAAAATCCTTCTCTATCAACACTGAAAAAAATCAAAAGGTGACTTATTCATGGCTACAAAAGAAAGATGTTATGGTACCTTAGGAATAGTCACTCAACCTCTCTGATCAAATGGCCAAAATATTTAACCTAAGTTAATGGCCAAAGTGTCAATCATTTATATCTGAATTCCAAGACAGGCACATAAACGAATGAATCAATGAAGGAATAAGTGAATGATGTAAACTAGGTCACAGGTCAGCCTAGTCTGTCAAGTATCAGTATCAAGGACACCTTGCAGAACTGGCACTGACCACGCTCACATTTGACACCCCTTTCCCACCCTAATCTCTCTGGGTGTAAATAAATGGAGAACAAATCTAAGTCTGTGGTGGCTTGTCATTCTCTTATATGACTGACATGTATTAGATGCCTACTGTGTACCATGAACAACTTACTGAATGTAGTACTTACTGAAGTAAGTACTTACTGAATGATTTCCTTCAGGCTCGCCCTTCACACACTGAGCAGACTGGCCTAAGCTCCACAGTTGGCCTCTCCCAAGTCTCCCTTTGGCACTCATGTATCACCTCCATGGAGCATTCCAGAAGTCCTCCAGCCTCCACCGGCCTCACTGTTCTCTGGACTCCCAAAGTACTTCTGATTTTTTCTGGGCATTCTGGCCGTTAATCAAATGACAATGTCATACAAGATTAACTGCTGTGTCCGTGCGTGTGTGTGTGTGTGTGTGTGTGTGTGTGTTTAGAACAGAGACCCCACATACACACATATACTACTCATGTGTAGCTAAGCAAGGCCTGAGAGTGTAGTAGGCCCCAAACAGAGCCCGACTGCATTGAAATGGGGTCGCTACTCCCGGTTCCCATACTCACTTTACCTGTACTTGCTAAGATCTGAAGAGCAGTTAAATTTCCCCAGTAAGAGAAATGCTGAAAAGGCACTAGCTTTCTCATCTGGAATTTGGAGCTGCTCCCTGCTTCGCCTCTCTCTTCGGGTGGCTGGGATGCCCACGTGACATAAGAGAGGCAGGAGCCCTGAAAACCATCCACAAGATAGGACAATTCCTACTTTATGACTCGTGTGCTCTTAGCATGAGCTGGCTCTGTCCACGAGGAAGGAGACTTGAGAGCTCAGGATGCAAGAACATGACTCTTCTCGAGCTGCTTGTGGAAAAGAGACTGCTGTCTGAAACATGGGCCCCGGGAGATCCCTTCAAGGTCACCCAGGGCATCTCCAACAAAACGAGGGAGGGAGTCCGGCCTTCTCGGGCTTTGGCAAATGTCTTGCGTGTCTCTCTATCTCTTCCTTTCTGTCCTCTGTCCTTCCAAAAGGCCAGAGATGGGGGGAAATGGAATGCCAGGCCCCTAGACAGAAGCTACTGGGACTGGGCTAGGAGTAGATCTAAACCCAAAAGGAAGACGTGTGTACGGAGGCCATAAATACCTCATGCAGGGACACAGACAATGCCTTGGCGATGAGCATGCAGATTGCACACCTAGTTCAGAAACTCCCCTGAGTTTGCTTGTAATTAAGGGGGTTAGAAAGGTAAAAAAATATATAAACCCAATTAATCATTTAAATATTTAAAGTCAGGTTTTTTCCTCACTGCAGGATCAGTATATTTCATAAAGCCAGCAGCCGACAGCCCTGGTTTTTACTGGGGTTCATTTTAGAGCATGTTTAAACTAGTCAGATTGAGTGATGCTTCTAGCAACTAATCGCATGTCAAATAAAAGATATTTTATGTAATAAATTACCGCTACAAGTAATTCAAATGTCATTTATCAGTTTTATTATCAGTCAGGCAAAGTCTTGTTTCTCTATATTAATCAAAATCAAGCTTTTTTTTTTTTTTTTTGGAGCAGTTTTGACACCTCTTGGCAAAAGTACCAAAGGGAAAAGACAGAATTACCCCTGTCGAGCTGAGAGGAGCAATGTAACGGTTTAAGAATGAAGCTAAAGGGAGAGAACTAAAAACTCAATGTATTTAAAATTATAATTACTAGGATTTTTACTCCAGTGGCAGCAATGGAAGGATTTTTTTCTCTGACAGAATGCTTCCGATTTTCTGGGCAGGGAGAATTTTTTAAACATATCTCTCTGGGAGAAATCTCAACATGTTGATGCTTTTACTCCAAGAGGTGTGGGCATCAGAAACTCTTTTAAGCAAGTGAACTAGTGGTTTTCCTCCTGCCAAAAAAAAATCTTCATTTAATCATGCTAGTCCACTGAACCCAGGCAAGTTCACTGAGACGCTGGCCCAACTCTCTGACCCCCTAAAGCAATTTGTTCTGAGCAAAGAGTAGCCCCGTATCCCTGGAGACCTATTTATATTAAGCCATGTAAGGAAGCAGCTGGAATCCAACAGATGTGCCTCCTGCAAGAATTCTGCCAGCTGCCAGTGCCTATCCTGAGCAAGTGCCATTAAAAGGCTGGCCCAAGGACTCGACTAGAGAAAAAGAAGTGAATCCCAATCCGGTGGTTAAGAAGCACCCGTGAAGGGCGCTCAGTGACCCACAGCAAACACCTAGAAGCTGAATGATGCAGAGGAATGGACCAGGCTAACAAGCAGTTGCTATAGACTCTCCAGCCACTTAAATGAAGCAAAAGCCAAACATCTCAGCACGGGCTTCCTCACTCCAGAAGCTTCCTGCCATGATGTGTCAGTCTGGTCAACAAGACAGTGTTTGCTAAGACAAGCCAGGAATGAATGCCTCTTCTAATCCACAGCCTCCTCTTCGAGAGAGCAAGGGAAGGAGAGGGGACAAATGAGATCTGAGCCACGGAGAGAACGTGTCCCCCTTGTACCTCATCCGCTGGGGAGGTCACAGGAAGTCCTCGAAAGACCCTGCCCACATTCCTCTAGCAGCGGCCTCTTGACGGGTTGCTCGACCAAACCAGAAAGGGACGGGTAAAGAAAAGGTAAGGAAAAAGGAAAACAGCTACCAGATGAGCAAAATGGATTTGTCTCTTTGAGGTTTGCCCTTAAAAACCTGATACTTAAAATAATTTTAAACTTGGAAAACAAAACCAAAAACAAACAAACAAACCCATGACACCCCAAAGCCATCTTCTGAAGTACCCAGGGAAGATGAAGACAACACAGGAAAGACATCTGGAAGGAAGGCCAACAGGCACCACTGCAGAATTTCTTTAAAGGAACAAAGAAGGAAGTAGGCTATTTACCAGTCCCAAAGGGCTCAGCCTAGTCCGTGGCACAATGTTCCATGTGACCTGGAATGGAGCTTAGCGTCTACTTAAACATTTTGGGGGTGTATATTGCTGCTATTATCTGACATAATCTATACTTCTAAAATAGCTTTCATAACAAACCTCATGATTAACATTCATACACAATTAAGAGCAATTAAGAGTGAGGATTTTTACATTTTAATTGGGAAACCCCTAGAGAGACCCCACCACAGATGAAGGAATAAGCCAGGATCTTAAAATTTTTAAAAACTAAAAGACTTATCGAGACTTGCTATAATAAAAACTTTAAATAATAGGCAACAAATCAGCTCACAGAGCAGCCAGAAACAGGAGGTAACCTTCCCTGGCAGTCAAAAGCCTTAGTATTAACTCGAAACAGTAAACCGTGGCAGCACGAGGGCCCATAGTCTGCAAAGTGGGAGAAGAGGTTCAACCAGCACCCAGTCTCTGTGATTTCCTCAGCGCATCGAGAGACCCGAAACGCTACACTAAATTTTGTCCTACGGTGGACGAGGAGGATCAGGTGTGTCACATTCAGTTGGGAACAGCCTTTGGGAGGATTTCTCTTTTCCCAAGTTCTCCCTGATGGGAATGATCTGCAAGCTGCAGCAAGAAGGGAAAGGAAAGGGAGGAAGGTGAGCCCAGCCTGAGGCAGCCGAGAGGTCCAGAAGGCCAAAGAGGGCCGAGGCCAGAGAGGCGACGGGTGACTTACTGTACGGCTGAGGCATGAGGTGAGGGGGCTGGAGGGACGCCGTCGGGGCGGAAGGGCCCAAGGACTGAGACTCATCGGCAGCCGTGCCCGACTGCTGGAAAGCCAAGTCAATCTCTTCATCTGTCAGCCCTGAGAGGGAAGAGGAAATGATACGGGGTTAGCGCCTCGCTCACTTTCTGTGGCTTGAACGAACGCAATCTCTGGTGAGACGGGACCCTTGGAGCTGCAGAACATCGAGCACAGTGATTCCTGGGCTGTCGCCTCCTCGATTTTGGATTCTCTGGAACCTCTCTCTGTTGCAATTTAACCTTAAGCGACAGAATATTAGCCTCAATGCTGCTTCCAAATGTGGCTCATTCAATTTCCTTAATTTATCCTTGAGTTTATTGCTGCTTTTGAAGTCGCTCCGTACTGCAATTCTCCATTCTTCCCCCGAAAACAGATACCATCAACTGCAAATGTGGCTCATTTTAATCTGTAATGGTGTTAAAAAAAAGAGGGGAAAAAACTAACAATAATGCATGAAAACAGACAGGGAAACAAAAAACTAATTATTGGGTGAGACGACTAATTAGTCTAGATCGTTTCCGAAGACGGGAATAATTTGCTTTATTTTATGACAAATGCAGAAATAAAAAGAAAAATCAGGACTGTCTGTGATTAGTATGAATGGGATATAGAATGTAAAGAAGAAAATAAAACAAGAAAACAGATCAAAACAAGGCCAGGCCCAAACTTTCAGATGATCATTGCTCCAGCCTATGACAGGCTGTCGCCTCGATCGCCTTTGGCTAGTGTCTGTTTCTCTTTTCTCTCTCTCTCTCTCTCTCTCTTTCTCTCTCTCTCTTTATCTCTCTCTCTCTCTCTCTCTCTCTCTCCCTCTCTCTCCCTCCTCTCATTTCTCTCTCTCTCCCTCCTTCTCTCTTCTCTCTCTCCTTTCTTTCTCTCTCTTCTTTCTCCTCTCTTCTCTAGTCCTCATCTCGCTCTCTCTCTCTCCAGCCATCTCTCCTCTTCTAGCCACTTTGCACATGGCTACAACATGTGGAGAGGATTTTCCCATGAAGGAATAAAAAGCACATGAAAACCTTCCCATGAGCAACATCTGGGTCAGGCCTATAGCTCAAGGCCTTAAACCAGGTTCAGGACCAGAAGTGCAGGAGAGGAGGGTAAGTGCAATGGCCTGCCCTGAGGAGACAAGTGAAAAGGCCTGGTTTTGGGGGAGCTGAAGAACTTTCCTCCAAAGTGAACTGGGGATGTTGGCTGTGTGTGTGTACCAGAGCCCTGGGCTCCCCACTAGGAAAGCAGGCGGGGGCCACTGCCAACATGCAAACACTGCCCTGAGCAGCCCACACTGTTCCCGGAATCCCAGTCTCCAGTCCAGCCACAACACACAGCTTTTAAACTGGAGCAGAGAGCTTTCCACATCTGGTCTGCAGCTCTGCATTTTGGCTCCATTAGAGGCCCACAGCATGGTCTATTTGCCCCTAGGGGTAGATGAAGTATACAGAGGTTCTGAGGATCAGCTTCTTCAAAAGCATGGTGCCTCGCACTCTGTGCCAAGGGGCTAATAGATGGAGCATATTAATGCTTTAAAGCATAGCCCTGCCCGGCCCCATCCTGGTGGGTGTGCGTCCAGGCCACAGAATCTCCTGCTGCTGCTACAGACCAGCACTGCCCAGGAGGGCTCTGGCCCTCTTTGGACTGGCTGACCTGGCCACACATGATCCCGCTAGGGCTGTGCTCCCCTGCAGATTGGTGGACAAGGCCCTAGGAATGCTTAGGTCTTTCAGAATACAACAGGTGAACCTAGGAATGGGCTAGACAGGAGGCATTCCTCATCCTGCTGACCCGATCAGCCTTGCTACTTGGCCTGGCCTCGTGACCACACTGACCTGAGGCTCCTAAACATTGGTCCTTATGGTCACAGAAAAGGGAGGGGAAGGCATGGCCTCAAAGGCCTTCCTAACAAGTATAAATCATTTTAACCAGTTCATAATCAGCCATTGGAGGAGAGAGCCGCACATGCCAACGTCAGCATGGCTGCCGGTCACTGGCACACGGCAGAATTTTATAAACCTGGTGGCTCGCGTGCCTTGTCAGCCGCTGGCTGCAAATGAGGATAATTTTCCCAAAAGGAGCATTCAGTTGCATTCTCATTTTCCCTTTTGGCTCTTTCAAATATAAACAAGTATGATAATGTTTAACACTGGGGAAATACACAGTAAGTTACAGGCGATGCTCCAGCCGTGGGAGCTGAAGCCGGTTAAAGGGACAGGACACTCTGCCCAGAGCTTGGCCCTGCAGCTTTGGTGGAAACTGTTTCACAACTAAAACGTGTCTTTTGTATTATTACAGCAAAGCCCAGCTGGAGTGAAAAAGGACGTCTCTTTTCCAGAGCTTACTGCCCCATGCCCCAAATGTATGCTGCCTGAGATGCCTTCCTCCCCTAGTTCCCCTACAGAATGAAGGACTCAGTTTAAAAGCATTAAGTCAACCAAGACTTCTATTCTTAAAACAGCTGGCTAATTTACCTGTTTGGTTTTTTTTTTTTAGAATAACACAATATTAAGAAAATACAGAACATTGGCAAAGGACTAGTCAGAGCTGAGTGGGAAGCTCTGAACACAAAATGTCAGGGCTGGGAGGGGCCTCCACAGGTCTCCAGCCCAAGGCCCTCATTTTACCAATACCAAGGTCAAACATCTACCTAGCGGCAGAATGGAGAGTCTCCTAGGCCAATGACCCTCCCACTACATCATACCGAATTACAAGAGAGAGGAGGGCAGGTAAGAGCCAGAAGCTGCAGTTCTTCAAGTTTACATAAAGAGGTGACGATACAGACTCCTCTTCCTCCAGAAAACTGCAGACTTTTCCTAATCAAGTCAATGAGGAACTGGTTTACCCTCCCAGAGGCAATAAAGGAAATGACCACGTGGATCCTGGCTACAGACTCAGGTTGGACAACTCTGGAGTTCCAGTGAGATGGCAGAGAATGTCCTTCTGGTCTCAGCCTACTGCTGTGACCCCCGCAAAGAGTCAGCCATCCCTCAAAGATCAGCCTCTACGCTTCGCTGAACGTCCTCTCTCTCGTCTCTCTGTCTCTGTCTTTTCTCTGTAGATTGAGACATCTCCTCGGGACGGTCTTTTTCTCCCAGTCCTGAAGAGTCTCTGCCTTGGGAGAGAGATGACCCCAAAGTCCCTGCCCCCACCACCCACAAACAGTGGAGATCTTCAACAGGCCCAGGATCCAAAAGGTTAAAAGGAACAATAAAGGAGACTGCCAATTGTAAGTGAATTCTATTTGGCTTTGAAAGCTGAGGCACCGGCTATATTATGAAAGGCATCTCTTTGCGTTGTTTACCGTCACCCTGACTAATGCAGACCTTTTTTTTTGTTTTAAATAATCTCATGCAAATTAGACACACACACTTCCTTCCAGTTGATTGCTATCTGCAAGGAATAATCTAACCGCAGAGGGTACCGAGCAAGGACTGAGCACTGAGGAGGGATGGAGCAGACTGGCTTCCTAATCCTATGGCATGGAAGCCTTCTCCCCCTCTGCCTCCCCCTCCCCCGGCCCACTAATTCTTCCTCAGAGCTGCTGCCTTTGGAAGAATTAGTCATAATTTTCATAAAGCCTAAAATTTTCTTTTAGGTTTCAATTTGCATTCTATTACACCAACAGTGTTCCTTGCATTCAGATGCTCTCTCAGGAACTTCACTGCCGCCACTTGGCAATTTTTAGGAGCCACCAACCCCTCTGAAGGCTGTCACCCTGGTCACTTAAACCTTGAATCAACAGAAACTAAAGCCTGGAAGGGCCCATTGGGTTACTGGATGCAGCCCCACTAGTTTTGCCAAGGAAAGGCAGGGAGGAGGGTGAAGAGAAGCTGCTAGGAATAGAAGATAGAGGCTGAGCAAGCAGGAGGATGAGGCTGGCAGAGCTGAAAAGCCTGGAGCCCAGCAGCTTCTTAGAGAGCCCTGGAACGAGGGCTCAGGCACACTTCTCTGTAAGCTGGCTGCCGGTGCTCCATTCCGAGCCCACCACCACCACCACAGCCCCGCTTTGGGAGGGCAGCAGCCACTGTCTCTGGAGGCTGAGGAGCTCCCCCTCCTAAGAAGGCCTTTGGTTTGGGAACCTTATTGCTGCTGCATCTGAAACAGCGGCCTCAGGGCTGGTACTGTACCTGTGCCCATCACTTCCCTCTTCCTAAGCACAAGACAATTTTATTTTGATATGCTTTTCTGGAAGGTTTCTGTTCTAAAGTAAACAAAACAAGAAAGTGGTTGACTTTGTGGGCCTGAAGGAACTGGTCCACCTGCTGCCTCAGGACCCTCCCTCGGGGATCCCAAGGCCCAGAAGCCATGTCCCCAGGACAGCTCCAGGTCCTGCAGATGCCTCCCCTCCAAGCAGCCTCGAAGGTGAGGATCGAAAAGGCAAGTGTGGGAAGCCGCTCACCAAGCCCCAGAGGCTCTCAGTGCTCTGTCAGAGTTTGTCCTAGGGAGGAGGCCATTACCTGGCTCTGCAGGAACAAGGCCGGAAAGCCAGAGGCTGAGGGCCAGGAGGTTCCAAAGGTGCCCTCGACTCCTGATTCAGGTGACCCCTGGGGAGCACAGGGACACACAGCCACCGAGGTCACAGTCACACACACACAAACACACACACACACACACCACACACACATGCATGTGCGCAAGCACATTCAGGCCAGCAAGCCATGGCAAGAGAAAACTTCCCTGGCTGCTGGGAAAAATCTCTCTCAATGAAAAGAAAAATCAACTCACCCAGAAAAGGTTGAAGGGGGAGAAAGAGAAGGGTGGAAAAAGTATTTTTTTTATTTTATTATTAACATTTTGTTGGAACAGTAGAGTGCAATAAGGCCTCTCCGAGGCTTTAAAAGTCGTGGGATGACCTGGAGACCCCTATTTCCCAGTGCCTTGTATAAAATTGAATTTTTTAAACATAAATTACACGTAATGACGACACTGTAAAAACTAACAGTAATGGAAAGCTGTGCTGTATTTCATTAGCCTGTATTATTCCGTGCCACCTGATCCAGCCGGGCCTTGTTTATGAGTTAGTGTGTTAGCAGATGCCGATGGAAGCATTTGCTTCGACCTTGCTCTTCTCATTGGGGCATGAAATTACGACGGCAGCACCTTGATATTACAGCCATAAATACAGTAAACTGCAAATTTAAGCCAACGGCTCCTATTGTCTCTGAACATAAAGCTGATCGGTATTTATTTAAAAGGAGAACAAAAAAAAATATTATATATCACCTTGTTTATGGGACCTCCTCCCCACCCACCCACCCTCCCCCCCTGCACCCCCATAACCTGCCCAACTCACTTGGTGAAAATATTCAACAAGCCAAAAGCTGGTTTCCTTTGCTTCTGATTAAAACATTCTTAGGGCACTCAGCATGGTCTTGGGGGGTGGGGGGAGGTACAAATAGTATCATCCTAAATGGAATGTATTTATTTGAGGATCTGGTAACAGGATTATTCCCCACCCCACCCCCAATTCTAAGAGATCTTGATATGCAAAATTCCAAATAAGTTCTTGTAACTTCCCCTCTCTTTAATGGAGGAAACTTCGAATAATAAGAGAAAAAAGTTGTCGATAAGAAAAGGAGCTAAAATTGAATGCCCTCTTGGTATCCTTTCTAAAAAATGCTCAGCAGGAATGCTATTTGAAAAAGCAACAAAACACAGCCTCCTGCCACTGTGGGGCGGGGGTAAGAAAAATGTCTAACTAAGAATATAATTCTCTTCTCCAAACACAGGGAGCTGGGGGGACTTCCCATTAAAACTTGTACCAATCCCAGTGAACCAGAAAGACAATATATCCCTTAAATACATTAAATGTGGGAGAAAAATCAACACAAAGACAAAAGGACACTGTGATATCACCCAGGCCTGGCTCCCAGCATAAATCACTGTGTTATAAGCCAGGACAAAATGTATTTCACTGCTAGTTTAAAGACAAGAAGCCTGAAAGGTGTGTTATAGACTGGATGACTTCCCATAAGGGAGACCAAGTCTGCTACTCCAATCAAGGCAGTTTTCTCTTTGAGGGGAGCATAGGGGAAGGGGGTGCGGAGGGGAAGAGACACAGACGGTATAATACGTGAACGATCTAATGCCGTGTTTGGGGGGCTCAAGAAGGTCATGGAGGAGAGGGTAGTTTTTTTTGAAAACACCCAAGCATAATTAGAAATCATTCCCAAAGAAGGACCAGCAGGACATTCAGAAGCAAGGCCTGAGTATCCATGGGGCAGCTCCTGGGAGTACTTTTAGCTCTGAATCAGAGAGGACTGGGGTTACAAAGGACGGTGCCCAGGGGAATTAAAGTCACAGCCAAATCAACTCCACTCAAAAGTTTCGGTACATGAGGTTTTGACACCCCTTCCCAAAAGGCAGACAAATTTTCTCAGTCCTAAATTATTTGAAACACACCAGTCACTGAGCTCAGCTCCTTCCGCACGAGGAGGAAACTTCCCTATAAAATTTATTGACCTTCTCTGGGGAGTAGTATAACTGGTGAACAAGACAGAAGTGAGCTGCCCCTCTGTGTAACACAAATTGAGATCTCTCTTACGAGACATTGGGAGGATTTCCAATCAGCATCTCGGAGGCCTATTTTTAGTTCTAGAACCTAAAGGCTTCCCCCCCCCCTTAAGCTCAATGAAAAACAAAGGAGGTCTACGTGAATACTGGGTCATTGACTTTAAAGGGCAAAGCAAAGGGAGGACAAACATTTTCAGTGTCTGTCAACAAACAGGATGGCCTAAGGGGGAAAAGTCCATAGCTACCACCTGTGCCATGAGCCCTCATCCCACTCTGCAACAGAAAGGGTTGGGTTAATAAAAACCCCATAAACATGGTACATACAAAAGGCTACCCAAGTCAATGGCATTCACTTTTGTCACATGGGGGCAACCAAAGTAATCCATAGGCCTCAACTACACTCCCAGCTTGCTCTTTGCCAGGTCACAAGGCTTTGCTTTGAAAAGCAAGGCTCAGAGAATCCTAATTACAGACTTGTGGTGCTGAAGTGGGTGGTGGAGCTCCCATCTCTCTGAGGCTGGCTGGCCGACTCATTCCGGCCCGGTTACTTACGTTACACCAAGCTCTCCTAACTCACTGTCTCCCCACATGATGAGACCTGACCCCTACTGCTCCACTGGTCATTACCTAGCTAGAGTGTTTCATATCTGTGAACTGCCTTTAAAAAAGCATTTAAGACAGTCCTCACAGCTACCACACAGAATAGCCTTAGGACAGCTATCTTCATCTTTAGATGGGAAAATCAGAAAACAGGGAGGTGCAGACTTGCCTGAGACCCCAGAGCACAGCAAATTAGCAGGGGCCTGGAAGTGCTCATCTCTTGCTGGTCTCTGGCCCACTGTTGTTGTACTCATAGCAGCAAGACACAAAGGGTGTTTGAAAAAGCATGTTTTTAAAAGGCAAGCATCTGTTCTATTTTGACACATCCTGGCTGCCCAAATGTTTCTTTCGGCTCTAAACATTTGCTTCACAAATGGAAACGTTTCCATTATGGCACCAAAACAAACATTTGCTTTGGGACAGTAAAAGACAACTAAAGAGTGTTTCAAACATCTCTCAGTAGCCAGATTCTCAAAACAAGGTTATAGGTTGTAAGGCCTGTGAGCCTCAAAGATGATGAGGACAATCTTTTTATTTATCTTTTTCAGAGATGAGAAAGCCCCTTTCTTGGGAGGCAGCATCCATAACAGCATTCTCCAACCGCTCAGGCACACTATGAGCCTCAAATCTGTGGCAAGGTTCATTAGGATCCACTCCATTTAGGATCAAAGAACTGGAAAAAGAACATGGCAGCCAGCTGCTCCAATGCCAACAACATCGCCAACAGGTGGCCAACCAGCCTCGGCTACATTATGTCCAATGACAGAGAGATCACTACTTCATCAAGTCATGCATTCCAATCTGAGCAGCTGTAAATATTAGGGAAGTCATCTGGCTGCTTTTAATTTCTGTCATTGGTCCTAGTTTTCTCTATGGAACCACACAAAAGAAATCTACTAACCTGTCTGTGTACCAGCCCTTTACCAATTAGAGGACAGCTGTAATAACCCCATTCCACTCCCCCAGGCTACAGTGACTGTCCCCAGTCTCTTCACCATCATGGTCGCCCTCTGCTGGGCAGGCTGCAATGTCTCTAGGAAAGCATGGCGTCCAGAACTGAACACACTCCTCCAGAATCTGCCTGCCAAGTGTATCACACACATCTTGCAGTGGGCCTAACTGTGTCTCTCCCTGGTTTAGGATGCCATAAGTCCTCTCATTAGTGCAGCCTTTTTTGCTGAATTTAGTATTTCACCAGACATGTAAGTGGTCACTCCCAGCTTCATGCCATATGGAAATCTCGCAAGCTGACATCACAGTCTTTACCTGGGTTGAAATACTCAAAAATATTGAGGAGGACAAGAGAAAGTACAGAATCTTGTGCCATGCAGCATGCCCCTGGAGAGTACCTCACAGCTGACATCAATTAATTAAATGAGTGCAATGCATCTTTGGCTAAAATTGTTAAACTAGGTGCAAATACACATTTTTCACTGAGACCAGTAGGAGAGATTTTGTTAAATGCCTTGCTCAAATACAGATCCAGTATGTCTATGCTATTGCCTTTCTCTATCAGTCTAAGGAACAGAACAAAAGAAGAAAGGTGAATGATGTGGTATTCTTCTTAGTGAACCCATGCTGATTCTTGGTGATTACTGCTTTCTTTCCTAAGTGATCAGAAGTTATCCATGTAAAGCTGGAATTCTACTAGTCATGATATCAAGCTTTCCAGAATCAATCATTTTATTCAACAAACACCGACAAAATCTACTATGTGCAAATTAGTGGGCATGGCCTATCATTCCCTTTCCTAAATTTGGGACATTTGGTTATCTCTAGGCTTCTGGACATGTTCTCCATGATCACTAAAAGCCTACAAGCAGAGCCTCCTCTATCACATCTGTAAGTTATTATTACTTCATGAGTTAACACTTAGTACCTTCTATGATCCCAGGTAAAAATGAAGATAGGATTTCTTGCCAAGATGTCTGTCTGACTGCCTCGCTCCCATACACTCACTCCAGCAAAAATTGGAGAAACGTACCAGACTAAATAACAATCAAGAAATCCAATGAGAAACAAAAGTGATTGACCTCTTCCACCCCAGAACTGAACAAAAAGTCAGCCAGAAGTCTTTGGGCAGAAGGAAAGGGTGTTTTCAGGAAAGCCAGTGCCAGCACAGGCAGACACAGCCTCCGAGAGCAGAAAACGGCCAGAGAAGCAGAGAGCCTTTCTTTGTCCAGAGGCATCGATGGCACAGGGCTTTCCTGAGAAAGCCCCAAGGTGGTCACAAAAATCCCAAGATGAGAACCTTAGAAGACCTAGGAAGAGGCAGTGTACAGCGAAGCATTCTGACCAAGACAGCCCAGGTTCTAGAAGCTCTAAGATCCGTAGCACTCTGCCCTTAGATGCCAGAGCTGGCCTTAAACTTCAAAGTTCTGGGGTGGAAGGGGGGCACCTAATTCGAGGAGGTGCAGATCAGTACGGGAACCCACATGACACAGGTTGAGACCAAGCAGGGCCAACCACCTGACCCGCACAGCAAAAAGCCCCAATTCAAGAGCTAAAGATGGCAATGAGCAAACCAAAGAAGATGTGGCCTGCCATGAAAAATTATCACAAATCTAGAGATCCTTGAAAAGAAAGTGAAAGTAACTCTGTAACAATGACAAATGAAGACAGAATAAATGAAGACCTAGAATAAATGAAACAAGAGATTTTTTTAAATGAAATAAAAGCTCTGGAGGAAAGAAATAGATAAGGAATAAATTGCTTAGAAGGGAAGTGGTAAACTTTGCCCAAGAAATGGATTCTTTGAAAACCTGAATAGACCAAAGAGAAATCAATGACTCTATGAGTTGGCAAGAAATACTAAAATACAATCAAAAGATAAAAAAAAAATAGAAGTAAATAAACGTAAGCTATACGATATCAGAAACAAATGACCTAGAAAACAGGTCAAGGAAGAATCGCTGGATGTTCTAAAAACCATCATTTACACAAACAAACAAACAAGAAGCTGGACACTCTATTTCAGGTACACTGGAACCTGAGGGCCAAATGAAGAAAGAAAAAAAAATCCCACAATCAAATCCCGAAAGAAATCCCAACAGGCTAAATCCAGAACTCTCATTTCAAGTACCAAGGATCCACAAAAAGGATGACACCAGACCTTGTGGCTTCTATTATAAATTAAAGGACTTGTTGAGATATATTTGAAAAGGCAAAAGATACAGGCTTATAACCCTGCAAAGCTAAAGATATTCTTAGAGGAGAGGAAACATGGGCCTTTAACGCAAGACAGGGCTTTGAGGCGCTTCTGATGTAAAGACCAGAGCTGAATAGGAACTCTGAAATACAAACCCAAGAGTGTAGAGAAACCTCGAGAAGTAAACTGGTGGAGCCATTAGGGGTTGTGTAATCATGGACAGCTAACTTTGTAACAGGAGGAGATCTGAATGTCTTCACAGCATCCTGAGGGTATTGAATAAGAAAAATGGAGGGTCTGATCTGAGTTTGGATTAATTCTGTTTGGAGAAGAAAGTTCCAAGTTTTAAGAGAGGAAAAAGAAGGGACAGTAAAAATACACTAATGTGAGAAAAAGGGGGCAGAACTTACTAATTCTCAGCATAGGAGTATGTCGAAGGAGGCAAGCATGGATGAACCTCCTTTTTTTCTGAAATGGACAAAGAAGAACTGAATGTACATTCACACACAGCAGGATGTTTAAGTACACCAAATTTGAGGAAAAATAACAAAAAACAAAAAGGGATGGGAAAGGGAGAGGACAACACTGGAGAGAAAGCAGCTATAAGCACAAGAGCTTCTTCATTCTGAATGGAAGATTAGAGGGGAAGGGAAAGAAAGAGCAAGTAGCTTAGATTGTCTCTTAGGTACTTGGAAAACAGATGAACAAATTGTGGCATATGATTGTGACACAAAATTATGGGGCCATCAAAAAATTAAGGAGACAATTTCGGAGAACCCTGATAGTATGAACTGATGCAGACTGAAGCTGTCAGAACCAGGAGAATCTCTTATACAAAGACAACAACATGGTAAAGAAAAACAATGCTGAAAGACTTAAGAACTCTGATCAATGCAGGGACCAACAATGTCTCCAGAGTCCCAGGCACAAAAGGAGGAAGATATATATGAGGTTTCTGGGCATGCCCACTGTATGGATTCATTTTTCATGACTAAGCTTATTTGTTAAAGAGTTGGGTTTTTTTTTCTTTCTTTCCACTTTAAATGGGGGGGGGGGGTGTTGAGGTTTGGAGTGGTGGTGGTACAAAAATGTTGCCAAGAAAAGAAGGTCATTAAAGCATTTTTTTAAATGTACAGAACAGAAGGAAGTTCAAATGGAGGCACAGACAAGCAGGACAGTTTTGAAAGTAATGTGGAATTTATGATACTGTTTTAAAAATTAATAACAGCATTTATATAGCACTTAAAGGTTTATAAACAACATGAATTAGAGCTTCAAGTTTTCATACACAATCTTATCTTTGTGTCCTGGTGAACATTAGTATGCCTTATTGGTATTCAAGTTCAGAATTTTTAAAAAAGGAAAAATAAAAATAACATTTTTCTGCCTCGTTTTACTATTTCAACCTGCCTAAAAAGCAAGGACCGGATTAAAGGATATAAATGATTTTTTTAAATAAAAGCTGTAAACTATTAACAACTATGTGAAAGCTGCTTCAAATTGTATAAGAGAAGTGCAAACAAAAGTAACACTAAAAACTCACCCTGCAAATCAGTAAAGATGACAAAAGACCAAGGCCGCAGAACAGCAGGCACACAAATGATATACCCTTGATGGAGCTATCAATTGGTCCTACCATTATGGAAAGCAATAAGAAGTGACTGAAATGTCCCATGTCTTTTGAAAGAGAAGTCTCCCTCTAGGATCCATCCCAAGAAGGTCTAAGCCAGAAAGAGAGGCCCCCATACACCAATACAGTCACAGCAGCACTGTCTGTAGTAGCAAAGAACTGGAAATAAAATAAATGCCTGCTGATCGGGGAATAGCTAAACAAGGGAGAGTACATAAAAGGAACAAAATATTATTGTTCCACAAGAAGGAATATGAGGAATTTCAAGACACGTGGAGAGATTCAAATAAACTGATAAAGGAAGTCAGAAGGACCAGGTAAAACTATATATGTATGTATGTATAAAATGATACACACAACAATGCAAATGGAAACAGGAGCAACAACAAAGCTGGGTTCTGAGTAACTATGATGACCAAGCTTGGCCCAGAGGAAAGATCAGAAAACACCCCCATACATCACAGATACAGTACAGTTAACAACACTGTTAGTTTTGCTGAACTAAATTTTTTTCTTTTTTATTCGTTTTTTTATTCCCCTAGAGATGGTTCTATAGGTAGGGGAGGAAAGAAGGGTACAATTAGAAATGAAAGTAAAAACAAAATATATCAATAAAAAATTTAAGGAGAAATGATTGAGGTAGGGAAACAACACAGTGATATAAAAGGTTCATTTCACAAAGTTTAAAGTAAATGAAACATTGTGTGTGGGTGCGGGTGTGGGTGCATGTGGGTGCGTGTGTGCATGTTTTAAATAGAAGAATCCTTTCTGTACCAGAGGGCTTTGCACATAATAAACGTCTGCTGAACTGGATGGAAATTGAATTCATCTATAATTCTAGGTGACGTTTCTTGTCAGTGACAACACCCATTTTCAGAGAAACCAGCTATGATGTCATAAACCGAGGATGAGAATTCCTGCTGGCCACTGAAATGGAAGGAGTCTGAAGGAAAATGTTAAGCTTCTTTTCATGCACAAGCTCTCAGTAACATACAGGTGAAAACAAAGTAGAAAAATAAATAAAAGTAGAAAAATAAAAAAAAGAAGAACAAACTTCTAAATAAGAATAAGATAGAATCTTTTAACATCTTGGAGACCACAAACTCCTAAGTCCTGATTCCAGTCCTAACTCACGGGGTTCCTTTCACCCCTTCGAATCCCTCAGTCTCTCCATCCATGAAACGGGAATAAAATGCCAGTGCCATACTGCCTGCATCTCTGTACTACCATGTTCTACCAAGTGTTGTTACTGAAAATTTTCCATTAGACATCATCAGTTCTTTAAAGTTATGGAGTAAAACTCAGGAAGTTTTGATGAAATGCCCCAAAGACAGCAAAGCCTAATAATAACAAACGAGTCGCACTGGCACCACAGCAACCGTGTCCCCCACCCCCTTTAGCAGGCTCCGTGCGGGAGCAGCAAGGCGCAACCACAGTTTCATCATCCCCGCCCCGCCACTCCCCGCCTCGAGTCCTCCAAGGGCACCATTATCCCAATGTCACCAGCTTCCCCCGGGCTTCCTGCTTAATAGAAACTCTTTCTGTGGTTCTAGAGATTGGCAGAGGCTCTCAGGGCCTACAGTATGGCTGCAGAGGGCGGCAATCAGAGCCCTCGCCAACGAGTCTCTGGGACTTGAGATGTCCTCACTGGGAGCCCGACAGTGCAAGTGTTAATATCATCTCCTTTTTACAGATGAGGAACCTGATGTCCAGCCATACCGTGGATCGAACACCTAGTAGGTGTTAGAGCTGGGCACCTGCCCCATAGCTGCCCCTTTACTTGGTGTCATGACACCCTCCAGAAGGACCCAGCACTCCACAAGCCCGGAAACGTGGCCGGGTGCCACCACTGAGCAGTACCGGACGTACGAGTGAACACAGGGGTCACTTGGAGGTCGGAGATAAAGGAGCAGAAGAGACACACTGGACGCACTGCTAATCCCTGTCACTGCACATAAATCCAAATGCTCTTTTCTTGCAGAGAAGGAATTGTGCTGAGTGCAGGTGAGCACTAGCAGAAGCAGCCTGTCCTGTGTGTGATAGGTAAGTGGCAGGTCTCGAAGCAGCCCCCTTTGCTCCCATCCCTGGGGGCCACCTCCTCGGGTGTTCCTGAGTGCCATCCTGACAACCGGATGGCACATTTACCCTTCGCAGTCACTGCCAAGCTCTCAGTGCTTCCAAATGACTCCATTTACTTCTCCCTGACTACCTCTCCCTCCCCCCTCCCCATTCCTTACTCTTTCTCTTTTTAAAAAATCTATTCCTGTTTATCCCCAAAGACCAGAATGAAGCAAGCTCTGTGACAATGATGCAATACCTGGCCACAGGTGAGGCCCTGACTTCTCTGAAAACCTAATGAACGCAGGCAGGCAGGCAGCGGCATCGTGCCTGCGTCTTGACAGCAGCCAGGTGCTGGTAAGCGTCGACCTCCAGGGAGTCTTGGTAAACACATCCAGCCAGCCCCTGGATCCTCCAAGTAGATGCATGCACACACATCCCAGATCACACCTTCCCCAACACCGCTCTCACACCTCAAAAACAAATTATGGAACTATCCTCTTCCCCAAGGAATAGCTCTCTCCTTTCAAACACCCAGCTCCTCGCTTGTCTTTCACATATGCAGAACATTCTGATAGGTTAAATGCTGCCATTTAATTACAGTAATGAGGGCTGCTTTTTTTGGTTTCCCTAAACACTCATTTTCCCCTCTCTTGTTTTACACTTAAAGTCATCTTTAACATGTTTTTTCCCCCTCCTTTTTTTTAACTAGTGTATAGTACTTCACACTCTTGGGAGGGAGGGAGGGGGAAAGGGCTGCTCAGCTCACCCTTTTAAGTCTTAACAGATGAGACCAAACTTTAATTGAGCTTTAATGATATCATGTGAGTGGACAAATGGGGGAAAAGCAAGGAGGAAGGGAGGGGAGCAAGGAAGCCTGAGAAAGAGAGTAAAATGAAAGCAGCAGCCCCTTCAGGGAGGGAGCCTAGCACAAAGGAAAGAATGCCCGCTTCAGTCAGAAGATCCAGCTGGGCCCACATCCCCGCTCTCCTGCTAGTGAGACAGCAAGCTAGCTGCATGACCCTGAGTAAGTCATTTCCCTCTCCAGGCTATAACGTCTTTTGTAAGAGGAGGGAGTCCCTTGTGGTTCCCAAGCCTATGATTCCTCCTCTGTAAAATGGAAATAGTATCACTTATTCTACCTAACACTTCACTCGGTGATTGTATGGAAATCATATTGTTAACTAGAGAGTGTTATGTAAATGTGAGCTTCCAATTAATTAATTAGTTTGTGGGCCAGGACCAAGGTCAGGTCTAATCTATTTAGTGACCTCCTGGACAAGGTAGCTTCTCACCAATAAGTTGTGGAAAGGACCAGGTTAAGGAGCTAGTTAAAGCACCCTGAAGCAGAACAGAAATACCCTTCTCTGCAATGGGGGTTAAAAGAAAGGGCCCTGAAGCAAATTTCACCTGCAGAGATGAGGCTTCTTGCCAAGCAAATCTTTAAAAAAATAACAATGTGTACCTTGCGCTTATGGAAACTGCAATTCCTAAGTAAGACTCCCACCTGCTGACCTAAGTCTGCCTTCAGTCCTGACGATGGTATCAGAAACAGACATTGCGAATGGTCTCTGTGCTGCAGACATGTGGCTACAATCCCACACATCTATCCCTATCCATCCACCTGTCCACCCCACCCAACCATCCATCCACCACCCACCCATCCACCCCACCCACCCATCCACCACCCACCCAACCATCCATCCATCCACCATCCACCTATCCACCA
>CM053622.1:807873816-807923253 GCA_028646595.1 Phalanger gymnotis | reverse complement strand
TGATATGCATGTGGGCTATGTTGAATTGCTTGACTTCTTAGGGAGGGTGGGTGGGAACGGAAGAAAGGAGAGAATTTGGAACTCAAAGTTTTAAAAACAGATGTTCAAAAACAAAAAAAAAAGTTTTTGCATGCAACTAGAAAATAAGATACACAGTAATGGGGCATAGAAATTTATCTTGCCCTACAAGAAAGGAAGGGAAAAGGGGATGGGGAGCGGGGTGACAGAAGGGAGGGCTGACTGGGGAACAGGGCAACCAGAATATAGGCCATCTTGGAGTGGGGGGGGAGGGTAGAAATGGGGAGAAAATATGTAATTCAAACTCTTGTAAAAATCAATGCTGAAAACTAAATATATTAAATAAATTAAATTTAAAAAAAATCTACAAAGCCAAAAACTAAAAATCCTCAAACAACAGAAAATCCTAAAAATCAAAGGAGAGATTAACAAAATTAAAAATGAAAAACTCACTGAATTAATAAAACTAGAAGCTGTCTTTTTTGGGAGGCGAGGGAGGCAGACAATAATAAAATAGATAAGCCATTAGCTAACTTGATTTCTAAAAAGTAAAAAGAAAACTGAATCACTATCAAACATGAAAAAAAAAGATGAATTCAAAACTAATAAAGAATAGAAATTATTAGTGGCTATTTCATCCAACTATGTCAAAAAAACCAACAACCTAAATGAAATTAACTTTTTATAAAAATACACATTGCCCAAATTGACAGAATAGGAAACAAATTACTAAATAACTCTATCTTAGAAAAAGAAATTGAACAAGCCATTAATGAACTCCCAAAGGAAAAAAAAATCCAAGACCAGATGTATTTATAAGAGAATTTTACTACACATTTAAAGAACAATTAATTTTAATACCATTTAAATTGCTTGAAAAATATAGGAAAAGATGAAGTCCTACCAAATTCCTTCTATAATACAAATCTAGCCTTGATACTAACCAGAGAGTCAAAAATGAAAAAGAAATCTATAGGCCAATATCCCTAATGAATATTGATACAAAGATTTTAAATAAAATATTAGCAAACAATAGCAACATAATCACAAAGATTATACACTATATGATCAGGATGGATTTACATCAGAAATGCATAGTAGAAAAATATTTGGATACATGTAGACATATATGCATTAAAATTTTTATAATAAATATAAAACTGATAATATAGCATATACATTATATATTACAAAATATTAGGATGTTTGGAAAATTATTAACATAACTAAATTGATCACAGAAACAAAAAAACTGAAGATAAAAAAAAGGTTTTTTACAAGATATACCACTAGAAAGCATAGGAATATATAAAACTTTCCTCAAAATGATAAAAAAAATTACCTATCTAAAACCAAGAGTAAGCATTATCTGTAAAGGGAAATAGATAAGAGGCCTTTCCAATAAGATCGGGGGTAAAGCAAGGATGTCCATTATCACCCATGCTATTCAGTAGTGCTAGAAATGCTGGCTATAGCAGTTAAAACAAGGAAAGGAAAATGAAGGAATAAGCATAGGTTAAAAAGAAAACAAAATTATCACTTTTAGCAGGTGATAAAAAGGTTTACTTTAAGAACATTAGAGAGTCAGCCAAAAAACTACCTGAAACATTAACAACTTCCTCAAAATTGCAAGATATAAAATAAAAAGACACAAATCATTTACATTTCTGTATACTGCCTACAAAATCCAGCAAGAAAAGACAAAAGGAGAATTGTCATTTAAAATTAACTACATAGAGTAGAAAATACCTGTCAAGACTCACACAGAAACAATGTGAACACAATTACGAAACCCTCATTACTCAAATATAGACCTAAATAATTGAAATAATTGAATAAATTAATTGCTCAGGGGTAGACCAAGTCAATGTAATAAAAAGGACAATATTACCTAAATTAATTTATTTATTCAGTGTCATAGCAATCAAACTACCAAAAGATTACTTTATATAACTAGAAAAAAAAACACAATAAAATCCATCTGGAGTAACAAAAAGCCAAGAATATCAAAGGAATTAATGAAATAAAGTGGGAAGGAAGGGTGACATCATAATCAAATTAGAGGAGCATGGAAAAAATTACCTGTCAGATCTATGGAGAAGGGAAGAATTCATGACCAAATAAGAGATAGAGAGGTTCATAGGAGGTAAAATAGACAATTTTGGTTAAAAAAAAATTTTAAACAAAACTCACGCAGAGAACCTGAGAATGGGGGAAAGTCTTTGTAGTATATTTCTCAGATAAAGGTTTCACTTCTAAGCTAGGAAACTGATGCAAATTTATAAGAGCCATTCCCCAACTGATAAATTTTCACAGGATTTGAATAGGCAGTTTTCAGAAGATGAAACCCAATCTCCCAATAATCATATGAAAAAAATGCTGTAAATTACGAATAGAGAAATACAAATTAAAGCAACTCTTAGATAACACCTCATGCTCATTTGATTGGCAAAACTGGCAAAAATGATAAATGCTGAAGGAGATGCCAAAAACAGATGCATTAATGCACTGTTGGTGGAGCTATGAACTGGTCCAGCAATTCTGGAAAACAATATGGAACTATGCCTAAGTTATTAAACTGTGCATACCTTTTAGCCCAGAGATATGTCAACTAAGCCTATGCCCCCGAAGAGATCTTTAAAAAAGAGGAAAAGGACTTATGTGTACAAAAGTACTTATTAGAGCTGGTTTCTACAGTGACAAAAAACTGAGATAGTATCCATCAACTAAGGAACCGCTGAACATGTGAGCTGTGGTTTATCAATACGATAGACTACTAGCATGCTATAAGAAATTATTAAAGCGATAGTTTCAGAAAAACCTGGGAAGGCCTTATGAAATGCTGCAAAGTGACGTGAATAGAACCAGGAGAACATTTTATAAAATAAGAACAATACTGAGAAGAAAAACAACTTTGGAAGGCTTAGGAACTCTGGTCTAATGAACAAATCATATTTCAGAAGACTCAAGATGAAACCTGCTATCCACCTCTCCATAGAGAGGTAATGGACTCAGGGTGCAGATTCAGCTATATTTTTTTAGACATGGTTAATGTGGTAATTTGTTTTGCTTTGACTATACATGTGTGAAACAGATTTTGCTTTTCTTGCTTTCCCAATGAGGGCTGAAGGGAGAAAGTAATGGAGGAAGAAAATTCAGAGCTGAAAATTAAAAAAAAAATTGAATTGAATTTTTAAAAATTGTACGATGAAGCAATTTTAAAATAAAATACAATTACTCTCAATTGTTACTGAATTGTTATATGAACGAAACTTATCTCACACACACACACACACACACACCTTAATAAACATGTCATAGACTCGTCACCCATCTACTAAGCTGTAAGCTCCTTAATAAATCAATCCATCAACAAATCTTCATTAAGCATCCACTAGGTACAATGCTAACTCCCAGGGGAGATGATAAAATTTTTATATGATACAAAGCCCTGCCCTCCTGAACTGTATGGTCTAGTAGGAGAAGTCACATCTACACTAACTTCCAGGGTCTGGGATTTCATCCAGGTGGAGATCTCCTCTACCAAGATCACAATCCCTCTAAGACTCAGTAGATAGTCTCTGCTAATTGCTATGGCCAAAAACAAAAACAAAAAAACCCAAAACATTCTTCTGTAGCCACTCTGGTAAAGAGCCTCAAGAGCTCACTATAGGCCTGATTAAAATCAATTCAACTGAATAAACATTCATTAAGCACCTATTATGTCTAAGAGAGGCAGCATGGAGTAGTTGAATGGTTGGAGTCGGCTGCTGATCAGGAAGACCTGGGTTCAAGTCTAGCCTCCTACACATATCTGTGTGCCCCTGGGCCAGCCTCCAAGACCAGAAGTTGCAGACCAAATGCTAATCTGCTTTAGTAGAGGGGTTTTCTCATGGGGAATTTCCTATGTCACAGGAGGCAGAATTGACAGGATTTGAGGGTTGAGGGGCAGATATGAGTCAATAATAATCTCAAGTGGATCTCTTGGGTCTCTCTACACCAAATACGATAGGAAGACAGTTGGAAATCAGTAAATGCTTTTACTGTATTAAACTTAGATCTCGGAGAGCACCGTGGGTCCAGGGTAGCGTGACGTGAGTCTAAAACCACTCTCGATGGCTATATCCACTGGGACAGAGAGCAGTGCCGAGGAAAGAACGACTCAGGAGATCACAGATTTAGAGCCTCGAAGGCTATAACTGAGGGAGGTCCAGACTGCTGAAGTGACTTGTCCTGTAAGCACAGGTAGCAAGTGGCAGAGCTGAAATCTGAACCAGCCCTGTCGACCTTACAAGGTATTAAGCTCCTTCTCTGCCCCCTCCCCCAAAAGGTGCTCTCATCTGTTCCTCTGATATGGTTCTTGCCTGCACTAGAGCTCTCTCCTCTTTAAAGGGCCATGTAAAAAGAAAGTTCCTAAATTAGGTTAAGTATCTGAAACGGACTCCAAATGGAGGAGTCACAGAGCTCTCAATTGCGTTCTGATCCAATTACCTCTGTTTCTAAGTGCCTGTACCTCAAGCCCCACCCGGGCCCTTCCTGCCAACGCCCCCAAATTCCATAATCGCGTCTGGTGAAGTGACCGCAGCTCTTTCAGCCGAGCCAAGGCAACTCTGTGCATTGCTAAGTGAGCCAGGACCACGGGGCGATCACTGGTCAAGCGCGTTTCTTGTTGGCCGCTGGCACGCTGACGGGGCAGGAAGAGCCCCATTTCTATACGCTTCAGTTTTCACAGAAAAGTTGAAATTTGCGCAATTGTGAGATTTAATTTATCACAGAGGCTCATATTTGTCTTCTCTCTCCTGCCTTCCCCGCCCCCAATATTGTTTGGAATGGGAAACTTCAACTTTCTGGATGAAAGCCACTGGCTGCAGGTACTTCACAAACAGAAATATACCCAAGTCCAGCCCAATACCAACGTTCTCTTCAACCATCTAATTATGGAAAAGTTCCATTCAGGGCCTTTTAAGCTAAAAAGCATAATTAATAGTAATGAGGAAAACAGCCACATTATGTGCACAGTGCTCCAGAGGAGTGTCGACAGGGTCAACACTTTCCCCACCCCACCCCCAAACATCTGGAAACCAAAAACAGCTGTTGGGGAAGCCTGGCAAAGGCCCACTTAGGAGGAGGGGCCAGGAGGGGCCCATCCCCACACTTTCAGGCGCATTACTTACTGTGAACTCTCAGAGCCACAAGCCGCTCCCCTTCGAAATGGAATAACTAGCCCAGGCCTGGGAGGAAGGGGGTTCACTTTACAATACAAAGCATACTGTGGCTAACTTCAAGATGACAAAACTGCTAGGCAAGAAAATACAGCATCTCGTTTCAAGGAAAAATATAATGAACATATTTGTGACTAACTGAAATTCATCATACTGGACTTCCCGAAATCTGTTTCACAGATTAGTTAATGCTAATTTTTTAAACTGGGATTATCTTATGGTAACTGAAAATCATATGGATGCCCCATCTCACACAATACCCATCTGAGCCCTGAGGACATGAAGAGATCACTCCCCAGTGTCACTGACAGCTCTCACCCCCAAATCAGGCTCCCATCCCCCTTTGCAGATTTCCCCTTCATATGCTCTCCTATCCAAGCAGAGGGGCATGCTCGCTGTTTCCATCTCCCTCCTTTCTGCAGCGCTCTGGCTACTCCCAGGCATAGAAGCCTCCCCTTCCTCCCTCCTTTCTCACGGAACTCTGAGCTGTCCTCAAAGCTGAGCTCCAACACAAGGCCGTTCCTGAGCCCCTCAGCTGTTAGCCCACACACCTACTTACGGTACTTGGATACAGACTGGACAAGCCCCCGAGAAATAATATCAAATGGGTAAAATGCCTAAATATGCAGCACAAAAACACTTCTGAAAGTTTTTGGTAATAGATTATATGTAAGTATTTACTCTTAGTTGAAAGAACCCAAAGGGCAACAGAAAGATGTGCTGCAGCATTCATTCATTCAATCAAGGAACATTTATTAAGTACCTACTATATACAATGCATTATGCAAATAAAACAAAAAGTCTTGCCCTCCAGGGGTTTATGTTCTACTGAGGGAATACAACAGATAAGTATCATTTATTCATCAATACCATTTGAGAAAAGGTTGAAGAGGATGAGGGAAAGTTATCTGAAAGACAACCCCAGAGGAGAATGGAAAAAAGATAAGGAGTCTATGAGGCAGAGCTGAGGAGAGAGGACATTCTGAGGATGCAAAAGCCTGGAGAGCGGAGATAGAGCGTCCAGTCTAAACAACAGCAAGCAGACCAGTTTGGCCACGGGAAGGCTGGGGGGGGTTCATTTTACATGCCCCAAAGCAGAGTCTGTATCTTGTCACAGAGGGCATAGGGAGAGAACCCCCTGAAGATTTTTGAGGTTTGGCCACCAAGAGGAAGAAGGACCTGGAGAAGAGAGCAGAAGCAAGGAGACCAATGCGTAATCTACAAAGTAGTCCAGGCAAGAGGTGCTAAGGCCCTGAACCAGGGCGGCGGCTTTGTGAATGGGGAGTGGTAAGATTTAGCAACTAAATGGATGCTGGGGGCAGGCAAGAATATTGAGCAGGACTCCGAGGCTGCAAACCTCAGTGACTTGTACCCTCAGCTTTGTAGGGGGAAGATGACAGATTCCATCCCAGAGCTCATGGTGCCTATGGGATATCTGAGTAGAGCTGTCCAGTAGTCGGCTGGTGATACAGTAGGTCTGGAGCACAGGAGAAATTAGATTTATAGATCTGAAAGTCATTAGCATAGAGCTAAATGAGCCCATGGAAAGTAGTGAGATCACTAAGAGACCACGTGAAGTGAGAGGACGGAGCCTGGATACGAAGGCACAATTATGGGGCAGCAGACGGATGATCAAGCAGAGGAGACTGAGAAGGAGCAGCCAAGATCAGAAGGCAAGAACACGGTCAGGAAAGCCTAGAAAAAGGGAAAGTATAGAGGAAGGAGAGGTTGTTGTCCTTCGCTCTCGAGGACCCCAATGACATCATTATGTTGGGTCAAGGCACAGAATGTCCAACTGTGGCCAATCAGACCAATACAAGCTTGGAATGCTCTAGCACGGGTAGGGCACAAATATTCTGTGTGAACATTTGGGGTGGACTCGAAATCTGCACATCTTGTGTTTCTTTTGAGCCACTGCAATTCTGTTCTGCCCAGAAAGCACAGCCCCTTCTCTGACGTGGGAATGCCATGCTGAGCGGTCCTGTGCCAGTATCTCCCGTGTCACACCATCAATTCCAAAGTTCTTCAGAGAGACCTTGAGATTGTCCTTGTATCGTTTTTTCTGACCATCATGTGAGCACTTGCCCTGTATGATTTCTCTATAAAATAGTCTTTCAGGCAAGCGCACGTTTGATATCCAAACAGTGTGGCCAACCCCCTGGAGCTGTACTCTCTATCGCAGAGTTTGAATGCTTGGCAGTTTAGTTCGACTAAGGACTTCAGTGTCTGGTACCGCATCCTGCCAAGTGGTCTTCAGAATCTTCCTCAGACAATTCAAATGGAAGCAATTCAGTTTCCTGGCATGGCGCTGGTAGACCGTCCAGGCTTCAGAGGCATACAACAATGAGGTCAGCACAACGGCTCTGTAGACCTTCGCTTTGGTAGTCAGTCTAATACTTCTTCTCTCCCACACCCTCCTTTGTAGCCTCCTAAACACTAATCTGGCTCTGGCAGTGTGTGTGCCAACCTCATCATCTATGTGGACATCCCTGGAAAGCAAGTGAACTCATCCACAGCATTCAAAACTTCTCCATTTGCTGTAACTAATGGTTCTATGTATGGATGGTGCGGGGCTGGCTGCTGGCTGCTGGAGAACCTTGTTTTCTGGGTGCTGATCATCAGGCCAAAATTAGCATGAGCGGCAAAGAATCAATCATACTGTGCTATATCATGGCCTCAGAGGCTGCACTGGGTGAGTGTGCACTCAGGGAAAAGGTGGTAAATAAGATCGAAAGCTCCTTGACAGGGCGAGGACTGAGGAAGACATCATTAGATTTAGTAACTACAAGACTGTTGGAAATCTTGGAGAGAGTGGTAGGATTGAAAAGTCAGGAGGAAGGGGTGAGGAAGTGAAGGCAATGAGTGCAGACACAAGGCCGATAACTTTGTATGTAAGAAATGCAATAAAAGTCAACGTTCCTCTGAGAGAGGAATCCTTGCTTCCTAGAAAGAAGGAATTTCACACAGAGCCAGAGAACAGAACCTCACCCCTTCGAATCTACATTTAGGACTTTTCTTGGAGAATTCCACTGGGATAATGCCTAGACCAGAGATCTTATCCTGGGAAGAAACTCCCTCCCCCAGCGCCTGTGGGCACCTTCTCTGCAGCTAAGCAGTCCCTGAGTACTCCAGGTGAAGGCACTGCCCAGAGCCACCCCACCAGGGCTGGGCAGGCCTAGTTCTCTATCCACCTCACTGTGCTGTGTGTCTCCTAATTCCATAGGTTAAGAAACAATTCTCTCTCTTCCTCTGGAGCATAATCTCATAAAACATACACTTAAAAAATTCTGTCTCCAGTTACAGACAAGAAATTCACCATTTTAAAAGTACATTACAGTGAGACTTCAATTATATATGAAACGTTATAGCAGGCACTCTAGGTTAGAGCCATACTCTATTTTCATAGGCAATAAAATAACTAGCATTTAAACAGTACCTACTATGTGCTAGGCACTAGCATTTCACCAATATTATCTCATTTGACCCTTGCAACAATCCTGGGATGTAGGTTATTATCCCCATTTTACAGCTGAGGAAGCTAAGCAAAAACAGAAGTTAAGTGACTTGCCCAAGGTCACACAGTTAGTAAGCATCAGGCCAAATTTGAAGTCAGATCTTCCTGACTCCAGGCTTGGCACTCTGTGCACTGTGACGCTTCCTAGCTGCCTCAGAGACTCACATTATTGTAGACCTAGAAAGAACCTGAGAAATCAATCATGTCTCCAAATACACAGATAAGGAAACCAAGGCCCATAAAAGTACACTGATAGCCGTATGTAGGTAATCATCGGTTTTTCCAGAATTTCCCCCATCTCTTGCCTCCTGATAAACAAAACTCCAAAATAAGCCCAATTCTCTAATTCTCTGCAACTTACACTGAACTCCTTACTTCAAAGGATTTGAATTATTGCAAAAAAAAAAAAGTTTCTTGGATTCACTTGAATGGAAATGGCATGTTTTGCACATAACAGAAACTCAGATGTTTGATGAACGGTTCCTACCACAAATAAAACATGGCTAGAAAGGGAGGCACTGTCTTCCCCCATAAACCCATCTCTCCTCCAAATGTTCTATCTACAGAGGGCACTCCCATTCTCAAAGGCTCTTCCCTGTCCACAGCCAGTCAGCTGCCAGGCTTTGCTCATTCTACCTGGCTCATCTCTTTTCTTGTCATTTCTCATTTGGGCAACTGGAACAGTGTCTTAACTGGTCTCTCCACCGCTAGTCTCTACCTTCTCCAATCTGTCTTCCACACAACTGGCAAAAGAATCTGCCATAATCAATCCATCAACAAACATTTATTAAAGGGCCATGATGTACCAGACATTGGGCTAAACCCTGGGTATACAAAGAAAGGCAAAAAACATCCTACTGGGGGAGTCAACGCAAATAAATCAGTTGAGTAGAACCTTCGATGGAACCCCATTCCATCTAGGATAAACTATACACTATTTAGCCTGTCATTTAAGGCCCTAACACTTGGCTGTAGCCTATGTTTTCTCTCTGTCTCTCTCCCCCTATCCCTCCCTCTCTCTCCTCCCTCTCTGTCTCTCTCTCCTTCTCTTTCTCCTCCTTCCCTCTCTCTCTCTCTCTCTCTCTCTCTCTCTCTCTCTCACTAACTGGCCCCTCTGGCCAGAGTACACTAGATCTGTCACCCCCTCATTCTATGAGGTACAGCACTTCTTATCCAGCCCAAGATTACATAAGCTGACTCATATTAAGCTTGCTATCCACTAAAACCCCCAGCTCTTTTTCAGACAAACTGCTAATCACATCCCCCCACTATTTGCATTTACAAAGTTGACTTTTGAAAGCTCAAATGTAATGCTTTGTATTTATCTCTACAGAATTCCAATTAAATTGATGCAGCCCTATGCTCTGGCCTGGCAAGACCTCTTTGTATCCCAAATGTTATCCAGTGTTTTAGATGTCAATCCCTCCCAGCTTTGTGTCACCTGCACATCAGACGAGCCCACCAATTTGTGTTCTCATCCAAGATGCTGATAAATAGATATTAAACAGCCCAGAGTGAAACACAGACTCCCATGGAGACCTCCTGCTAAGCTAGCATGGAACCAGTGAAGACTATTTTGAGTCTCTTAACTGGACATTCAACCAATTCCAAAACCATCTAATTGTTACAGCTGAAGTCTTTTCCACAAGAATGTTAACAGTTACTTTACCAAATTCTCTGCTGAGATGTGGGCATTTGTCGAGGAGAACCCTCGCCTGACTTGCCAGGTGAGTAACCAGTGTGCTCAATGACCGCCAGAAGCATAGGTGCTGGGACCTGTTCTGGATGAAGTCAAGGCAACCCCTTTTCTAGAGGCTCAGTTCTAACACCAGTTTTAGAACTGCTCGCTCTAGGATTTTCCTAGCCATCAACGTCAAGTATGTTGACCTCAAGTCTGCATTTCCTTTTCTTGTCCCTTTTTTGAGAATGAGGACATCTGTACATCTCTCATCCTTCAGTACGCTTCTCTTATTCTCTCCAACCTCTCAAATATCACCAATGATGGTGCAGCAATCACAGTGGCCACTTCTCTTAGTACCAGGCTGCTGAGGTCATGTAGGTCAGTCGGTAAACACTTCTCAAGCACCTACCATGTGCCAGGTACTGCGCTAAGCACCAGGAATACAAGAGAAAAGCTCTCAAAGAGCTCCCATTCTGATGGGGAAGATAATATGCAAACAACTACGCATAAACAAGATAAAGACAGGCTAAATTACAGATTAAAAGGGACCAGGAAAGGCTTCCTGTAGAAGGTGGTTTTTGGAGCTGGGACTTGAAGGGAGCCAGGAAGATCAGATGGAGTTGAGCAGGGAGAGAATGTCAGGGGTGGGGGTTCGGGGGGCTGAGGGGGAGACAGCCAGTGAAAACGTCTGCATTCTGGAGATGGAGTGTCTTGTGTAAGAAATCCCACGGAAAGCAGTGTGGCTGGATTACCAAATGGGTGGGGTGAGGAGGTAGGAGAGATAGGAGAAGCCTAGAAGGGGGAGGAGGCAGGCTATGAAGGGCTGATCCAGGAGGTGAAAAGGAGCCACTGTAGTTTTGGGGAGCTACAGTGGCAAGGGGAGGAGTGATACATCAGTCTTCTCTTTAAAATCACCTTGGCAGCTGGGTAGAAGATGGGACAGAGTGGGGAAAGACTTGTGCTCTGGTCCCTGGAGCCAAGCGACTGGAATTCAGTGAGGCATTCCTTATTTCCTTATTTGTCCTGAGCACGGGTTCTTTGCTAGCTACTTTCTGTCTTGTCACTAAAGATCACCCTTCTGGACAGAGAAAACAAAACAGGAATTTGGTACTTCTGTCTTCACTTCCCTGCCAACCAAGCACTCGTCCCGACTCCTTCTTCATGCCTCCCTTTCCCTCAATGTGGTAAAACCCAAAAACACTACCCTTTCTGCTCTCCTTAGGTCCCCTGGCCAGCCAGCCTCAGCCCGCTCTGACATTTTTACAGGACAGGGCTGCACTCTCATGTTCACTCTCTGTTCCCTGTCCTTGCTTCCATCTTCTGAACATTGTGGTTCAAATACAAGTTGGTTGGAGAGTTCTCTGTGCATCCACATCAACCTCTTTAGAAAACTTGTGTTTTTTCCTTCTTACTGGAATTATTTCCCTGTGTGTCTTGATAATTTCCCACCTCTCCTTTGCTGACTTCCTTGTGAACTCTGAAGTCTACTTTCCCCAAATCTTGGGTGCATGTCGGCCCATGCCCAGCTTCCTCACACTTCCCTCTCACAAACTCTAGAAGGAATCGGTCACTTCTCTCCTCAGAGTTCTCATCATTCTCAACTCAGCAACCAGATTCTCCCTGTTAGTAAGAAATCAGACCCAGGAAAGAATTCCTATGGGTTCCTCTGCCTTCTGAAGAAGAAATTATCATTAAAAGAAGTCAAGCAGGTAGCTGGTGCTGTTTTTGTTTTGGGGTGTTTTTTGCAAAAAAAGATCTCTAGTATGTATCTAGATAACCGACTCCACTCCCCTGTCCCCAATCACTACTCTTATCATTTTCTGAACTTAATCTATTTCCTCTTTCCATCCGGGTGGTCTGTAGTATACACCTCTCATGACAAAATTACTTCTTTTTCTCTCTCCAGTAATCTTTACCTAAAAGCTCCCTGCTATGCTTCTCCTTTCTACTTCCTGGGTTTCATCACCAGTATGCCTGTTTAATATATAATTCCCCCCCACCCCACCCCCACCCCCTTTATCCATATTGTTTCTTCTGTATAATCATCCGGATCCAGAGTCTACTCACAGGTTCCAACTCCCCAAGTCTCATCCAGGATAATGATGAGATCTAATTTGCCTCCTTGCATTATGATCTGCTCTTCTTGTCAGAGGAAATTTGAGGTCACAGGTTTTACTCTTGGCTCCTTTCTTAGACTTTATTATGAGCTTTAGTTCATCTCTCAATTGCCATCTTCTTCTGTCACAGCAGCTTCTCTCGATGGTCCCCAGCTTGAGGGACATGCATAGTGTTCTTTATCCCTCATCCTTTTTACTTGTTAAAACTCAACAATCCTTGGCAACCTGAATCATCACACCTTAAAGAGGTCATCTTTTTATTCTCTTTGGTTCTATTCTTTCTGCCTTCCTTCCCTCCTAAAGCCATTTATGAAAAACAAAATAAATGGAACAGTATTGGCTTTTTCCCTTTATTTCCTTCTCTCCCTCCCCCTACCACCTCCTTTGGTGCCTCCATTCATCCAACAAATTGTGTGCTGAAGAGCTCCAAAGCTTAGAGGAGACCTTGCCCCTGTAGCGCTAATGGTCCAGTGAGGAGGTAAGATACAAACATAAAACACAAACATCTGAACCATGACTGGGGCAGCAGAGAAAGTACTCCAAGTCCTACACCCTCTCCTGAGGCTCAGGCTTCTTTCTTTCCCCAATTTGCCTTCTTCAGGGTTCTCAATGACCACTGACGTCCCATACGACACAGCATAGACTGCAGGTTCCCAGACGTGTTATCGCACTTGTGCTCACGGCTCCCCTTGGGGCTCTTTTTTCACAGTCACTAAGAGAATCGAAGCTGAGATTCTTCTTTTCCACTCCCAACAACCCAAGGTGTACAACCCTTACCTGGTCCCCCATAAACACCCAGGGGAAGCAATGTGGTTGCTGTCAATCTGCTACAGCCTTTGGGCCAGAGGACCAGAGTTTGCATATTCCCATGGCTTTCAGCTGTCCTAACTGCTGTAGGCTTCACGGATTCAGAGAGTTCAAGACAGGCTGGATAACAAGGGGAGCAAGAAAATTGATAGGGGGTAAAAAAAATAGTCAGTGTGATGAATAGGCTGGCAGAGGACAGCAGGTGATAGATATGCAGATGCAAGACTGGCAGGAAAGGAAGATGGTCCGCTCACAACAGATGGATCGAGATGCTCAATCATTCTCAGAAACAAATGCCGGCTGCAGCACAAAGCTCTGGACCCGTTCCTGGGGATGTCTGTATTGGTAGCACCGCTGCCTCATCCACAGGCAGGTTGAGCAACCTCCCTGCCCCAAACCCAAATGTTATCTACCCTGGGCAAACAAGGATAGGATGCCACAGAGAAGCAGAGGAGTCAGACAGGAGAGATGGGTAAACTCAGGCTACACGCTCAGGAATGAGTGAAAGGAGCTTTCTAGTTTGCTTTCCCTTCCTTTCCTTGGGGTTTAGTGATTTTCTAAAACCTTCCTTCTGCTCTAAGTTACTCTGCTACCTCTCCAATTCCATCCAAAGACTCCTAAGACACACGTGGTGACCTCCAAACTCCATGGTCAGTAGAACTCTTGAAAGCCTAATTTGACAGAAGCCCATTAATGGGGAAGGACTCGGACTGCAGAGCGGAACTCTTCTCTCCGGTCATCTAGCACTGGGAGAGTGGTTTAAAAGGTAAAACATTAATCAATTCATCTTTTTCCTAACAAAGGGGATTTCTTCAAAAACATACAGGAGTAATAACTTTATCACCTCCTAATGAAACCCCCAAATCTAGGGCTTTCAACACCATCATTTGCTTGGCCCAGGCTCCTCCTAATCTGTGCCTTATTAATCCAAGTATTAAGAGGCTCATCCTGCCCACCCCTCACTCTTACCCAAGTCAACACCCACATTGCTGGCCTGGCCTGAGAACTCACTATGAATAACTGGACCACAATCTAGCAAGGGGATAGCAAACGAGAAAAATCAAACTGCCTCCCCACCCCCCACTGGAAACTTGTCTATTGGTTCAAGAAAAGGCTTTGTAGAGACTTCAGGCTTCACCAAGACGCATTAAAGAATTAATTATAAAGCAAAGCTGAAGGAGAAAATTAATTTTAGAAACATAAGAGGTTACAATTTTTTTTTCCTGGAGGTGGGGGAGGAAACACAGTTATTTTCGTTTTCATCCTAGGGGCACAAGCTGGGAGCTGTCCAGTCGATAACCTGGCCATCAGAACAAGGTTTGTAATTAAAAGGTCAGTGACCTGGAAAGCTAGGGCCTCACTCCCAGGGCTTCTCAGTAATGGCGGAGCTATTAAATTAAGACTGCTATGAAATCAATGCTAAAAAAGCTTTCATGGTAACGAGATTCCATTCAAGGACATGCAAACTGCCTCATGAAATGGACTTAAATTATAAAAAAGAAAAGTAATAAAAGAGAGTTAAATTGAAATCTGTGTAAGAATTTACTCCCCTTTAAACTACTCCCGGTTCGAGGCTTGCTCGCCTCCTCTCTACGGCCAAGGTTGAGGCCCAATCAGTTTCTTCCACACATTTCTTAGAGGTAGCCTTGCTGCTGAAGGCTCACCCTCCATGAAGACACTGAAGAGATCTATTTTCACCTCCTAGACACAGAAGTACTACATGTTTTCCCTCTCCAGGCGGGCGAAAGATGTTTCCAACATGAGGCAGAGGAGGTTCGTTAGCTTCTTCCTCAGAGAAGGAAGCAAGATGTGAATGGGCTGCTGATGGCCAGCACCAATTAATGCTTTTTCACCTGCACTCAGAGAAGACAAAGAAAAGCTCCTGTTGTCTCATCTTTTCAGTCCCAAGACATTGGCTCTGTACCAGCCTTAGGTGCATAGGAATCTCATGGATACCCTCCCCACCAACCACTAAAATGTCAGCATTTCCATTGACCTCCCACTCATCTTGCCACAAGGCCTCCAGCACCAAAGCACCGCTAGCTTGCAGACACCAACTTTGGACACTCTCCCTTCCTAGGCTCTCTGTTGTTGCTTTTTAGATTAACCTGGCGAGCCTGCTTCAAGCCCCCAAGCTGATGCTTCCTGGCAAGCACAACTTCTAAATCGAGGTTGCTTCGATGAGGGGCTGAGCCCCCCACGCAGCAGCTGACAAGGCAGCCTGATGTGTCATCTGCAGAAGCAAGGAGTTGGAAGGCAAACAAAAACATTTATTCGAACGCACTGAAGGTGAACAGCTGCTTTTCTCTTTCATCCAAAAAGTTCTCGATAAAAAAGAGGAAATGCTGTAAATTACACAAAATGACAGTACCAACTTCAAAGAAATGATAAATGATTCTAATAACTCCAAGTTTCTCATTAATGACGCCACAGCCAGAGTTTGAAGCATCCTAAAGAGATCACAACAAAACGGTGAAAAGTTGAGATGAACCAGTGCCCCCTTTGGAGACTTCTTCCCACAAAAAAATCAGGGACCACCCACCCTTAACCCATGAGTAATAGGGGCAGGATGCAGTGGCAGCTCCCAGCAGTGGTTTCATAATAAAACAAACTCAGCTGATGCTCCTAAAGTAACCTTCATTTTCCACTGAACTGACATGCACTACAGGGACCTCAATTTCTATATTAAATATTAAATAATATTAAAAGAAAAACAAAATTGGATTTGCCTTTTCAGGAAAGAGATGTTTATTAAAAAAAAAAGTCCAGATTATAATTCAAGTCAGTGCTTCACTGCAATTCCCCGAAGTGACATTTGCTAGGAAAAGCCAAGACTCCCGAAGCTGCGAGCCCCCCCAAAGCCAGGGCTCCAAACCCACTCACTGCAATGACTCCTTCGGGGAGAGGCTGAGAGAGTGGCTGCCAGTAGCACACACACCCCACCACCACCCACCCCCAGCAGTCAATGAGCCGCCCAGATTCCCTCTCAGCAACTGCAAGGGGGCTAAGGGACTGACTGTGCGATTGCTGCCCCATTGTGCTGTGCCAGGCCCCCCCTTCCATCCCCAATCAGAGGCTGCCAAGCTATTCTGATCCTACAAGCCTGACCGAGAGAACTAGCAGGAATTGGAAATGGGAAGTTTAACTCCACAAAGGGGCCTTTTCTTCCCCAGGCGCCCATCAAACCTTGCAATTCTCTACCCAGGGAGGTCCTGCCAGAACCCACCCTATGGGGATTCCATTCGGAAATGGCTGAGGACTGGCTCCAGCAGCACCTTGAGAGGATAATGGAGTTGGGTGATTAAGAGACATCCCTGGTCCTGTCCATGGACAGTGGATAATTCCGTTTAAGACAGATAGATGCCCAGCTATCCAATATTTTCCCCTCAGTTTTGGGCTTGAAATGGAACATTCCTGCTAAAGCATATTTCTCATCTACAAATTAAGAGGGCTAGACTAGACCATCACCACAATCCCTTCAAGCTTCATCCTCCTATGGCAGGCTCTCGGCATTTCTCTGGTTCTTCTCGGGTTCACAAAGACGCACACTCTCCCCAAGAGGCTTTTGCTTGGTCAAAGAAACTAGTCTGAGGAACACTGATTTGGGGTCTCGGCCGTGGAGTTCCATCTTAAGTGGCTTAAAATGGAAACTCTCTCTTCCAATGTAGAGGTGCCTGGTGCATGGAGAGGTTAAACGACTTATCCACAGGCTCACAGTCAATGCACGTCCAAGGTGGGGCTTGAACCTGGGTCTTCCTGACTCCAACAATCTACCCACAACACTATACCAATGGGCAATCAAGTATGCTAAGTAAGTTTGGCAGTAGTAATGAAGAAAGGAGGAAGCTGTTGAGAATGAGAGTAACCAGAAGAGTTCTAGGACATACTTGACTATCTAATGCAAGCCACAGCTGGTCATTCCAAAGCCAAGACACTTATTGGTAAGGACAAACCCACAAAGCAGTCACCTTGGGCAGGGGAGCTGATATTGGTGCTGAGGTTGGAAGATAGCTAGAACTGGGGTAAGCAGGGGGAGGAAATGGGCACATCTGGTTCACCATTAAGTGGCTGTGGATAAAAGCACATGCGTTGTCACAGAGATGGCCAGAGGGCATTGGCTCACTCCAGCCGAGTTTTACGGAGCTTTGCTCTCCTATGTTTCACATTCATAATGATTAGAAGAGAGGCAGGGAACACCATTACAAAGAATAAAAAAAGGAACAACAAATAACAGTTCCGCCAAACAATTTCTGCTCTTCAATAATGATTAGCCAAGTAACTCATGAGAACTATTATTTAGGTCCGGGTGGGTGTGGGTGTCTGTCTGTCTCTGCTTGTCTCTGTCTCTATGTGTCTCTGTCTCTCTGTCTCTCTCTCTTTCTCTCTCTCTCTCTCTCTCTCTCTCTCTCTCTCTCTCTCTCTCCCTCCCAGTCAGGGATTTATTAAAATTAAACAGATTAGATGAAGCTCTTGATACTAAAACTGCTCAGCAAGGCCTGCGGTGGGAAGTGCCGAGCAAACACCAGAGACATTTGTCTCCAAATTGCTCTAAATACCTTCTGCAAATGAAATTCTAACCCAGCTGCGTTTGAGAGAAAATGAGGAATAACTGGTCACTGTCAGTGGAAGAGAAGCTCAGGCAGTTATAATATCGCACAATATACTGGGGCTAAGGATCTCTCAGCAACAATAGATTTTGTATCAGGTTACCGTGGGTAATCAGCACGGCTTTTAGGCTCAGCTTTCCCCTGCTTCATTGCTTTGATGATAGAGCTGAAATCCCCAAGCTTTTATGATTAATTACTCCCCATAGGTCCACAGATTTCAAGGAAAAACTCTTCTATGGTACAACGCTCACACAGTGGAGTGCTTGGCCAACAAGCTCCAGATTTTCATAATCTCCTAAATTTGCAGAGTGCCCACAATGCAGTCAGTATGTGGAAGCCACCCCTCAGGCCTCAGCCACTCCAGAGCCGCTGGAAAGGCAACATGGCAGCCTCCTTCCTACCGGCCGCCCCAATGATGCCAGTGCCTGAACACACTGCTGGAGCCTCTAGTCTCAGGGGATTCCTGATGGGATGCTGGCCTAGGACAGGCTCAGAACTTCACTTGTGCCAAGGAAAGAATCATCCCTTCATGTGGGCATCACGAAATAGTGCCTAGCATACAGCACCAAACAATTTCACTGTCTCTTCAAGCCATTCCAATGGAGCTTTTTGGATACAGACTATTCTAGATACTAAAGAGGAAATAATTTTTCTTTTTCTTTTTTTTTTTTTTTGAGTAGGGGGAAGGAAGGTAGGGATGCTTGCCCAAAGCAAATTTTTTAAGCTGTATGAAAGTCCCTTATCATCAAATGGTCAAAGGATAGAAACAGTCAGTTTTCAAAGAAAGAAATCCAAGTTATCAACAAACATGTGAAAAAATGCTCCAAATAACTAGTAATTAAAGAAAATACAAATTAAAGCAACTCTGAGGTTTCACCTTACATCCATCAGGCTGGTAAATCCGACCAAAAAAAAAAAAGACAAATGTTGAAGGAGCTTTGGGGAAACAGGCCCAATAATGCAATGTTAGTGGAGCTGTCCTGTCATTCTGGAAAGCAATTTGGAACTATGCCCCCAAAGTCATACCCTTTAACCTACTGGTAACACTACTGGGTCTAAAGATCAAAGAAAGAGAAAGAAGACCCATGTATACAAAAGTATTGCTAGCATCTCTTTTTGTAGAGGTAAAAAAACCTAGAAACTAAGGTGAGTGGTCATCAATGGGGAAGTGGTCAAACAAACTATGGTATGTGAATGTAATAGAATATTACTATGCTGTGAGAAATGACAAAAGGAATTGATTCAGAGAAATCTGGGAAAATATATATGAATTAACAAACAGTGAAGTGAGAAGAACCAAGAGGATAACTTATACAATATGACCAGCACTATAAAGATAAGAGAACTCTGATCGCTGCCGTGACCGAACAGAGCTACAGAGAACCGATGATGTAGCATGCAGCCCACCCCCTGACTAGAGAGGATGGACTCAGGGTAGAGAATGACACATAGATTTCTGAATGTGGTCACGGTGGAAGTGTGTTTTACTTGACTATTCAGATTTATCATACGAGTTTTGTCTTTCTTTTTTTCCAATGGGAGGGAGTCAACTGAGAGAAAAAAGTTCCATTCCCCGCCTCTCCTCTCCTCCCAAAAGATCCTCTATCGTCCTTTGTAAGTTACTGATTCCCAACTTTGAGACTCGGCAGGAAAGGGCCAATTTGTTTGGTGGCCCCAGCACAGCCAACACAGATTCTGCTTCGGGCGGTATTGAATTTGTTGGGATTCATTCCACTCCTGTCTACAGAAATACTAGAGCACCAGCAATTTACCATTTCAGCCTGTAAATCAGACTGACCTCAAGCCTGACCTTAACCTGACCTTCCCGAGCCCCTCAGCCCTTGCGCCTCTCCATCTCCGCTCTTTTCTGAAGCAGGTGACCTCCTAACCCACAGCTGGCCATCCTGAGGCCAGGGTGATTCATAACTAGAATAGTCCTGATTCTAGGAGGCCTTTGTTTTTTCTTTTTTGTTCTTTTTGCCCCCATGCATTCTGTGAAATAGTTCTCATTGGACCATCTTTCTATTCCACAGAAAGGAAAAAAGCCCTGAATCCCCAACTTGATAGGAAACCTGATGAGTGCAGCTTGTCCTTTGAGTACACATGATGCCTGTTATTAACAGCATGCTTCCTCCTCACATCTGCCCTCATGCCCATTTTTGGGTAGACAAATCAGAATAATGAAGATAATTATGTACCTTTCTTCTTAAGAAACGCCCTTCTGGTTGAAAGTGGGCTTTGGCGGACGCGGGAATTCTGTAGAAACTTGACCGCAGTGGCAATCTGATCAGGAAGATAAAACACAGAAGAGAAGAAAATGTTAGGAGTCTGAATTTTAAGATTAAAAAACCAAATGGTTCAGTCCAGGTCTGTGGAAACAAAGCCTATGTGTTAGTCAAATTTAAGAGCACAATGGCTACTCATCAAACATCTTTTACAAAACATCCTAAAAAAGATGATGTCATTTCTCAGCTCAACAGCCGTCAGTAGCTCCTTTCCCCAAAAGGTCTATTTGAAATTCTCTTCACTTTCGGCCCCTCTATAATCTATCCCTAAACTACTTACTGAACTTTATTCCAGTAGACCATCATCACCTCCCAATGCAAAGGGGCTAGCCCTTAGGAAGTACTTCGAAAATGCTTGTTCAACTGAACAAACTTTCCCAATGGGCTCAACACAGTCCTTGCACTGGCCTGGCCAGGCCCGTCTCCTCAGTGACCCATAAAGCCACTGTATACCTGGCTCCTCTGTTCTTCCTCCACTTCTCTAAATTTTATAGAACCATACGGCTGGAAGTCCATCCTACACTGCTTTGTTACTCAGATGTTTTCACGTGGCTATTTCTTGTTCCCTCCAAGGAGACCACCAGCCTGTCAAGGCAGAGGAAAGAATGCCCGATTTTATAGGCATGCAATAAATACTAACTGGATTTGATTCCCCAAACACTCATTAAGCATCTACTAGGGGTAAGGCCCTGTCCTGGAAGCTAAGGAGGCAAAAAGGAACAAACTTCAGAACAAATAGCTGCCTGTAGAAATCCGGTCTGGGGTGCTCAAACTTTCTGGGCTCACGACTTCTTTCTATTCTTAAAAATTGTTGGGGACTCCTCAACCAGCTTTGTTCATGTGAGTTATTTCTATCAATATTTGCTGCATTAGAAACGCAAACATCTCGGTATTATTGTGAAAACAGTTTGACTTCGTGAATTCCGGAGAGGCTCTTCAGGACTCGAAGGAGTGCCCTGAGCACACGGGAAGCACCCAATCTGGTCCAGCCCCCTCGTTTTACAGACGATAAAAATGGAGATACAGACAAAAGGGAAGAGACTTACAGATGCTCACTGATGCTTGTGTCAGCCCCCCCCACCACACACACACACACACTGTCCACCCCCTCTATCTCTTCTCTCCCACTGCACACATTTAAGTGCTAGATAGTGTTCCACCTAATCCTTCCAACTACTGCCAGAGTAGTTTGTCAACTCCTGGAGAGCGGGCCAGGTCTTACACACCTTCAGTATCCAGTTCCCAGCCATGATCACAATGTTCACTGAAAACTCGAGAGGCTGATCTGATATCCCCACTAGACCATCCTGAGGGCAGGATGTTCTCTGTTCTTCACTGTTCTCTGTGGCTCTAGAGAGGCCTGAGCACTGAAGAGCTCAGGAGTCTGAACACTGGGGGCCTGGGGCTAGAGTAGTGTTTTACACATAACAAGGATTAAATGAGGAGTGAATGATCAAATGAGGAACGGTTAACATACAGTCTCACCGCCCACATCACCAAATGGACAACATTTGAGGCAATCCTCAAGTCTTCTTCCTCACAAGCCGAATTGTGGATGGCAAGAAAGTCGATGAAGATCTTAACCTCCAGCTCACTCAACACATCAACACATACTGACACTGGGGCACCAGGCAAGAAAAAGGGAAACCCCAGCTGCCCCAGAGAGGGTAAGGGGCCATTGTGTATGACCACTGGGATGACGCCTCATCAAAACCAGGAGAAGCATCTAATCTGTTCCAGGTGAGGACACTCATCCTCTGCCCATTCAGTCACACTGCACACTCACTGGCTGCTGAAAGATAACAGTTCAGTGGACGGAACATAAGAAAGTCATGTTTATTTTCACAACAAGAAGACTGTGATAGCTGGCAGTGGCAGTGGTAGTCTTTTTTTTTCCTCATTCTTTTACACAAATTTAATGCAGGTTCCAGATAGACATTTTTGAAGAGTCCCAAGTAATCCAGAAAAGGAAAACAATTAGAGGAAATGGCTACTCCACAAAGGGCAAGGCTTGAGATTAACCAAGACATACCCTTTCAAAGATATACTCTGGGCCTCTCCGGGTTGGCCAAATGTTGGTCCCTCACCAGCAACACACATTGAGATCACTGGACATGCTATTTCTCAGGATCCGGGCTCAGCTCCAAGGAGTTGGTATCTAACTGCCGGGGGCCATAAGCTTTTTCCAGAAAAGCCCCTATCATCATCATCATCATAATAAAAGCTAAGAACTCCCGTTTATATAGAGCTTAAAGGTTTGCAAAGTGCTTTAAATCTATTATCTCACTGGATCCTCACAATAACCCAGTGAAGAATATGCTACCATTATCCCCAATAGACAGATGAGGAAATGAAGGCTCAGTGAGATAAATACTAAGAGGGTCTTAAGGATCACATAGAGAGAGTCGGAGTAGCAGCGATATAGTAGAAACAGCATTAGATGGACAGCCTGGGGACCGAGGTTTGAAAGCCTGCTCTGACACCTACTACGTGGATGACCTTAGATATTGATTGGGCAATCACTCAATCAGTGTTTATTAAGTGACAGCTACATGCCAAGCACTGTGCTAAACAGTGGGGATACAAAAAGAGGCAAAAGACCCCATCGGCCCTCAGGAGCTAACAAACTAATAAGGGACACGACATGCAACGAAGCAAGCTACATACAGTTTAAAGAGGAAATGATTAACAGAGGAAGAGACAACTAGGTAGGGTGCAGTGGTTAGAGTGCTGGGCCAGGAGTCAGGAAGACGAGTTCAAATCCAGCCTCAGATGCTGCCCAGCTGTGTGACTCTGGGCAAGTCACTTCACCTCTGTTTGCCCATTTCCTCACCTGTAAAATGGGTTAATAATAGTGCCTACCTCCCAGGGTAGTTGTGAGGATCAAATGAGATAATCTTTGTAAGGCACTTGGCACCATATAAATGCTAGCTAACTAGCTCGTAGCGGCAACAGCAGTAGTACAGTAGAGGGACTGGGAAAAGCTTCCAGTAAAACAGGGGATTTTAGGTGGGACTTGACAGAAGCCAGGGAGGTCAGGAGCCAGAGGGGAGGAGACACTGTTCCAGGCATGGGGGACAGCCAGAGAAAGAGGGTCTTGTTCACGGAATAGCCAGGAGGACGGCGTCACTTCACTCTCCTGATTTATGTTTCTTCATCTGCAAAACGAGAAGCCGGACTTACTTAATAATCCCTACAGTAACTTTCAGTTCTACATGCCATGATCTCGGTGCTCCTGCCTTTCCAGACAGTCCACCCTTCTCCTCCCTGACCTCCGCTTCCTCTCAGCAGAGGAACTGGCCTCCTACTTCATTTAAAAAATAGGCCCTCTGCGATGAGCTCTCTCTTCTCTCTGATTATACCTCCAGTCCCTCTAAAATGAGTTCCCTCCCATCCCATGATTCAATTATCCCATCTACACAGATGACTCACAGATCTATATATCCATCAATCAGCGTCTCTCTGGTGCCCCAGGCAGCGGTGTCATTGCCGTCGTCATCATCACCGCCGTCATCGTCACCACCACCATCAATGACTATTTATTCAAAGAGCACTTTGTGCCAATCAATGTGCTTAGCACTTGGCATCAACAACTGCTTGTTGGACATCTTCCCCAAGGAGATTCTGTAGGCACCTCAAATTTGAAATGTCCAAAACAGGCTTCTTTACCTTACCCATGATATCTGTCCCTCCTCCAAACTTCCCTATTTCAGACAAGGGCACGACCATTCTTCCAGTTACCCAAGTCCATGAGCCCAGGGTCTTCCTCAACTTTTCCCCCTCCATTCAGTTGCATACCCTGCTAATTCTACCTCCACAATATCTCCAGGATTGTTCCCCCTCTTGCCACCACCTTCCCTGCAGCCCTCGTCACCTCTAGCCTAGACTAAGACAATATAACTTCCTCCCAGGTCTCCCTTCTCTCCAATCCATCTCTCTATTTTGAGCAGCTGTCAAATTTCCCTAAGGCCCACAGCTCTGATCACGTCACTGTCCTCCAGAAGTTTTACTAGCTCCCAGCTACCTCCAGGATAAAACATAATTTTTTTACCTCAGCATGTATGACCCTCACCATCCTGTACCTTTCTGCCCTTCATGCACTCTACATTCCAAACTGACCTCTTGGTCCCAAACCGTTGGGCCTTTCCATGAGCTGCTACATCCTGTGAGCAAAGCGTACTCTCCTCTCACCTCTGTCTCTTAGACTCTAGCTTCCCACAAGGCTCTAACTAGGTACCGCTTCTACATAAAGCAGGCAGGGTCACCCAGGTAGTTTATATATAACCACAATCGGAAATCTCCATCTTTAGACTCCATTTACACCATGGCTGCCTCATTTGGAGCTTCAATTATTACCATCTGGACCAAGCTAGAGTCAAATAAATGATAGAGCACAAATAAGACACCATGCAGGGTACACGAACCATTCCTCTCTGGCTGAACCAAATCATGGCCCTCTCTTATCATCAGCCCCCCTCAAATACTTATGCACATACACAAAACACCAGCTGATCTGTTTTTCATTGTAAAAAGGAAAGGAAGACATCTTCGGCTCGACAGGATGGGTGTGGCCAAGGAAATCGCTGGACATAGGTTAGTAATGATCAAGACACAGCATGAGTGGATGAGAAGTTGCCATTCTGCACCTGAGAGAGATACACAAGATAGTCTAGGTGCCATGCGGCATCCTTTGCATCCCCCTCTCTGCAGGGGTACTGGAAGATACATAGGAAATAGGGACAGAGAAGTCTTCAACAGTATACACTAATGGTATCGTCCTATTGTTAACCTAGGAGAAACAGAAACCTTTCCCCCATCCCTCCAAAAATTTCCAGGGCAGAGTAAGGAAACACAAAATCCCACCACTCAAATGAATGTGTTTCACCTTGTTTTTGAATACAGTCCTACGTCGATGCATTTCTGGTCAGAGAGCAAAGTTTTGATGGCTTTAATGGTGCACTCAATGCAGGGCTTGGCGCATTCCATCAATTTTTTTTTTTAAAAATTGCATCTCTTATTTCTTTAAATACATTAATCAGGCTAGTGTAGGCAAAACGGATCCATCGGACAATGCAATAAACATGAATTATCATCTATCCAACACGCATAATGGCTTAAAAATACATAATAGCAGGTGTAGTTTAAATGATTAGTTATTACACCTGCGGTGGGTCTGATTCAATTGGGAAAAATCATCTTTAATAGGTTAAAAGGTTTAGATCACCATGCTTTCCTTAAAGTGGCTGTAGAGAGGGGATGATGGAGTGCTCTGTCATTAGTAATTCATTTAAGAAAAACGTGGGGGATATAGCAAAGAACAGCATAAACGAGCGAATCCAATTTAAACATCAGGTAAAGTAGAAAACACCTTTTAAAAAAGCAAGATAAATGAATTTGGGAGAGGGATGAAATTGACGTATTTATTTTAACGGGAATTTGACAAAGTCCCGGCACATTTCAAACTTGCAAAAATATGTACAATTTTTTTTTAAGTTTCCATCCACTAATTTCAAGCCATATAAAATAATTCAGTCAAACACCTGCATAAAGTGTGTTTGGGGCTGGTTTATGCCCCTCTTGATCTCTGTCGGAAAATGCAGGCGACAGGCAAATCACATATTTAACAGCATCGATACCACTGCACCAGATGCAAAAATATAAAGCACCCAAACTAATAGCCTCCTTGTAATGTGCTGAATAAGAAAGATGCCCAAATAAGCAGCTACATCTAAGTGTGAACAGAGGAAAACCTCTCTTCTCCTTTCACTAATTGTTTCTTTAGCTACTCTTTACCCTTTCCTCCTTCTCTCCCTCCCTTCCTCCCTCCCTCCAAGGAGCTGGGAGCACAATAAAAAAGGGCTTGGCAGATCAAGAATTTTATAAGCCCTGTGATTCATACACAGATGTTAACAGATTTTCCAAAAATCTTTATCCATAATGCAAAGACTTTAATGGGACAAATTACTGAAGAGCTCTAGTCTGTTTCCTTCATTTACTTTTGCAGTTGGACACTTTTCATTAACTCCAGGAGACCCTGACACTCTCTTCCCTCTGCAATGCTCTTGCTCTCTGTCTCTGTCTCTGTCTCTCTCTCTCTATCTATCTATCTCTCTCTCTTCCCCTCTCCCTCCCTCCCTCCCTCTCATGCGTTTTGTGGGATTAAGTGATGGGGTTCCTGTAGCCTGTCCCATGGTATCAGTTGATTTTCTAATTAGAAGATGAATTTAACTATTCATGGGCTCTAGTTGTGCCCAATCAAATTACATAAATTTAGACCAAAGCTTCTGCCTCAATGTCAAAGATGTAAAAGGGAGACAGGAACTTGATTGCACATGTTGTGGGAGTACAGCAAGCTGGGGAGATTCTGGTGTGAAGTCTTCGGCGCTGCTATGTCTAAGGCACTCGCTGATGAGTTGATAATAAATAGGAAATTGGTTTTCCTTTGCTTTATACCTACCCTCAAAGAGTTCTTAAGGAATGGATGCTGGCACAACTTGGGAATAATGTGGTAACTGGAGCTGCTCTTCCTTATTTGAAACTACAAAGTAGATTTCATGGTCAAAGAGGAAGAAAACTCAAGTTTTTTTTTCCACCTGAACTTGTAGCACCATCTGTCACACTAAAGTGAGTGGCAGCAACTTAGAGGAAGAAACTTGAAGAAGAAATGATTTCTGGTCCTCAGAGCAGCTGCCAAATGGTGTGAGATTTGTGTCTCCATGACCAGGATGCCTCTCACAGCAGGATCTGTACAAATCAACAAGCTTCACCAACCGCAGAGGCTATCTTAACTTGAACTGTGTACTGTGTTCGGACAGGGAAACCAACACCCTTTGGCAAGAGGCAGAATCCTTGCAGGCCTGTGGGAATTAGTTATTTCTTAGGTGGATTCTCTTGCTAGCTTCTTTCTATCCAGAATGTAGCTGATGCGTTTTACAAGGGAAAAGGACAAGCAACGGCTACCTAAATTCAAACTCCAGGTTAGAGGGGGCTTCTCCCCATTATACCTGACAAGTAAATCACTGATGCGTTGTCATCAGTGATGCATCTTTGGAAAGCCCCCAGCTCCAGAACCTCACATGCCCTCCACCCAAACACACATAGCTGGCGCCTAAAATGTAAAAAATTCACTATTATTTTTAATTTTAAAAAATTTCTGACAATAAGCATTCAAGGTCAATTCTTTTTCGGACCACACAGACAAGAAGACTGAAGAGCAAAAGGAGGTAACTGTCACCCCCAAACCAAAGCCACCTTCTCTGCTGTGTATCTGCCCTGCTCAAAGGGCCCAGGAAGGCTCCTGCTCTCCTCCTCTAAAGGAGACACTGTATTCCGAATCTTGCTAACAAGCATCAGGCTTGCACTGTAACAAGGGCTGGCTTAAAAAGCTGGCACTGCAGAGAATGCGAGAACCCCCTTCGAACCGAAATGCTGCGTTTTCCTAAGAAATCGGTGCTCTGTCAGGAGTTCCTTGACAAATATGGTCATCGGTGGCATGAGAAAATAGTAGCAAAGCAGCTGTTAATCAGAGAAACACATCGGAGAACGCTGATGCCAGCACTCGTGGAAAATGCAGAGGGCTAATTAGGAAGCTATATATCTCACTAAAGAGGCCGGGTTCCCTGAGATCCCAAGGCACGGCTCTCTCAGATTCAGGGGACTGGGACACCTAACGCTGACTTCTATGGCCAGGATCCTTTCCGGTCTGAGATCCCCTGTCTGAGTCTGAGCTCTCCATGGAGAATCAGTGTTAACATCTCATGTGCTGTCCCGGGCACTCTCATTCTCAATTTTAAAACCTCAGCTCTGTCTAACTAGAGGACGGGCTGGGTAGTGAAAAAAATGAGGCAAACTAGATTCCTTGCCCAGAAATATTGTACAAATTCCTTCTAAAGATGGCAGGGCCCAAATAAAAGAAAACACACGAGATGAAAAAGAAAAAACAACGAGAGATTCTGGAATGACAATCCGACATTTCTGTGAAGAGGGAAAATGTGACTGTCAAGCTAGGTTAGCTACTATGCCTCCCCAAAATGGCTAGAAAGAAGAAAGGCTGATGGTGAAGGGAAGAGTTTGGAATGAGGAGAGTGTGGGAGGCTGGGGGGCAAGCCTGAAGGCGGCTTCCCATGGGGGAAACTGAACTCGGGGATGCCAAGATTCTGAGAATCAGGTAAGAGCTTGGAAAGTTAATATGCAGAGGAAGGCTCAGTCAGCCAAAACTCAATATGCTGCTCTGCAAGGCCAAGGAGGAATAAAGCAGCCGAGTGGGGCTGGGGAGGGAGGCGCTGCCGCCAACACTCGGGCTCTCTGCAGAGCCACTGGAATGGCAAGAGGGGGCTAACCCTGGGGTGGCCAGGGACAAGGCGAGGGCCAAGCACAGAGCCAGCCCGCCCCCTAGCTGGGGCTGGGGGGAGGCGCAGGCCAGAGGAGGCCCACTCTCCCCAACTCAACAGCCCAAATTAAGTGTTTTCACTCAGTGAAAATGAAATGTTTTGCAAGATGAAACAGAATGAAAATTGAGGTTTTAGGTAATTACTAGTTGGCATTTACATATCACAGGCTGGTTCAACACCTATTCATTTTCCTCTTTTATTTTCAATTTTTTAAAATTGCTCATTAAAAAATGAACAGATGACAGTGACAGGGATTTTTTTTTTTTTACTCTTTCCCCTTTTCTGAGGGCTACAAAATCGAGAGATACTTTTAGCACAGTTAGCTACAATTATCCCCCACACACAAAAAGTATGTTTCATTTACAGTCAGGAGGTAAAGGGGGAGGCCAGAAGGGAGGCTGGAGGGAGGCTCTGTGTGCCTAGGTCAGATGTGTGATGGGGGTGTCCTCAGACCCACACACCCCGCCCCCCACCATCCAGGCAACAGGGAGTTAAAGGAAGGAGTCTCCCATGCAGCCTGGAATTTCCTGGGTTTTGTCATCGTACCCTTCCCATTGTTGACTTGGGCCACAACCTGGCATTAATTAAGCTTAGAGGAGCAGGCTTCATTTCCTTTGTTTTACTTTGCTCCATTTGTGCTGGGGCTTTTTCGCAGGCAGGGAAGCAAAGCTCTGGAGCTTGAGAGAGTGTACACGGGCTGACATGATAGAATACAACATATTTTCAGGTCTATTGTGCAAATCTGTATTTAGGGAATTCTAAAGCATGCATTATTGACCCTGGTCTCTCTTAAAACACATTGATATATGCAGTAAAAGCCCTTATGAAAAGTAGCAACTTCACATGCGCAGAAGCCTTCCTTTCAACGTGAAATATCTCTGCCATTTTAATTTGTTTGCACCCAAGTTAAAATATACTGCACGGACTTCTTAACAAAATGTTCTCACAGAGGGATCTTCTTTGGGGTGGTTGTTCTGAAGCCAAGAAGGGGCAAGTAAAAGCATCAGAGGTGACTGCTCTCTGAGGGAGGCTGAGAACCATTTGGGAAGGGATTCGCTGGCTTGCTGACACTTGGGGTGCCCGTTTTCTGCCCAAAGTGAATTTTTACGGGTGAGTAAGAAAGCCTGGAAAACCACAGTTTCTCAACAATCTGCTGACAGCTCCTCTAATTGTAGCCCGGCTACCAGATGCTCTTCTCCCCCACCCCTCCCACCCCCCACCCCGACGTGCTGCTGTGAGCAAACTCGAGACCCTTGCTTCAGGGAGAGAACACAGTGTCTTTGGGGAGGCCGGGGAAAAGGCACAGCATCCTTTCGGGTTAAAAAAAAAAAAGCAAGTCAATGTAAATAAATGTCTCTTGTCCCCATGCACTCCTGCCTAAAATTAGACAGCAGCCCACCTAGCATTTCTGATGCCGCCAATAAAGAGCGGCACCAGAGCAGGGTAGAAGGGAAAACAAAAAAAGGATGACATTTGCCTTTTCCTTGGCTTTGAAATCCAACTGGTAGCAAATTGTTTGAAGTCCTGTTTACAGAAGAAACTGCAATAACCTCCTTACTGAAAAGGGGAAGAAAATGCCACTCTGCATGGATCACGGTGGTAGTGACCTGAGAGGGGTGGGGGAAACAATCTGGCAGAATTCTAAGGTGCCTAGGTGAGGGCTAGGGGTGGGATCTGTGGCCCAAGGGACAAGTGGCACCATTTTGGTGCCAGATCCTGGGAGATGAGGATGCCGAGGCAAAGCCTTCAATGTCCTGCCTTAAAACAATGTCTTTAAAGGGCACTTTCAGCAGTGTCTGCCTGCCAGCTTCCCGGGTTTGGCGATTTCTTGAATCCTTCTCATTTCCCTGCATTGTAAAAGAGGAAGCAGAAAGCATCAAGGCTTGATGCTGTCAAATTAATGAAGGTGTCACGCCGCTGAGCTGAATCACTGGGAAGGAATGGAATGACTCAGTGTCCAAGATGCTCTCTGGGAGAAGTGTGAGATCACACAGTGACTCCAAGACTAACAATCTGCAGGCTCCACCAGGCCAGGCCACTGGCCCTTCCCAAAGTTTCTCCCCTTGCCTGCTCAAACTCCTTGGGCCTTCCGCCCTTTCAAGGACTCTGCAGTTCTTCTACTTTTTGAAGGTTACTTTTCCTCAACTCCAGCACTGTGAGATGCCCAGAGGATGAAGCAGTGCTGCCACGTCCACATCAGAACAGACAGATCAGGGAAGCTCTGGTCATGCACTACCGAGCGGTCGGATGATCAGGCTACGTCGTGGACAATGACAGCTTCAAGCACTAAGTCTTCACTGGATGTTAGACGCTGGATAGATCATCGCCAGGAGACACGTACAAGGGCAGGGGCGCTTCACAATGGCTTAGCACCTTCCTCTCAGATAGTGACGAGACAGGCTACCGAATCCCAAGCAATATTAGCACTGGTGAGGAGAAGGCCACCTCTAATAACCCCACGTGGCAAGGGAATGACCCTTTGGAAAAGCACCAAATATTACTTGAGTGAATATGCACAAAGTAGAAAGAAAACTAACAAACCAAGCACAAGCTTCCCCCTGAACTGCCTTCCCCCCTCTTCTAACATCAAAACTTAGAACAGGGAAGGACCTTGGAGATCACCTAGCCAACATTTTACACTTTACAGAGAAAGAAACCAAGGTCCAGAAAAGTCCTGCTCACTCAATGTACAGATAAGGGAACAACAGGGAAAGTGGAGTGACTGGCCCAAGGTCATGACGCAGAGCAAGAATCTGAACTCAGCCCCACATTGCAAAGTCCCATGGGCTAGGATTTAAATGGAGGGGCTGCTGCCTCTACAACCCCACTCTGCCCCTCTGATGGAGCAAGCAGCCTGAGAAGCTGCCTAGGAGACGAAACAAGAGTGTATGATCGTGCTGGTGAAGCCTAGGTGGCAGCCATGTGGAGGGGGTGATTTCAGACTGGGGTCCACAGTTCCAAAGGCCACCAGTTAGCACTTCTTGACGTAGATTCACTGAGAACAGGAATCTATAGCAAGGACATGAAGTCAGGAGTCTTTCACCAGCCTCTCTGAAAGGGTCATAAATATGCCTTGCACTGATGAGCCCTGCAACTAATAAACACTTATCCACTTTTAAAAAATAAATAATTAAGTAAATGCCTCTTCTGGGCCCCAAATGTCTGTCTGGCCTATATCAGTCATGTGCCATCTTTCTCCACCAGAATGGAGTACTGAAAGTAAGTCTCGATATGATCCACCTGATAGCTGATTTGCTGATTTCTTCCAACTTTCTTGATAATCTAGCAGCCCCTACGTGTGTGCATATCCATTTCTTCAAATTAAAACAAAAATTTTAGAAAATCCCCACCATTAAACAAATCAGCCCTCCCTAGCATCTTCCTCCTCCACCAAATCAATGATAACCCAATTCCAATGCCTCCAATCCCTGCCCAGGAAACTGAGGAAGGCTCAACACTTTTAATCTGAAGGATTACGGATCACCACCTAGACATGGCTGATAACTATCTCCATCCCCCACGGCCCTCTCCAACTGGGAAACATTTCTAAGACACAAAATCCCCTCATTTTACAAAAGCTTCCTGAAACTTCTCTCCTCTGTCCCCACCCCCGTTGTTTTCTGCTTCTCGTCCTCTCTCTTCCCTTGCCTGTTTAAATACACAGGCAGAGAGTTATTAACTTTTACAGTAAAACCAGATAAAATAATGTTGAAGCAAAAATGCAGTGATGTAAGGCCTGCAGCTAGCACCATTTATCTGTGGAAATGAGATTAGCACTCAAGTGCCAGAGATACCTGGAAAAGTGCTCACAATCAAATCAAAAAAGGATACAAAAACATTAACCTGATGGCTAAAAACTCCACATTTAAACATTTAAAGTAATAAAGGAGCTTTTATTGAGTATTTTTTCTATTTCATTAGGGCTCAAATTGACGAGGACTCCAGGATACATTTCCTAGACTTTTGGTTCTTCAAATCAAATGCTCTCTTGGACTTTTTTTTTTTAACCTAAAAGGAAACAGCATTTCTTGTAAATTTGAACTAAAGGATTAAAGCTTCTCCTACAATATCAATATCAGGCCTGAGTGCAAACACAGCAGCAAACACAAGGCTTTCTGGTCTGTGTGCATTAATTCTGAGCCCACCCCAATGCCAGCAGAGAATTATTTAGATGATCTGACCATTCAGATGGACCTCCCTTTTGTGTGAGATCTGCGCAGGGAATAAGAATGGAGATAAAACAGTCTGCTAGTCTCTCAAAGCAACAATAAAACTCAGATTTCCACAACCTCTCAAGGTTTACTAACCTCTTTACTCACAATGAGATTGTGAGAAGGTCCAAGGGTTATTCAGCATTGCCCCGTTTCAGAGGTTCAGAGAAAGTAAGGGCCCATGCTCTTCCTCTGAACCTTTGGGGATGCTATGTTAGCTTTTAGGCTGGCAGGAACACAAAGGAACCACAATCTGGTTCTCACCGAATCCATCTCAACAGAGAACCCAAATACCACAGTCAGGAAGGAGTTTCAGTTCAGGTCTATGAGGGAGGGCTAAGGTGATGCCTCATCTATCAAGAACTCAGTTCTCTGGCCATCACCACACAGGGCAAAGCCGACATCCAGGAAAAAGCAGGAAGGGCTTCTAGCACTGAACACAGATGTCACAAACCCCACTTAACCTAAGTCCATCTACTTATTCAAAGGAGAAGCACAGAAGTCCTCCCTCAGAGCTAACTATTTCCACTTTAGACAGCGCTCAAATGAGGCAGCATGTAACTGGAAAGACACTAAATGAGAATTAGGAGAGAGCAGGATTCCAGTGCAGGTGCTGGCCCTCCTCAGCTAGGTCTGTGGCTCCGTCTGTTCATGCAGCCCGCTCCCAGAGATTGCTAGGAGGAGAGTGTTCTATTAACCTGAAAGCCTCAATAAACGTGAGCTACTGGGAAATGGAAGTGATCCGGCTCTCCTAACTCTCAAGTCCAGAGCTGTCCTACTGCTTTACCCCCAAAGCTGCCATCTCTGTGATGAAAGGTGTTCCAGCCCCCTTTGGTGATTTCTGAGAGGAGCTCAGTCTACACTGTAAGAGAGCTTGAAAGAGCAGTCTGGATTCATTCAGTGTAAAGCCAGACCACCCCCTCTCCTCTCCACAAGTTCTAGGAGTCCCCTAGTATTTCAATGTAGACCTGATATAGACGATGGGCCATCCCCTCTAAAAAATGTAAGTTATGTTCAGTCCGGGGAGTTGGATTGCACAAAGGATAGAGCTCTGGGCTTGGAATCAGGAAGACTTATCTTCCTGAGTTCAAGTCCAGTCTCAGACACTTCCTAGCTGTGTGACCCTGGGCAAGTCACTCGACCTTGTTTGTCTCAGTTTCCTCATCTGTAAAATGAGCTGGAGAAGAAAATGGCAAACCACTCCAGTATCTCTGCCAAGAAAACCCCAAATGGGGTCACAATGAGTCAGACATGACTGAAATGACTGAGCAGCAAATGTTCAGTCTGGTCTGTTTAATAAGGCAGGGAAGGTATAATCCACTTTAGAAAGACTGCTATCCAAAATAATTAAAATAAAAAAGGTTGCTTCAAGTGGGAAATTCAATTCATTCTGACAAGTCTTATATGACTCCTTTGTGTCAGGCACAGTACTAGGTACTAGGAATGGGATGGGGGAGGAGAGAGGAGAGAATCAGTTGCTACAAAGTAAACATCAATCCATCCACGGGAATATATTAAGCACCTAGTGTGTAGCAAGCAGGCACTACGGGAGGCGCTGGTACAAAAGACAAATGTGAATCTGTTCCTGCCCTCAAGGGGCCTGCATTCTCTGGGAAGAACAACGCACACAAACAGAAGGGGCTGAAGGCTCACTATCGATTAGGGGAGCTTGTGTGCGGGAGCTAGCCAGGGTGAGCCTGGAGGTCCTGGTTGTAACTGTATCATTATCCCGAAGCAAGGGCAGTCTCTTAAGGGATCAAAGAATAAAGGAGCCCAGTGGGCACATCACACCAGGCCGGCGGGTGATGTTCTATCCTGGAATTTGAGAGACCCAGGAAACAAGAAAAGAGGGAAACTCGGCTCCTCTCTTAACTTAACAAGCCAAAAGCCCAGAGCTGAGATGAAGGATGATGGTTCAGGGCAGAAATGGCAAGCTGAGAGAAGACAGAGCCTAGCACTGCCTTCGCAGTTTGAGAGGCATGAAAAAGAAAAGAATCCTGTAATTTTTTTTTAAAGTTGTACATTTAAGAGAACACAACTAGCCAATCCACTTTTGAAAAAGTGTGTATGGGGGTGAGGTGAATATGGACAGAATGTGGGATTTGGGGATCTCCTCTCTAGTGGTCTCCCCCTCCCTACATTCAGCATCTATATTTTAACTCTGGTTTCCAGCCATTCGACAGAGTCCTGAATTCTGCCTGTGGGCCCAATAAGGATGCGGTCTTGCCCTGGGGAGGAAGGCAGGGAGCCCAGGCCACACCTGTACTGCCAAACTGCATTAGCAATAATACAGGCTGCGGTAATGTGAGAGAAGATCTCCAACACACGTCATTCCAGAAGGGCTAAATTCAATCAAAGATGGCAGCTCTTCCTGCAGGGCAGCGATCATTAGAGATGGAGAATACGACATGGGCCCACTTACTGGAGATCAAGGGTCAGAGCTGGGCCCTGGGGCTGTACTAAGCCTGGAATAAGACCACGAATAGGCCTTCAAGAGAGGAAAGGGCGTGTTCTCCCCCTCAGAAATCACAGCAAAGGAGAAGCAGACACTTGAGTTTGGCATCCCAGGCTTAGAGACCAAGATTGCCCAGGCCCAATTTCAGTCTGTCTTAGTTTTCCCACCTATAAAATGGGGCTAATTCTACTCAGAGAGCTCACCAATGTGTTCTAAGGAGTCACTGGTTGCCATTTACATCGCATTTTTCAACTTCAAAGCACTTTAACACACCACAAAATAGTGCATATTTAATCTGAAAAATCTTTTGGAAAAGGAAAATAAAAATAAACACAAATTCAGTACAGCAAAAATATGCTGACATCTTGTAGAAGGCTAAATTCCTGTGCCAGTGAAGGGCACCTACCTGCATGTGCCCTAATCTGTGTCTGCATGTGAGGGCAAGGGTTTACAAAAATTTTATTGTGGGGGGAAGACAATAGAGAAAAGAGGAGAAAGTAGAAAAAAAGGGAGTAGAGAAAAGGGGGAGATGGGAAAAAGAGGGAGAAATGAAATAAAAAGCAGCAAGAATGGACAAAGAAGGAAAGAATTGATCCTAGGTGAGATGGAAATATCAGAGAGAGAAGACAGGGATGGAGGGTAGGAGGTGGAGAATGGATAGAAAACTTCCCTAAAAGAACAAACAAAAAACGTTTCTGCTTTCACAAGAGAAGAAGGGAAGGAGAGAAAGAAATGGGAATGAAAGAAAAAGCAGATGAGAAAGGAGGGGGGAGGAAGAGCCAAAGAAAACAGAGAGCTTTCCAAAGTGTGTCTGGAAACCAGAAAGCTAAAGGAGCAATCATTAGCAAGTCCAGAGTGCATCTACAGTGATACCGTGCGGATCAATTCATTTAGCGCTGCCCTGTACATTTACAGAAAAGTACCTCTGATATAATAAAGGCTCATAAACACGCAGAAATTGGGTTAGGCCCGTTTCGAATTCCTGCCAAACAATGGTTCAGAAAAATGAAGCTCTATTTTAATTAGCTGGATTCATGAGTGATTTGATAACAGCAGATGCTGTCTGGATGCCATCAGCTCCATGGGCTCCACACACATGAACCTGGAGTGGCTCTGATACAATTAGGCGTTTCTCTCTGCTCCCACATGCCAGGCGAGGTGGAGCCTTTCCATGTTGCTGCATTTCATCTCTATGCGCCCATTCAACAGCATGAGGACGGGAAGGGAGCGACCAAACAAACAGTTTGGAAGGGACACTGCAGAGCTGAAGGCAGGCACGACGTGTGCCCTGTCCTGGTGCTGCCAGCAGCACAGGACAATCTGGTCAGCACCTTCCCATGTCTAATCCTGCAGAGGCAATGCCATGAGCAGGGCCAGGCAGTTTAGTGCTTGCCCCTGATGCCCTGCCATGCCCAGCTCTGCCACAAAAGGAGGGCAGCTCCGGGAGCTGAGCCACCTCTGCCTGCTGGGGGCGGGAGCTGCCTCGGTTCCTGCCAGAGCCCACACTGCTCTCGGCCATGGTCACTCTCTTCGTGGAACCTGCGTATGCAGTGAGTGGAGCCTCTGCCAAGGCTTGGGCTGAGAGCCCTTTCTGGCATCAGGGAGGAGCACCCTCCTGGGCAGAAGTGAAGAGAGGGGAGGGGGTGGGGAAGATGTCTGGTCCATTCTGACCTTGCCATTCTGTCAGAGCCCTTCACCCCACTGCTAGAGGGCATATGGGAGGGAGTGGTGAAGCTGGCCAAGTTTCATTCTAGTTCCAGCAGAAAGGGGACCCAGAAATCACCCTCTGCCACATACACACACACTCTCTTTCTTCCCAAGAGGGCAAAACGGACACAGTGACCTTCACATGAGTTCCCCTTCGCCCGGCACAGGCACAGACGCTAACAAGCTGAGCGCTGTAAATCAAGAGTGAAATCCTGGTGCCAGGAAAGCAAATGAGCCACGTTTATTCTGTAAAGAGCCCCAAAGATGCTGCAGGCTTCTGAATCAGCATTTCAGGGCAATGGCAGGGAACCCAGGAAGCACGGAACCAGCCAGAGAGCAAGAGGAAAATATGTATTTATTATGTACAGTTGAGGCCTCTTCTTGAAAAGTCATTTATTTCCTAAAACCACTTCAGGCTAAGGAGAGGTTTTGCTCTCCCTAGAATTACAACCTGGTATTACAAATGCACGGAGCGCCACAATGTGGGGCTTCCTTCCCTTTCCTTTCCAATCCCTAGGCGTGAGCCCAGTGGATTCTGAACTGTGGGCTGGCCAGACAGTAAGTCATAGGAGGGAGAGCTGGGGGTTCTCCCATTGCCTAAGCAGAGAGGCAGAGGGCAGAGGGTCCAGGCTGTGAAAGTCTGTGATCGCCCCCATTCCCCGCCCCCCTCCGCCCTGCCCCAGAGAAAAGGCAGCAGAGTGGAAAGCCGGCTCCACACGGGTGTTAGGATTTGCTTTAAATGGCCTCATCTCTTCGATCTAAGCAAACGTGGCTGTTCCACCAGGCGGGTCTTGGGAGAGCCCTGACCTGCTCATCCCTGCTCTCATTCATGTCCCCCTTCACTTGTTCGCTCCCCAAATTAGCCACAGCAAACTGAGAAACACGGGCATTTCAGGAGCCAAGGAAACGTACAGGGATTAAAAGCAGACCATCTCAAATCCGATCATAGAAAATGGAACGAACTAAGATAGCAGAGAAAAGGCCAAGGACCTACAGATGCCAATGGAAGAATAAAGATGAGAGCAAAGGGCCAAGTCAAGCGTTCCCAGGTGGGGCTGGAATTCCTGCTCCTGACTCCAGGCACACAATGAAAAGTTGTCTGCAGTGTCTGGGAGACATCTCCCTGGGAAAAGACACAGGGGGCAAATGTTCTAGTGCCCCACATCAGTCCAAGACTTGTCTGAGGAGATCTTAATAAAATCCAGCCCCTGCTCATCAGACTCCCTGAGTTCTCCAAGAACCCAAAGATTCCCCCTCTCCTTCCCTTCCTCCTACAGCTCAGTATCTTTTTCTCCAAACTCCCCCCTCTTCTCCTCCAGCCCTTCAGTTAATAGGGTGTAACCTCCATCAAAAACACATACAGAGGTTCAGCTTAAAAAAAAAAGGGATAAAAATGAATTTAAAGGGGAATTCTGCCCAGACCTTCACCTCCCAAATCTGGTTCAGCCACATTCTTGCCCACAGCCTGTGTTGCTCGGTGCCTCCCTACATTTTTCCAAGTGCAGCTGCACAACCCTCTTAAAATTCAGATTTCTAGCACCTATAATTACAGGCCTCTCTATGGCAGGCTCCTTTAATTAATGAACCCGACTCCTTTCTCTTCAAAGGGAATCTGCATGAGGGCTATCACAGGGGTGAAATGACCCCACATCAGAGCCATCAGCTCCCTCTTCCTAGGGCAGCTGGGTGTCTGAATCAGAGAAAAGCAAAGGCAGGCCTCTGCCCAGATGCCCCCTGGAAGCTACCAGTTTAAGCCCCTCAACACTTGTGGCCATGAAGGATTTCTGGGAACTCCTAGGAAAAGGAAGAAGATTTCCTGGGTGTGCCCAGCCGGCCCCAAAGAGAACTCACTTCTCACTGTCTGACTTCAAGTGAATCCTTCACTTCCTCTCCCTCAGCTGATAAGCAGCAATTCGAGAAGCCGCAGCGGTCCTTCCACCCCAGCCAGTCAATGGTAGAAAACAAGAGAGGCAAGGGGGAAGGGGGAGAGCTCTGGAGAGGAGCTGGGAGGTGTGCACAGGCTCTGGGGCTGAGGCTTCACGCAGCCACACTCTCAAAGACTAGGAAAGGAAGGATACATGCTTCTTTAAAATGAAACAAATGTTGTTAATAGAGGGCACAGAGGAGAAGCAATCGCCAAGGTTGGGGGAAAATGTCTGGCACACTTCAAGAATCACAAACTGAGGTCAAGTCTCACCCTCTCGTTTTACGGATGAGGAAACGGTATCCCAGAGGGGGAAGTGGCCTCGCCAAGATCCCAGCACGATGTGGGAAGCAGCAGAGCTGGGGCAGGCCCCCCTGTCCTTAGTCTCTGTAGCTAGGCCTTTCCCCTGTAACACACTGGTCTTCCTGGGGCATTCTGGAGGCCACTGTTTTATGAAAACAGTAGCTAATGAAAAAGTTTATGAAGCCTCTTTCCAGGTGATGACTACCTTACCCTCCATGCCAAGGCAGTTTACAACAGGAGCTCTGAAGGTCAAGATACCCTGGTTTCTATATAACTTTTATATGGGAATGAAGGTTGTCTTAGACTTCAGCAGAGAACAGAGTCTCCACGAAAGGTTAAGGTTAAGAGTCCCAGGACGGACCACACTTAGGTCAAACCAAAAGCCTCCTAGGCAACGTTTCCGGTGGAAATTTGGGGATACAGTAAATCAAACGGCACCCGCAATGATGAGCACAGAGACCAACATCTAATAACATTTTCCTAAGGGTTCCTCCTCAGACCCTCAGCTAAGTCTGTAGGAAACCACTGACCCTGCCAAACAAACAAACCTCTCCTACAGGAAGAGGAAAAAATCTGTATAAATGTGCCTTCCAAATGCCCAGTTATAAGCATTCTGTAGAAACCTTGCTGTAGTTTCAATTTTTTTTTTGAGGGGGAAGGCAGGGCAATTGGGGCTAAGTGGCTTGCACGAGGTCACACAGCTAGTGTGTCAAGTGTCTGAGACTGCATTTGAACTCAGGTCCTCCTGACTCCAGGGTTGATGCTCTACTCACCCCACCACCTAGCTGCCCCTGCAGTTTCTTAAGTAATTCAGACTATCAAGGGAGGCTTAGCAATGCCCCAAGGACAGAAGCAGAACAAACAGGCTCAACCCTAAGTTCTTGGGGGCAGTGAGCCTGCTCCAGGGGCTACACATGTGCAATGGGTCACTCAGTATTACATCAGAAAAACTGCATTTGCGAGTGAAAACACTGGGTTTCTGCTGCTGACCTTACTACATCATTGAACATCACACCGGCTAGGACATCCCTTGGAAGAAGAGCCAAACAGGACCAATGTGGCTGTTCTGGGACTGGCTAAGGACTCCAGCCCTGGCAAGTGTGCTGCTATTGACGAGAAGACCCTCCCTATAAGATGTCTCTCTGAATTTACTTTGTATAGATTTTGAATTTACTCATCTACATAAAAGTCGTGGCATCACCCTCCCCATCTCCCTAATATACAGTGAGTGCTTAATAAATGCTTAGTGATTTTGACTGAAATCCTGGTCCATACTATATCCTGGAGAAGGTCAAGGCAACCAAATTGCCCTATGGCCTCAGGGCCTGAAGCCCTATAAACTAGCCCTGATACAGTATGCCATCAGTGACCTCTCTTTCTCCCTGTAGAGCTATTTCTCAAAGGCATCTGCTTGGTGCAGGCCAGACCCACCCACAACTGCTTCTAGGAGGTAGACTGGAGCCCAGAGTTGGCATCCAAGGCTCTGGGACTGAAAGCACCAGTAAGGACGAGCCTCCTGACTCCCAGATGGGCAGACATACGTACACACATACACAAGAACACGCACACACAATCTTTAGCCTCGTTGGGAATGAGAAGGCTTTTTTGTTTCTTTTGGTTGGGCTCTTTTTTTGGGGGGGGGGCGGGGAGGGCCTGGCTGTTTTAAGGATAAGGCTAATACAAGGTTGATTCTTCCTTAGAAGCCATAATCTCCATTTTTCTAATGAGCGGTAATTCACAAGCAGGAAGAAAAAGAGCACAGAATCCGAGGCCAAAGGAATGGTGGAATCCAGGGATGGCCAGGGATTCTCATCCAGGACAAGTGCTCACTTCAGCTGCACTGAAAGATTTCTCCCCCAGAGTTTCCTCAAGGGGAAATCAGCCATCGATCGTGGGACACACAAGTTCTAGGACCATTCCCTACCTCTGCCTCCAATTCCTGCTTGTGCTTTAATGTTTAAATTATTAAATGCATTAATGTATTTACATTATTCAAGTCTTATGTGCATTTTTCTAAGATAATTTATGTATAAGAGTTTGAATGTCCATGACTGTTAATGTCTACAACCCTTCCTGTTCATTATTGATTCTGGAAGAAAAAAAAAAGTCCAAGTTTTAATGCCTTATTTTTAATGTATTAAGAGTCTGAATAAGTGCATTCTCTTTTTTCTTTTGTAATTTCATAATTTAAGTAGTACATTTATTAAACTGACACAGTATGAATTGTGGTGAAGTCTGGCACAGCTCCATGCTGCCGGCATGGCCGGACGGGGAATCACGCTACTTTGCAAATGGAACAGAGAGAGAGATGGAGGGAGGGAGGCAGGGAAGGAGGAAGGGGGGGGCAGAGAAAAAGGAAAGAGATACGCAGGAAGAGAGAGGGAGACAGAGAAAAGAGATGGAAGGACGGGGGAGAGAGAGATAGAGGGAGGGGAAGAGAGAAAGAGAGATGGAGGCAGAGAGAGGTAAGGAAGGAGGAAGGGAGAGAGAGAGAAAGAGAGTGTCAGAGAAAGAGGAGAGGGAGAGATATGGAGGGAGAGGGAGGGAGGGAGGGAGGGAGGGAGGGAGAGAGAGAGAGAGAGAAAGAGAGAGAGAGAGAGAGAGAGAGAGAGAGGAGAGATGACAGAGGCAGAGAAAGATGAAAGAGATGCGAGAGAGATGTGTGTGTACGTGTCGGGGGGGGGAGAAGGGAAGAGGGGGACAGGAGAGATACACAGATAGAGAGATGGGGGAGAGGCAGAGGCGGAGGGGGGGGTGCCATAGACAGGAAGAGAGACAGAGAGTGGCCCTGCCCATTTCCTTCCAGGCTTACTCTGATCCTGCCTCTGCCCTCAAAGGAGGTCTGGCAGAAAGGGAGAGGGAGAGCACACCATACCAAAAAGGCTTCTTCAAGTAGATTTCTTTCCAATCCCTCAGCAGCCCCTCTCTGTGGTCCGCCCTATGGGTTCTTTACCCTCTCTGTGTCCAGACCCCAGGCTATCTGATGAAACCCATGGACCTTTTCTCGGAAGAGTGTTTTTAAATGCAAGAAATAAAATATATATGGCTATCGAAGAAACCAATTGTATCAAAATGCGGTTTGTGCATGTGTGTGTGTGTCTGTGTGTGTGTGTGTGTGTGTGTGTGTGTCTGTGTGTGTTTAAGCTGGGACTCACGGATCCCAGCTTAAGATGCTCTTGGCTAGTCTACACTGAAAGCTACGTTTCCAAAATGGGGTCTATTTGCCTTTTTTTTAAAGGTTGACAGTCTGAATTTAAAGCCTCACTGGAATGAGTGCGGCAGCTCGTTGGCCACCTTTGCCCAAGCTGCTCCTTATGCTCAGGACACTCCTCCCTCTCCCCTCTGCCTGCTGGAATCTCCAGCTCTCTTCAAGTTCAAGCTCAAAGGCCACCTTCCTCCTCCATCAGGAGGCCCTTCCCAACTCCCAGGTTCTTGGGGCACTCTACCTTCCCCATCCCTTCACTGTTTGGGTGGATATTCTGTATTTACTCATTTATATACAAGGTGCTCTCCTCTTCTGCCCCCAGTAGACTGTAAGCTCCTTGAGGGAGGCACTGTCTGGCTCAGCATAGTGCCAGGCACACAGGGGGCAATTCATAAATGCCTGAACTGAATGCATTCATGAATCCAATAACTGCTTTAAAATTAGGAGAGCTTTCCAAAAAATCTTTTTTGAAAAGAATGGAGATGCAGGCCTATCTGAAACATCTTTATAGAGAGCTCCCAAATAAAGGTCTCACTGTTCACAAACACCCCAAATTTGGGCAAGGAAACTTTACTGCGTACAAGTCCAATTATCAAGAACAGGAGAAAACCACCTCCCTGAGCCCTCGTCAGTGGAGCAACAGTGACACCCAATGGCTTGTTATTCTGGCCCCAGAACCCTCTCTTCCCCAGTGGATTTCCCCTGGGATATGTCTTGGGCCGTGATTTCCTCACTAACACGGAAGCTGTAGTGAGTGACAAGAGGCTCCCGCCTAGTCCTTGTCCAAAAGCTGGCTTGCCAGCTCGTGCCTTTCCTGTTGGCCCAATGAACACACACACCGCATGGAACTCTCTCTGTATGTGTGCCCAGAGAGAGCACAGGCCATCACTGGAGTCAGGGCCTCCACCCCCACTGGGTCACCTGAGCACCCTAGCATGGCACGCGGCTGCGCCACACTACCCACAAGGAGGCCCAAAGTTTCTGGCGGCTGTTTTAGGAGCTGACACGACCATTTCCAAGGTTAAGTTTGTATGTTTTTTTCTTTTTCTTTCTTTTCTTTTCTTTTTTTTGCTACTCATTACCATTCTTTAACTGTTACAATTTATATCAGCATATAATGTTAAATAATTACAGGGAGCAGCGCTCACTCTAGTGAGGATATAAACGCGCTGTGGGAATCTACAGATTTAAACAAATAACACTCCCAGCAGGGGGTGAGCAGATGAATTAGCATTAATATCCTGCCTGGGAGATCCCAGCGCACTGGTCCTGCTTAAATACAGATCTTTTCTGTAACAGTCAATATGACAGCTCCCGGCAATGCGGCCCCTTCCCTCTGCCCAGTCAATATAGCAGCCAGTGAAAATAGAAACGTCCCTATAGCAATCAATATAGCAGCCAGCTAAAATAAACCCTTCTCTTTTAGGGGCTATATAATAGTCAGCTAAATGGAAGAATTGGCACCCTTGCCAGAGCGCTTAGCAGAGGAGCCAAGGAGCTCACGGGCCATGAACACTAAATGAGCCTTCTGCTCTTCCAAGAGGCCTGGCCCTGGGATGGAGAAGCACCCGCCTCGAAGAGTCCAGAGAGAAGCTGAGGAGGGCACAAGGCAGGCTCTTTCCAGGCCCTCGGCAGCCAAAGTCCATTCTCCCAATCAGTGATGGGGCACTGATCGCTGGGGCTTCATTAAGAGGAATCCACAAACTGTGGAATGGGTGGCAATCCTGTCACAGCTGGAACTTCCCATGGGAGTCCTAGTGGCCCCTCAAGATCACCCCTCAAGAAGGGAAGCTTTCCAGCCAGAAAGAGTTGTACTAGTGCGACACACTGGCTATCTTGGTGAGAAACAATGCACTCTATCCTGTGGGTCTGTGTGCTTGACCCTCTCACATTCATTTTTTTAACTTTCAACAACCAACCCACAAAGTCATAATATTAATGTGGGATTTCCCCTTGCACAAAACATTAAAAAAATTTAAAAATTAAAAAACAAAAATCTCCTTCCCCTGAGAAAATATGGCAAAGAAATCTTTCCCAGAACGGGATTCAGAGGATGACTTTACTTTGGCAGCACAAATGGCTGAAGGCTTCTTAAGGGGAGAAGGCAGGGACATCTGGATAAACAGACTGCTCTAAGTGTGAAGCTAGCATCCCTTTTCTTTTTAAGTGGCTACTACTCAAAAGGGGTCTTGTTGAATTTAAAGACCTGACAATTGTAGAATTTTACTACCGAAAGCTATAAGAACCATGTGGTCTCCGACCACCAACTCCAAGAAGTTAATACTGGGACTGTGTTCCGCTCCAAAGCAGATGAACAACAGGGACCCTACAGTCGTTAAAATTCCGCAATCTGTCTTCATCCTCTGGGTAAAGCCAGTGAGGGTCCCTGCTTCCCTAGCCAGGTGTTTAACACCCAAAGATGCTCCTGTTCTCAATCAGGTGACTCACTCAAGCAACACAGTGCCACCTAACAAGAAGAATGAATCCGGCAGCTCCTTGAAGTCCTGGTTTCCAGTGCTAAAGGTCTTAATAATTTAGATCCTGTACCTTTTCAGGGCTACCAAGATTGAGCAGGTGTGTTTTCTATGTCAAAGAAATAAGATTTTAAGGACAAGAAGCATGGTCATAGCCTCGGGTTTTTTAAAAAATATTTTGGTAACCGTATTTCAAAATAATTGCTTTTCTTTGTAATGTCACATATTTTATCTCATACATTAAAAAACCTTTTGAGGAAGGGTCCACCAGTTTCTGCAGACTTCCCTTGAAGTCCATGAGGAAAACGGCTGAACACCTCTGGACTAGAAACCCTCGTCGTGACACCATTCTCAGTGATGGATCACCACTGTGGTGCCACAGGATGGCCACTACAAGTCCTAGCTAGGAGGCCCAAGGCTCAGTGTAGGTGGATCACACCCCACCCCCTCTTCTAGCAGGTCCTGCACCTAGCTGCGGCATCAGGCCCAACAGGTGCATGACAAACTCGGACATGAGTGTGAGCATTTCCATATCTAAACCACATGCAGAGATGTGAAGGTGGGGGTGGTGCTTTGTGCATTCTCCCTCAATCCCTGAATAAGAAGCCTTCGGCAAACTCAGTATGATGTTGGCAAAACTATTTCGACCACAGACGCTACTAAATACATCCAAGAAAGAAGGGGGAGAGATGGAGAGTCAGAAACAAAGAGTTGGGAGAAACAGGCAAAGTAAGAAAGAGGGGGATATGGGAAGAGCAAAGTAAAAAATGAGAGAGACCAGAAAAAGAGAAAAGTGAAAGAGAAAGATTCAGTCACCGAAAGGAGGGGATTAAAAAAGGGGGCTCTCAACTTAGCGTCTTCAGCATCAGGCTTTCCAGGTGTTTTATGAAGTAACAGTGGCAGTAAAACAATAATCCCCCTGGTTCCTAACTTCTGAGTCCAAAGGGGCTGTGTCTGGCCAGCCCAAGAGCCCCAGTGCCAGGCATGGAGAGAGAGAAAAGCAAAGGGAGGAAGCTGGCTCCCTGATGTCACTGGGAACAAAGGCCACTCTGAGATTTAAACCACAAAAACAGAAAGGCCGTCAAGGTCCCTGTGGTATTGTTTCCTCTGCTGGCCACTTCACATGTGTGGTGAGCAAGGCCATGCAAAGCAGCGGTGGGTGCCCCTCAGAGGAGCGCAGATCTGGAAAGCACACCAGGGCACTCCAAAAAGGGGTCTGGGAAAAGCAACCCTCGCACTCTGGACCAGTGTTGCACTGCGTGGACTCAACAGCCAAAGAGATTCCAAAAGGTCACTGACTACTGCAGCATCCCCGCCAGATTCCCACGGATCTGGCCCAATGACTTGACTCCTGATGATACAAGAGAGTGAACAAGCTCTAACGTGCCGTAAGTCACAAAGACACCATCCCATAAGCATCAGGGGGACATTGTGCTTCGAAAGCCTCTCTGTCAGCCAGCGCCTCCCTCAGTCTGCCTGGTTTAGGGGCAGGAAGTTTGGGGAATTGTGAATTCTGCCATTTGTTTATTTGGGGGATGACGAGTTGATTATAACCCCTAGTTGAGGGAGGGTGGGTTAGGGACGGTGTGCACTTTGTATTTGCCTATCTGTACACACACTGCTTCCCCTCCTCCCACAACATAAGCTCCTATTTTTGTTTTCATCCCCCAGGATCGAGCACAGTGCCTGGCACTTAGGAAATATTTCCTGACCTGAATAATTTTTTTTAAATGTTAATACCATGGTTTTTGGTGACGTCCCCAGATGACCCATGATTTAAGGTGATGATATTTACCACGTGCTCCCCTCCCTTCATCAGGGAGCAGACAAGCCTCCCCCTGGGCCCAAGCCTCTTCTCTTCTATGACCGTCCCAGGCACTTCCAGCCTTCCCCAGGCTCCTTTCCCTTCTATTTATATGTAACTGACCAGTCTGTGGCAAGGGTGCTGAGCTTAGCGACACAGGAGATGAGGAGAGACCAGAGACAGCAATGATTGAGGGTTGCATGAGCACAAAGACAGACTCTATTCCACACAATTATTTCTACCGGGTTGTTTTTTTTTTAAGTCATTCAGAAAATAAAAAGTGAGAGAATAAAACAAAAGAGAAACTCAATTTTCCTCTCTCTTCCTCCCCAAACCACACTTAGGATAAAATGAGGTTTGAGCAAGTTAATCCTTATGAGGTAAGAAAAAATGATTAAATACATTAAAAAATCAATTGTACATTAAACACAATCCAGGAACTGCAAAAAAACAAACACCGCAGCTTTCAGCCAGGATGTATGAGCAATGTGATGCCAAGTCAGGAGCGGGTACCCCCACTTGATAGAGCTAGTGAAGGGGGAAGAAGACAGCTAGAAAATGGAGGATACCGGGTGGGGGAGAGGGAGAGACAGACAGAGACAGAAAGGCCCTGAAACCAGATTTCACTGAAATAAAGTTATTTACAGACAATAAAAAGGAAGGGGAGTGTCTACAAGGAATAAGGCTCTGGGGACTAGATTGGAAGCATTAAAAAGGCAATAGAAATAGCAGCGACCATAATAATAATCACTGTTATTATGATCTGACCCACAGAAGCTGCCCAAAGATCTGTCTGCATTCTCTAGTCATTCCTCCTACTCGTTAACAGATTCTACTAACTGCCACTTTCCACACAGACCGCCGTGGCACAGGGAGGCTCTGCAGGAGGGGGCTCTCAGAAGCGGAATTAGAATTCAGTCCTCCAGGACCTCCAACCAAAAAGGCCACGGAAATGCCCAGTCAGCATTTCAGTCCCATGGATGCGAGAGGCTGACAGTCACCTCCAATAGCTGTGTCAGTAACTGAGAATTCTTGGCTAATCCTAAATAAATCCCACATGGTTGAAATGTCACGGCTAATTTGCTTCTCCGGGTGGACTGCGACCATTCTGTTCTGCCCGCCCCTGCCCTCGTCCTTTCTGTCATCTGATAATCTCCGGGCTTCAGCCACACCACTGACAGCAGGGGCCGCACACCGGCAAAGTGGTCTGGTGCTCGGGGCGCCGGCTGATCTCTGGCCAATCCATGCTTGTGGCTTGACTGGAAGGCCTGGTCTCCGGAATCTAGTAAGCTGGAAACACTGAAGACTTCTGGCCGAATCAACAGCAACAGGAATGAAAATAAAAATAAAGAGGCCATATTTCCTCCTCAGAGGACGGTCTGGGAGTGGGAAGAATGCCGGAGCAGCCACGGGGGAGCCCAGGGCCAGCCCATTCTGAGGCTCAACCTCTTCACCTATAAAAGTGAGGATAATAACGCCCCTCCCTCCACACGGCAGTTGGGAGAACATGGGCAAAAGGCCTTTGTCAACTTTCAAGTGCTGCAGAAATGTTTAACTGCAATAATCCCTATCAGTGCAACTACTCTTCTGGCTACTTTACAAATGCAGACGTTGAGGCTCAGAAGCCACCCATCTCAGGAGTGCCAGTGCCAGGGTCTGATGACGCCAGGCCAGCCCTCCACATGACACCCGTGACACCGAGCCGGGGAGGTAGCTTGGTGACGTGGCTCGGCGGCAGAGCACAAAGGGAGGAGAGGAGGTACTTGGAGGATACTGGTTTCAGTTAAGCAAGTACACCAACGAAGCTTGGTCAGACTGAAGGAATGGAGCATTTATTAAGTGCTTATTTTGCAAACAGATAACATAGGAAAATCAGGCAGGCCCTGCTCTCAGGGAGCATCCACTCTAATGGCGGAGCCAGACCAATGGTCAGATGAGAAGGCCCCGTGGTCCGGGGGCACAGTGGCAAAGCAGATGCTCACGCCTCGTCTTTAATGTCATCTCCACAGACAAAACCTTAGCGGTTTCAGATGCAGAGCCATTTGACAGGGCCAAAAACCCTTTTCCCTGGGCCTTCAGCAACTGCGGCTATGGCCCCTGCAGGAGCCGCTGGAGGCTGCATCTCCACCGGGGTCCAATCTGTCCAAACAAGGGGCTGATAGGACACTGGGGGGGGGGGCCAATGCCCAGAGGTTGTTAACAACAGCTAACCTTTCCGTAGCGCTCTAAGGGCTTACAGAGCACTTCCGTGGATCATCTCCCTCAACCCTCACGACAACCCCAGGAGGGAGGTGAGGAAACTGACACCAGCAGAGGGTAAGTGGCTTGTCTAGGGTCACACGACTCAGTTTTTGTGAGGCGGGACTTGGATTGCCATGCCACTCGGCCCATCTGCATCAGGGCCTGGCACGAGCTCTCGTTAGAGCCCTCGGGGGATCAGTGGTCCATTCCTCATGAATGTTCCCTCCACACACATGCAGATCTGCCCATCCTGAGGGACTCCCATCCACGGCCCCTGTATCCTAGAACAAGGGGTGGAGTGTGTTGTTAAGCAAAATTGTCTCATTAGCATGGCTTTTGTTTCTTTTGAGTGGAAGTACTTTCAGCTGTTAAGTGCTAAGCCCCAGGCCCAGGGCCCTGTCAGGTGTGAAACCTGTGTGGGTGTGGATTGGTGACTTAGGAGGGGCCAGCTCGGGAACCAATGGTCTCTGGT
>CM053622.1:807856672-807873716 GCA_028646595.1 Phalanger gymnotis | reverse complement strand
AGCTGCGAGGAGCGGTGAGCAGGGAGACAACTTCAGCGGCGGCGGCAGCGGCTGAAGGTGTGGAAGCCAGAAGCTGCGGAAGCCAGAAGCTGCGGAGGCAGGAAGCTGTGGAGGCAGGAAGCTGAGGAAGCAGGGCTTACCCGAGTGCGAGCAGGAACGTGAGGCCAGTGAACATGATTTGGCTAAATACTATCTTGTTTTTCTGTGGCCTCCTGGTTGCCCTTGTGAAATGGGCTTTCTGGGCCTGGAGTCTTTTTGTCAAGATGTCGGAATGGGGAGGCTGGTTCAAGTTTTTGCTGCGGTGGGGCCTAAGTAAATTTCTTGTTGTTTTCTCCTTAGAGAATCTCTCATACCTTGTGATTTCAGACCATTCAAACATATACATGATTATATTTGAGATCATAAATTCGGCCTTCCTACTACAGCCCCCCACGAGTGCGTCCCCAGGAGCTTCACGCTGGGCTCTCCGATGATCACAAGGGTACATCAAGGTAAAACAGGGGATCAGTCCAGTTAAAGAAAGCAGGTTCCTGCAGTGGCTCCATGCTGGAGCAGGAGGAAGAGTCAAGCTGTTTAATGCAGGTATGTGTTGATGGAAAAAGGACAAAGAGGCAGAAATGGAGAGCTGGTTTTTTTCCCTTGCATTTTTGTTTGCTAGTTGTGTGCAGCCAGATGAGTCCCTGAAGATCTCTCCAAGGCTGCCTTAAGAGGCAGGGAGTGAAATCCTAGATTTCTCATTTTGCCACTTAGAGACAGAACTACAGGCAACTGCTGCCCCCTGTAAGCAATCAGGCACATCGCACCCTGCTGCATGCAAGAAAGATGAAAAGGTCCTATTATCTCACCTCAATCCCACAACCTGTCATTAGGGAAGTACATGGAGTGCAGACGCCTCCTCCAAGCACACCGTCACCTGTGATAAATTAATAGGTGCCCTTTTCAACAGGCAAGATGCATACAAAGGGTTCCCAGCTTCCCGGGGAGGGCTCCCCTGGCAGCCGACCTGCCAACAAGTACTGAATTACCAGCTGGCACCTATACCCAAGCCAAAGAGAAAGGAGTGTGTGAGTGAGTGTGTGTGTGCACGGGGATTATAACCTCTCCATTTACATGAGAGCTCTTCACAATGAAATCGACAAAATGAGATTACAGGTTGTCAATATGCGTCACCCACCGTGGGGCCTGAGGGAAAACCTTGTATCTGAGAACCCTGGATTGCAGAGTAAATCAGCACCCCCACCACCCAAGCTGCTGGGCTGGCCCTGCCTCCCCAACAAGCCACCGGATAAGAGTCCTCCTGGTCCAGCCCCCAGCATGCTCCCGCCACAGCAAGGAAATGGTCAGCGTCCCAGAACGCTGTGCACCCAGCTTACTGCCAAGGTGCGATGTTGCCAAGCTGATCGCGCTGCTTCCCCTGACAGTGGGAACTGAGCCTGACTAACATCACACTGGGGGCTGTGAGTTAGGTCTTCTCTGGCTCGAACTGTCAGGGAACGCCCCCAGAAAGATTTACTCAGAGAATCACTTGGTGTCGTCTGCATCTCTAGGCTGTTCCGACAAACTCAGGATGGCAGAGGGAAGATTTGTGGAGCAAAAAGCATAAATCTTAGTTATAACTACACACCATAAAAGAGAGAAGAGCTGGGAGGAGAGAGGGAAGGGCAGGGAATGTGCCCACCTAACACTCCCCCATCTCCCTGAGGCTTTCCATCGCCAAGAAGTCACGCAGAACAAGGAACATCAGGAGTTCTCCAAACATAGGGTCCATTCTGGGAGTTAGCCACTCGAGATGCTCATCCTTCTGCCCAAAATTCCCATAAGGAAACATAAAATCCATCTCGGTGGCACACTCGTCAAGGACAATTTTTCTGAGTGGGTGAAGATGAATTTCAGACGAAAACATAACTTTTGAGAAAGCCCCTCAATTCTCACCAAATGAGAATTGTCCAAGTCACATATTTCATGTTGAGATGAGGGACTAAGTGCCAAAGATGGTAAAAAGGGGAAGAAGGGAAAGGGAAAGAACGCAGAGAGAATGTCAGGCGAGAAGCCAGGACTCCTGAGCCTCTCCTAAAGGCAGTTTGGGGAGTCGGTCCGTCAGTCAGGGATAAGTATTTATTAAATGACTGCTATGTGCCAGGTCCTGAGCTAAATGGTGACAATTCAAAGAAAGGCAACGGACAGTCCCCGGCCTCTAGGAGTCCACGACCTGATGAGGCATGAAACATATAAATAACTAGGTTCAAATAAGCCATGTACAGGAAAAATGGAAAATAATCCACAGAGAAAGCGCGTCAGAATTCAGAGAGTCTGGGAAGGGCTTCCTACAGAAAGTGAGATTTTAGCTGGGCCTTGAAGGAAGCCGAGAGACAGGGATGGGAAAGGAGGGCATTCCAGGCACGGAGGTCAGCCAGAGAAAATGCCTAGAGCTTGGAGATGAAGGCTCTTGTTCAAGGAACAGCCAGGAAGGCCAGCGTCCCGGCTTGAAGAGCATGTTGGGAGAGGGAAGGGAATGGCCTTTGGTTCTGAATGCCAATTTTATGATTGTATCAATGATTTTATAATTGGTCTTAGAGGCGATAGGGAGCCACAGGAATTTATAGAGCAGGGGAGTGACAAGGCCAAGCCTCAGCTTTAGAAAAATCATTTTGGCGACTGCGTGGAGGGAGAAACTTGTGGGAGGAAGACCTGCAAGCAGCTACTGCAATAATCCAGCCATAAGGAGATAATAGCTTGCACTAGGGTGGTAGCAATATCAGAGGAGAAAAAGGGGGTGTATTTAAGGAGGCAACAGGCCCTGGCAACAGACTGGATATGGAGGGGTGAGAACCAAAAGGAGTGGAAGAAGACACCTGGGGGGAGCCCGGGGTCCGGGAGAATGGTCGTCCACTCCATGGTAACAGGGATGTTAAGAATGGAAGGGGACTGGAGGGGGGCGCGGATTTAATTTTTTCGACATGTTAAGTTTAAGATGTTTTAATAGGCAGTTAGGGATGAGAGCCTGGAGGTCAGCAGAGGGGCTGGGGCAGGATAGGCAGATTTGAGGATCACCAGCATTGAGACGGTTATTAAATCCACGGGAGGTGATGAGATCCAAGTGAAGTAGTATAGAGAGAGAAGAGAAGAGAAGAGGGTGCAGGCCAGAACCCTGAGGGAGACCTGTAGTTAGAGGGCATTATCTGGAGGAGGATCCAGCAAAGGAGACAGAGTGGTCAGCTAGAAAGGAGGGGAACCAAGAGAGCCATCCTGAAAACCTAGAGAGGAGGGTGTCAAATGGAGGGGGGGAGGATCGATAACAGTGCAAACAAGAGCAGAGACTGTTTCCAGACTTACTTACAGCTTTGATAGCGCCCCTCAACTATTTCGTGTCTTATTTTCCTCAAGTCCAAAAACAACGAAGAAGAAAAAGAGCCATCCTTATGGTACAGACCGAGTGGTACTCCCTCTGGTGTTCCAAAGGCCCACAGCCACGCAAAGGACCAGCGGCAGGCAGGCTGGAGTTTACACAAAGCAATGCCAATGGCCAACACCATTCCTAGTACTGTTAGTCCAAGGAAAAATTGATTCAGGGCTGTCCTGGATTCAGTTCAATGCACCAAGTCCACTCTGGTCACTAATTTCAAAGAGGATGAGGACGCAAAGACAATTGAACCTGCCCTCACTGGCTTCTATTCTTCTTCCGTGGAAACAACGTGTGCACACAAAATGGGTCTAGAGGACCTCCAGGGGGTGGGATGGGAGGGAGCAGTGGAGCAGTACCTGGAAGAGAGTAAAGGGGCCCACAAGGCCCGGGGGAAGGGGAAGACCAGCCTCAAAACAAACCTCCACTCCTTTCACACTTGCCACACAAGCCAAGCCATCATTCAACAGAATCAACAACCTCGTGGAATTTAATAAAGGAAAAGGAGCAAAAAAGATGTCCTAGGTACTGTGAGTGAGGTCCAGGGTCACAAGGCTCAGGACAAGAAGGTGGGACAATCTTCTCTCTGACACTTGGGCTGCCAGAGGAAAAACCCCAAGAGCGCAGGCTTAGGAACTAGCCCCCAGTTGCAGCTCTAGTGTCAGAGAGAAGCATAGAGACCGTCCCCTTCCTTCAGGCCCGTGGGTCTTGGTCCAGCTTTGCTCTTCTATGTTGCCTGAGCCAGGCCCTAGAAGGTAGGAGTGGCTGGTCAAGACTTTTGGTGGGGAGGGGAGGAAGAGTCAGCACACTTAGACAGGAAGTGACAAAGTTTTTTTGAAGAGAATCCCCAAAAGACAAAGCAGTAGGTTAGTCAGTCAGTCAACGAACATTTATTAAGTACCTACAATGAGCCAGGCACTGTCTAAACACCAGAAAGACGAAGAAAGGCAAAACCTGGCACTCTCGCGGGCCTCAGAGCAATCGGGGAGGTAACATGCCAACAACGGCACGAGCAGGGTATCTACAGGAGAGAACCTCAGAGAGGAAGCACCAGCCATAAGGAAGACGTGGAGTTAGCAGAGATGAGGAGGGAAAGGGTTCTAGTCACGGAGACAGACAGAAAATGTCAGGAGGCCAGAGTCACCGGACTGCAGAGCATGTAGACAGAAGTCAAGACCAAGAAAAATGGTGAGGTAGGAAGGAGCCATACTGCGGAGGGCTGTAAGAGGGAAACAGAAGCATCTGGGGCCACCAGGATGGACTGCACCAGAGGGCGGGTGGTTAACTTGCTAAGATCAGCGCTTTAAGATCAACTGGACACCCAAGTGGAGGATGACCTGCAGTGAGCAGGCTTGAAGGGAGGAGACGACAAGGTGGCTGTCGCAGTAGGGACAACTCCCCACAAGCGAGGTGGGGGGAAGACACTGGGAGAAATGCAGGTGACGTCCAAACTGAAGAGAGCAACTTAAATTCCTTTAAATGATGTTCTTAAGCCTTCAGTGGCTCCCAATTCGCTGCAGGATCACACATAAAATGCTCTGCTCGGCTTGGAAGGTCCTTCCCCACCCGGTGCCCTCCTGCCTTTCCCGTTTTCTTACGTTTTTCTCCACTCGGAGCCCTCCACGGTCCAGGACCCCGGCCTCCTGGCCATTCCTCACACGTCACTAGCTCCCCGCTCCGCACCTCGTCCGTGGCTCTCCCCCTCGAGAAGGGGCCTCTCCTGGTCTCCGCCACTGCTAATGCCCTCCCTCGGAGATGAACTACCCTCTCTGCATCCTGTATGTACTTGGCTGTTAGCACGATGTCTGCTCCATCAGACCGGGAGCTCCTCGTGAACAGACATCGTTTCTGTCTTTCTTCTCACCTTCAGTGCTCAGCACCAGGCCTGGCACGTGACTAGCACTTAACAAACGCTCACTGGCTGACTTAAGTGAAGACGGTACTTTATGTGCTTCCCCTTTTGTGATCCCCTCAGTACCTGGTATGACGCTAAACACATAGATAGCACTGACTTGGCATCAAGGAACAAATCCACGAGGTCACCAAGGGCTTTGAACACCAAACAAAGTATTCTTCATTTGCTCCTGGAGGCAAGGGAGCCACTGGAGTTTACTGAGCGGGGGTGACACGGTCAAACCTGTGCGTTACTGGCAGAATGGAGGATGGATAGAGTGGGGAGACCTAAGGCAGACCACCCCCCCCAGCGGCTACTGTCAGAGTCCAGGCATGAGGTGATGAGGGCCTGCACCAGACCGGGCGCAGCGTCTGGAGACAGAAGGGGGCGTATTCAGGAGATGCTGTGAAGGCTAAATGAACAGGCATATAGGAGGTGAGAGACAGTGAGGACATGAGGATGACAGAGACTGGGGAGATGGTGGCACCCTAGACAGTCAGAGGGAAATCATGAAGAGAGGAGGTCTTGGGGGGAGGGGCAGAGATGAAGCAGTTATGAAGTGCCTACTAGGGGCCAGGCCCTGTGCTAAGCACTTCATCCTCACAATAACCGCGGGAGGTAGATGCTATTTTTAATTCCCATTTTTCAGATGAGGAAACTGAGGCAGACAGTTACACAGATAGTGTTTGAGGCTGGATTTGAACTCAAATCTTCCTGACTCCAGCCTCGGCACTCTGTCTACCAAGCCAACTACCCGACTCCATCTAACAAGCATAACAAGCTTTAGATCTGTACTAGCACAAATTCACGCTGGAGGAACACCTGGGGAATTGGTCCCTAGCTGGCTAGAGCTGATGTTCAAAACCTCCAAGTCGCTAACATAAGAGAAATGCAAATAAAAACCACGGAGATTGCGCCTCACACCCTGTAAACTGGCAAAGATGACAAAAATGAAGAGAGTTAATGTTGGGGAATCACAGGAAGATGGCCCACTGGCGCACTGGGGGTAGAGCTAAGCATCCCTCCAGCCATTCTGAAAAGTAATTCGGAATTATGTAAATAAAGTGACTCAAATGTCTAAACCTTTGACTCAAAGATTCCATTACATACTAGACCTATACCCCAAGGAGGCAACCGATAAGAAGAAAATCCCCATATAACACCAAAATATTTATAGCTGCACTTTGTTGTGATAGCAAAGAATTAGACACAAAATAAATGCCCACCGATTGGGGAACGGCTAAACAAATTACGGCATTCAAACGTAATGGAATATTACTTTGTTCCAAGAAACAACAAACTGCAAGGATTACGTGGAAGCGTGGCAAATGTGACATGAACTGATGCACAGAAAAGTAAGCAGAGCCAAGAAAACTACAGACACTGTGGCTACAACAATGGATACAGAGAGAACCAGAAAAAGCCACGGCACAAATCTATCACCCACACGTGTGTCCTGAAAGTAGCGATGAGAAGACATTCTCCTCATCTGTCCAGGGGAATTTTGAATGTTGTATGTCCTTTCAGACTTTTTTTTGTTTGTCACAGGAGATGGCTCTTTGGGAAGGGGAGAAGTTAGAGAGAGGAGAGGTCCTGGGGAAACTACGGTGGTGTAAAAAAGTAACATATGGCAATAAAAATTTCATTTAAAATGGGGGAAAAAGGGATATCGACAGGAGATCTAGTTAGAGATATCCAAGAGGCAGCTGGAGATGTGAAAATGGTGGTCAGGAGAGAGGTCAGGGCTAGACAAATAAATGTGACAGTCATCTGCAGAGAGGTGAGAACTGAATCCATGGGAGTCCATGAGACCTGGTACAGAGGAACTAGCAGGGAGGAAGAGAAGAGGGTGCAGGCCAGAGCCTGAGGGAACATCCACAGTTAGCAGACACGATCTGGATGAAGATCCAGGAAGGACAGAAATCTGTCAGGTCCACTGGGGCCCTAGACATTAGGGTGCCCAAATGAAGAGCATGACGCCCCAAACCAGAAGACCTCAGTGGGTGTTTACAGGGTTCCTATCTGGGCTGAGTAGGCCTAAGCACTGGAGGAAGTAAGGAGAAGCCTAGACCTGATGATACTCAGGTAAAGGTTTGGGAACGGGTGCAGATTCATGCTGGGGGAACACGTGAGAAACGCTAGAGGCCTTGCTCTTGGGGTGACTCAGAGGACTGGAGCCCCCTGGCTATAGCAGTCTGGCTTCTTCACTAGGGTCATTGCAAAGGAGCAGAGGAAAAGTGAGAGGCAACAGCCTGGAGAGAAAATAGAAATAAGTACACACTAAACCATTCAAACCCAGGCGAGATATCCATCCCACCTCCTTTCAGCCATCTCACCATTTATTTTGACCAGGGCAGAAGCACCAGGCAGTGAAGAAGGTAATGGAATACCTGCTCTCTGCCAGCACAAAGCCTCTTCACCACCCTGTGCCTCAGTTTCCTCATCTGTAAAATGAAGATAACACTCACGGGGCTGTCATAAGGAAAAAGCATCATGAGTCTTACAGCACATTAGAGTCGAGCCGTTGTCGCCCTGCACCTATCAGGTGTACAGCGCGGAGGATACGACAAAGCGTCGTACTGGCCCGTACCAACCCCATACCAACAGGCCCGGCTCAGAGGAGACAGAGGGCAAAGGGTCGCTTTTTCTCCATGGAAAGTAGGGCTGTTTTGGCCAGAGGGTGGGGAGGGGATGCAGAATGAACAGGTTTGCTTCAGGCTGAAAGATGCTCGAGCCTCTGTCACAGGGCCCTTGGTTCATTCTGAGAAGGGCCGTGTTACTACTGCTTCCGGGAGCCATTCTCACCGGGTTCAAAGGAATCTAAGAAAAAAGAGCCACGTCTGTGTTGTTCTGACCTGATTTCCACACTGAGACCGACGGATGCCAAGTCCTCTCAGCAGAGAGGCTTGACGCAGGAAGGTACCTCCAGGTCTGCCCAAGACAGGCTCAACAGCCCTAAGTCCCCAATTCCATGTAGCACCTGAAAGCGCGCTAATCTGCAGGAAGGAGTTAAAAAATGGCAGAGGAGATTTTCCCGTCCCGACGAAGAAAAGGTTGACTGGATTCCTCCAGAAAAGTTAACATTAAGACCTTGACTTTACAGTTTCTTAGACCACACTGTCAGGGGTCCCCAAGCAATTCTACCTTTAAATGAGGCAACAGCTCTGTTTAGTGCTCAACACGGTGCCTGGCAGGTGCTTAATGAATGCTTACTGAAGCCCATAGAGCCCCAAAGTGGGGACCATCTTTGGTCTTGACTTTCAGGATTCAGAACCCTTTGGAAAGAGTAAATGAATGTTGTTAAGAAACAGCTTTGCATGCTCTAAGGCATTAGCTAAATACGGCCTCACAATGCTGAGAAAGAAGTCTGGTCGCTGTAGTAACTCCAGGGAAGCCGTGATAAAATCCGTTCCTTTTCACCCAGCAGAGGCTGAAGACCAGGGCCGCAGAACGAGGCCCACCCGGGGTCAGGCACGGCCGATGGCTTGCTTGGGGTAACGTGGCCATGTGTTATTTTGTTCCAAAAGAAGGTTCTATTGAAGTAAGGGGGAAGGGGAAAGAGCCATTGAGAAGTGAGAGCAATATAAAAAAATCAGTAAAACTTTTTTAAAAAAACAAAGAAGTCAACATCATTCTTATTTCCTAAGAGGCAGAAAACTCAGATTTTGACAAGAGTCGACAGGGTTCTGGGAGCAAGGAGAGGAGACAGAGGAGCCGATGGGACGAGAGCAGGCCAAAAGCCTGCTCTTGACGGCCGCCAGGACAAGAAGTACTCGCTCCACTCCTTCACAGGGGAAGCCCGAGGTCAAAGCCTGTAAGCAATCTCCAAGGACTTGGGAACAGAGCACACACATCCCCAAAGACACGCAGAAGAGGGAGGACCCCAGAGGCAGGCGCTTTCATCAGTACCTGGCGCTTCTAGGAAAAGCCCGCCACCTACCACCTGCCACCTGCCACCAAGCCAGATTAGCAGCAGCTGTTTTTCTGACAGTTTTTCAGAGTTCCCCAAGGCCCAGAGTGGCCACACAACCTGTGAGGATCAGAGGCAGGGCTTGAACCCTATCGACAGAACACTGCATCTCAGAAGAAGCCTTATTTACTACTTACTCCAGCCGTCCCAGAAACAAACAACAGGCCACTCGATCTTGCGGCTGGGCAAGACCAGCTAACTCATTCCACATGTGTACACCAATGCCCACCCATCTGTAAAGCTCTCCAGCTCTTGCCAAGGCTGGGCAGGGAGCCAGAACAAGGAACCCCGGTGTGTATTGGAGGGAAGGGATGTGTGTACACACATGTGTAAGTGCTCACACACTTGGGAGAGGAGGCCTCTTGATGGGACACTGACAGAAAACTTTGACCGGGTCTAGAAAGACAATGGAGCTCAGTGCGTTTGAAGGCTGAAATCCTTCACTCACACAGGCAAAGCTCAACTGAGGCTGAGATGAGGAGAGTGAGCTACGAGTAAAAGGGCTTTGTACTTAGTCACCTGGAGCTTTGGCCAGGCTATAGTCTGCAAAATTTTCAAGGACTTATAGACCTCCACCACAGGGATGATTGTGGCACCCCTGCCCCGCCAAAAAAAGCCAGGCATGTTAAGGACAGTGGGAACCACAAAAAGGTGGCAATGTGCCCCTGCTCCCCTGGCCAAGCCTGCATTGAAGGTGACAAGCACAGCCAGTCACAGCCACAGAGGCAGATGCTGACATTTAGCAAACAGACACGAGGTTCTACTGCCCACCGCAAAGTTATGAGACAAGTTTTATGATCCACAGAGGACAGTGAGAATATCAGTCCTTGCTCCTAGGAAAAGGACAAAGCTGGTCAGTCCATTCTCTGACGAGCGCAGCTCACAGGCCCCAAACCTTTGCCTTTCCACAGTGCATAGACAAAAACATGTGCACGTCCACTACCAAACAAGGTTTCTTACCTTACAATTCTTTCAAGTGACCAAAGCCCACACAAAACCAATCAACAAATATTTCTCAGTCACGTACTATTCACTAAGCCCTTAGGGGTAACACAAAGACAAAGCGTGAAATACCCCAGGCCTTCTCAGACATTCCACTCCTAAACCAGCCGGCGAGGGGCCCAAGTTCTGTGTCTCAGGGAAGACAAAAGGCCAATCCCACCAACTCATCATCGAGCTTCAAGGCCCAGGAGCTCAGAGGCTTTCCAAACTACACTGCTCCTTCCCCACTCACCAAACCCAGCCCATTTTCAAGGTCCAGCCTTAACTCTCACCCCTTTCCACAAAGCCTTTCCCGACTCCTAGGAGGCTAGGGGGCTCACTGGATAGAGCCTCAGACTTGGAGTCAAGAATCTCCAAAATCAAATCCTGCTTCTGATGGTCACTAGCTGTGTGACCCTGGGCAAGTCACTTCATCTGAGCCTCAGTTTCCCCCTCTGTAAAAATGAGAAGGTTGAACTCAATGGCTATTAATGTCCCTTCTTCCAGCTCTATGAGCCAATGATAATACACGAATGGATCAACAAACAAGCATTTCCATTTTCAGCTGGAAGAATGTGGCATCTGGAGTAAGAGGAAGTGTTTCTGAATCTCAGCTCTGCCTTTCACTCCCTGTGTGACCTAGGAGAAGTGACTTAACCTCTCTGGGCCTCGATTTCTGCCCCTGTAAAATGAGGAGGTTGAAAATGACCTCTGAGGTCCCTCTGAACCCCACGCTGATCTTATGGAGTTCAACAGCATGTATTCAACAGCCATTCAGAGTCACTACACAACCAGGTGAAGGGGTCTGATTTCACACAGGGAGCCCCAGGGATGGGCATTCCTACCACCAAGAGAGCCGCAGCCTGTCTGACAGAGTAGTGAAATCCAAGGGAACTGAGCATGGCAGACTGAGAGCAAGAGCCAGAGCAAATGGCTCAGCAAAAACAACACTGAATTTGGAATCTGAAGTCCTGGGTTCAAGTCCTCCCTCTAGCATGATGACACCAACAAGGATGAACTGAGGGCCCTGGGAGCCACATGACCCATCCCCTTCATCCTACGAATGGGGAACTAGAGACCTAGAGAGGAGAAGGGGGAGGCAATGTGGCCCAGTGCAAAGAGCCTGGCTCTCCAGTCAGGAGACTGGAGTTCAAATCCCATTGAGAATGCTTATTATCTGTCTGGCCTTGGCCAAGTCACTTGAGTTCATTTAGCCTCAGTTTTCCTGGCTCTATAAACTCAGGCTTCCCAGAACTGAGGTCTACACCCTACTGCCTTCCCTTGATTCCATATACACTTAGGGAATGCTGAAGATGAAAAGGCCATTGTGCTTGGTCCAGGGCTTCAAAGGTGGACAGTCAGGCAGTCCTGCCCTTAACCTGCTTATAATCCAGGGAAGGGAAGCCCCCACAGGGGGCCTGTGCACAAACAACTTGCATCCCAGCTGGAGCCCTGAAGGAAGAAGAGCAGAAAGGAGTACGAGCTCCCCACAGAGAGAACTAGAGAAGGACCAGGCTAACCCTGACCAAGAAAGCCAAGGGAAAATCAGCGAGGCATTTTTCCAGGCCAGGTCCACCAAGGGAGACAGACCGAGAGGTCTGGAGGCACCGGAACCAAGGTCTGGCCCAGATCCAGTACAGAAGGGCCTAAACTTGTGTTGGGCTCAGGAACAGGGGCCAACAGCAGGCCTCTCCTTCTCTACCCAATTCCAGGGCAGACGAGGTAGGGACCTTCGCCTATAAGAGTGGCTGCGGGCTCCAAGCAAGGAGAAAGTGTGGCTCACACCCCAGCGGCAGAGCGAGGTCTCAGTCCCAACTCGCTGCCCAATCTGAAGCCTGCAGAATAACCAAGGCAAGAATTTCAGACCAAAAGGAAGCTTACAATTCTGGTCATAGAACCCGCTGGCTGATAGTGTCTGAGTCAACAGCAGTCTACTAAAACTCCAAATGGGACAAGCCCACAGGCCTGTTGATCAAACCCAAAGCCAGGTTAGGAAATTGCAGATCTCAGCCAGGGGGACAGTGATCAGACTTTGTCCTAGATAAGACCACTATGGGAGCTTACTGGGCTGTCCCTTAGAGCCTAGAATAACACTCAATACCCCATGAAAGCACCAGTAGGACCAGCCCGGTTATTTACTGTAGAGGTATACAAAGCCTGACCCTGACACCATAACACCAAGTCCAAAGTCAAGAAGTAGAAGAATTTAGTCCAAAAAAAATTCCACTATAAAAAGTTATTATGGTGCCAGAGGTGTTCAAAACACAAACCCAGAAGAAAAGAATGACTCCAAGCGAGGACTCTAAGAAAACAAATGCTTAGGCACAAATTCAACTAGAATTCTGGAAGAGATAAGCAAGAATTAGTTTTTTAAGAGTTTAAAACATTTTTTTATAAATGAAAGTGCTATAGGGAAAAATTAGCAAAGAAATGAGAACTATAGAAGAATGGATTGGAAAGGGAATTAACAGGTTGACAAGAGATACAAAACCTTACCCAAGCAACAAACCCCCTGAAACTTAGAATGACCCAAATAGAAGCTAATGACTTCATGAGACAACAAGAAATAGTAAAGCAAAGTTAAAAGACTGAAAAAAAAATGAAGATGTGACTTATCTCATAGCAAATACAAACGACCCAGATAAAAGATCAAAAGGGAAAAATTTAAGAATTATTGAACTTGAAAGGAATGACCAAAAGGAAAAAAAAAAAAGCTCTGCCTATACATATTTCAAGAAATCACAAAACTTCCTAGATCTCTTGGAACCAGAGTCCAGAATAGAAATAGAAAGAAACCACTGGTCACCTCTTAAAAGAAACCCCAAAATGAAAACTCCTAGGAAATTCAAAATTCAGAACTTCCAGGTCAAAGGAAAAATACTTCAACTAACCAGAAAGAAAGAACTCAAGCGGTGAGGAGCCACAGTGAGTATTACATAAGATTTAACAGCCACTTAAAAGGAACAGAGAGCCTGGAAGATGATAGTCCAGAAGGCAAATTATTGCTTACAAGCAATAATAACTTAGCCAATAAAACTGAATATAATGCTACTGGGGAAAAAAGGAAAAAGAATTTTCAAGCATTCCTGATGAAAAGACCAGAGCTAAGTAAAAACTACAAAGTGTAAACACAAAATTCAAGAGCAACAAGAAAACATAAAAAGGTAGACATGAATGAACAATCATAAGGAACCAAACAAGGATAAACTGCTTACATCCTAACATGGGGAGATGATAAATCTGTCCCAACCCTATAATCATCAGGAGTTATAAAAACAGTCTAATTGGACAAAAAGCCTGGGAGTGGTTCTACTCTCTCTTGAGGATCTTAAAAGAAGAATGGAAAGGGAGGGAAAGAGTGGGGAGAAAGGTAGGGAGAGAGGTTAGGCAAAATTATCTTACATAATTAGGATGCATAAGTAGAAGTCTATGCAAACAAGGAAGAGGGATGGGGGCATTAACTGGCATTTGAACCTCACTCTCACCTGAACTGCTCTAAGGAAGGAAGAATACATAAACAGGTGGGTACAGAAATACATCTCATTCAACAGGAGAATAGGAAGGAAAGGGAAGAAGAGAGAAAGAGGAATTAGAGGGACAGCAAGTTGAGAGATTAGTCCTAAGCAAAACAAACTCTAAGGATGCACAAAAATATTTACAGCTCTTTCTGAAGCGGCAAAGGACTAAAATCTGAGGAAGTGACCATCAGCCAGAGAATGGCAGAATAAATCACTGCATTTAAAAACGTGAAAAAATACTATTATGCTGTAAGAAATGATGGTGGCGATGGTTTCAAAGACAGCTAGGAAAACTTGTATGAACTGATGCAGAATGAAATGAGCAAAACAGTATACAAGTACAACACTGCAAAGCAAGCAACTCTGAAACACTGAGGAACTCTGATCAACATGATGACCACGATTCCAGAAGAGTCATGACAAAACATGCTACACATTTCCTGATGGGAAGGCCAGGGGCTCAGGGTGCATAGGACATAAATACATACACACATACATATACATATATATAAAAAAAGGGCCAACATGGAAATTTGTTTTAACTATTTATCTACCTATGTATGATGTGTGTATACATACATATGCACACTTTAGGGACTCTATTTTTCTTTGTTTTTCAATGAGGGGATTACATGGGGGGAAGGACAGAAGAAAGATTCTGCTGACTAAAAAGGCACAATTTAATTTTTTAAATAAGTTAAAATGTAGTAAGAACATAGAGTTTCAACAGAAAGGGATGAGAGATTGAGGAAGGAAGGGCTCATGTCCAGTAGGGAAGGCTTCATGGAAGAAGCGCCTGTGCTAAGGTCTTGAAGATCTATTTCAACATTCAGGGAAGGCGGAGCCAAGATGGCAGCTGGAAAGCAGGGACTAGCTTAAGCTGTCCCCCAAATCCCTCCAAACACCTGTAAAAAATGGCTCTGAACAAATTCTAAAGCTGTGGAACCCATGAAATAGCACAGGGAAGCAGGTCTCCAGCCCAGGACAGCCTGGATGGTCAGTGGGAAGGGTCTATCGCACAGTGCTGGGAGCACAGCACAGTCCAGCGTGGGCCACGCCAGGACCAACCAGACGGGGAGTGGGGCAGAGCAGGCCTTAGGGCCGTGAATCACTGAGCTGTGGCAGTTACCAGACTTCTCAACCCACAAACACCAAAGACCACAGGGCAGGTGAGTGGGAAAACTGTTGGATCAGGGTGACAGCAGTCCAGCCCCAGCCCTGGGGGTGGCAGAGGTGATGAGATGATGGCAGCAGCAGCAGCAGGAAGCTCCTGTGGCTGCTTCCAGAGCTCCAGTGCCAGCTGCTTCCGGAGTCCCTGGCTCACACAGTGGGAGGAATCAAGTGGTGGATCAGAGCAGGAGTGCAAAGTGGTACAGAAGCAAGGTTCTCTTACTTTGCTCTGCTTGGATCTGGGTCGCAGTCCTAGTTGGTGGTTCTTGGGGGAGGAGGAGCGCTGCTGTGGCAGAGCTTGCAGTGACGGTGGAGTAGAAGTAGCTCTGAAAACAGCAGCACAGCCCCTAAAGGTTGGGACAAAGTACTCTCTACTCTACAAGCAGTCATACCCTGACAAAAAGCTCAAGGGTCAAGTAGTGGGCTGGGAACATGAAGAGGCAGCGCAAAAGGACTCAGACTCAGACTACAGAATCCTGTTTTGGTGACAAAGAAGATCAAAACATACAGCCAGAAGAAGTCAACAAAGTCAAAGAACCCACATCAAAAGCCTCCAAGAAAAATTGGTCTCAGGCCATGGAAGAGTTCAAAAAGGATTTGGAAAAGCAAGTAAGAGAAGTAGAGGAAAAATTGGGAAGAGAAATGAGAGTGATGCAAGAAAATCAAGAAAAACAAGTCAATGACTTGCTAAAGGAGACCCAAAAAAATACTGCAGAAAATAACATCTTAAAAAATAGATGAACCCAAACGTCAAAAGAGCTCCAAAAAGCCAAGGAGAAGAATGCCTTGAAAGGCAGAATTAGCCAAATGGAAAAGGAGGTCCAAAAGACCACTGAAGAAAATACCACCTTAAAAATCAGACTGGAGCAAGCGGAAGCTAGCGACTTTATGAGAAATCAAGATACTATAAAACAGAACCAAAGGAATGAAAAAACGGAAGACAATGTGAAATATCTCATTGGAAAAACCACTGGCCTGGAAAACAGATCCAGGAGAGATAATTTAAAAATTACTGATGATCAAAAAAAGAGCCTAAACATCATCTTTCAACAAATTATCAGGAAAGCTGCCCTGATAATCTAGAACCAGAGGATAAAATAGAAATTGAAAGAATCCACTGATTACCTTTTGAAAAAGATCCCAAAAAGAAAACTTCTAGGAATATTGTCGCCAAATTCCAGGGTTCCCAGGTCAAGGAGAAAATACTGCAAGCAGCCAGAAAGAAACAATTTGAGTATTGTGGAAACACAATCAGGATAAAACAAGATCTAGCGGCTTCTACATTAAGGGATCAAAGGGCTTGGAATATGATATTCCAGAGGTCAAAAGAGCTAGGATTAAAACCAAGAATCACCTACCCAGCAAAACTGAGTATAATGCTCCAAGGCAAAATATGGACTTTCAATAAATTGGAGGACTTTCAAGCTTTCTCAATGAAAAGACCGGAGCTGAATAGAAAACCTGACTTTCAAATACAAGAATCAAGAGAAGCATGAAAAGGTAAACAAGAAAGAAAAATCTTAAGGGACTTAATAAAGCTGAACTGTTTTGTTTACATTCCTACATGGAAAGATGACATGTGTAATTCATGAGACCTTTCTCAGTATTAGGGTAGTTGAAGGGAATATACATATATATAGACAGAGGGCACAGGGTAAGTTGAATATGAAGGGATGATATCTAAAAAAATAAAATAAAGGGGTGAGAGAGGAATATGTTGAGAGAGGGAGAAAAGGAGAGATAGAATGGGGTAAATTATCCCACATAAAAATGACAAGAAAAGCGGTTCTGCTGGAAGAGAAGGAGTGGGGGAGGGGGAGTGAATCTTGCTCTCATTGGATTTGACTTGAGGAGGGAATAACATACACACTCAATTGGGCATCTTACCCCCCAGGAAAGTAGAGGAAAGGGGACAAAAAAGCAGGGGATGATAGATGGGAGGGCAGATGGGGGAGGAGGTAATCAAAAGCAAACACTTTTGAAAAGGTACAAGGTCAAGAGGGAAACCTGAATAAGGGAGGACAGGATAAGATGAAGAAAAACAGTCTTTCACAACATGATTATTGTGGAAGTGTTTTGCATAATGATACATGTGTGGCCTATGTTGAATT
>CM053622.1:807838505-807856572 GCA_028646595.1 Phalanger gymnotis | reverse complement strand
AGGGTGGGTGGGAAGGGAGGAGGAGAGAGAATTTGGAACTCAAAGTTTTGAAACCAGATGCTCAAAAAAAGAGTTGTTCTTGCATGCAACTGGGAAATAAGATATATAGGGAATGGGGCATAGAAATCTATCCTGCCCTACAAGAAAGTAGGGAGGAAGGGCATGGGGGGGAGTGGGGGGACAGAAGGGAGGGCTGACTGGGGAAAGGAGCGATCAGAACATATGCCATCTTGGAGTGGGGGAGGGTAGAAATGGGGAGAAAATTTGTAACTCAAAATCTTATGGAAATCAATGTTGAAAACTAAAATATTAAATAATAAAATATAAGAATAATTATTTCAACATTCAGAAAAGTGTGAACAATTCATGCCAAGCACAAGACAGAGGCTTGCACCAATGAATGAAAGCAGGAGGAGGGCTTAAGTGTCTAGTTCAATCAACCATCCGATCAATCCACAGGCATTTATTAAGAGCCAAGCACTAAGCAGGCACTGAGAATCCAAGTACAAAAAATGAAGTCATCTTCCCCCGTCTTCTCTATCCAATAAGATCATCAGTTCTTCAAGGGCCCCTGATCCTGCTCAAGGACCCCTGACCCTTACCACTACCTGCAGTCTCTCCACCCCTCAATTCCATCTCAGGCCATCACCCATGTAATAGCTATACTCTCTGCCGCCTCCCTCTGTCAACCCCTTGGTGTGCAACTCTCCACTCTCTCTCCACTCAAATCCCTCGCTCCCTCATCTTATGGTGGACCATGCCTTGCCAAAGAACGCATAACCTCGGTTTACTCATCACATCATCCTCTGCCTTCATTCCTGTTCATGTGCTGTTAAACAAAGCTGGAGAAAGTCAGAAAGCCATACTGCCTGGGTCCACTACGGTGTTATATAAACTCAACAGGGCCTCAGCACAACGTGTGCGTGTGTGCATGTGTGTGTGTGTGAAACTGCCTCTCTGCCTCTTGCACATTTCAAACTAGATGTTTTGTAAGCATTTCAAAGTCAATTATGTCCAAAACTGAACTCATTATCTTTCCTCCAAGCCCTCCTTTCTTCTAGACTTATTACTGTCAAGGGTACCAAAATATTACCCCAAATCACAACTTCCATATAATCCTTAATCCCTCTCTCACCCTCACCCTACGTATCCAACCTGCTGCCAACCTTCTCATTTCTACCTTCACAACATCTCTGGATATGCCCCCCTGTCCTCTGACACAGCCACCACCACGGTACAGGCCCTCATGTCCTCGTCCCTTGATTACTATACCAGTCTGCTGGTGGGCCGGCCTGCCTGAGTCTCTCCATACTCCAATTCACCCTCTCTTCGGCCACTAAAGTGATTTTCCTAAAACACAGATTGGTCCATGTCACCATCCTCCTCAATAAACTCCAATGATTAGTCAATGTTGGGGGGACTGGAGGAAGGCGGCAAACTAGTGCGTTGTGGGCAGAGCAATGACTCAGTAAAACCATTTTGGAAAGAAATTTGGAATTAGGCAAATAAAGGGACTAAAATGTGAATACCATTTAACCCAGAGAGTTCACTGGTAGGCATATGGCCCAAGTTGCTCACTGACAAGAAGAAAGTCCCCAAACACCAAAATAATTATAGCGGCACTTTTTGTGGGAGCAAAGAATCGGAAACCAAGTAATGCCCATAAACTAGAGAATGGTGAAACAAACTGTGTGACTGTGCTATGAGAAATGATGCAGGCAATGCATCTACAGAAGCACCGACAGATCAGCATCGACTGATGCAGAGGGAAGTAAGCAGACCAAGGGAAACATACACGACGAGCACAATGAAAGAATCACCAGAAAGCAATCAAAGGCCAACGCTGCACAATCACAAACAGCAATGTGGTCCCAAAGAAGAGAAAGAAAAAGGCACTCCTCTCCCCTCCCCTCCCCCAACTACTTTGCAGGGGGAGGGGAAAGAAAGGAGGGAGGGAGGAGGGAGGACTTACTGAGTACTTACTATATGCCAGGCAATGTGCTAGTTACTTAACTAACATTATCTCATTTGATCCTCAAAACAATCCAGGAGGCAAGTACAATTATTATCTCATTTTACAGTTGAGAAAACTGAGAGTATTCGGGTCTAGATTTGAGCTCAGTTCTTCCTGAGTCCAGGCTCATCATTCTATCCACTGAGCCATCTAACTAACTGCCTACCCACAGGTGTGAAACATTGCATATATTTTCAAATGTTTTACTAATTTTTTTCCCCTCTTCTTCTTCTTTTTCTTTCTCTTTTTCTTTAAAAAAAAAAATCCTGATTATATGAAGTGGCTCTCTGGAAGGGGAAGAGGAAAGGAGAAATGTAAGTAATGTAAAAACAGAAGAAATTAATTTTCTAAAAGTTTTCAATTAAAAAAAAAATCCAGCGGCTCCTGATTCGCTGCAGGATCAAACATAAAAGGCTGCGCTTGGCTTTGAAGGTCTTTCCCCACCTGGCCCTCTCCTGCCTTTCCTGTTCTCTCATGTTTTCCTCCACTCCGTGCCCTCCATGGTCCAGGGCCCCAGCCTCCTGGCTGTTCCTCACACGTCACTAGCTCCCCACTCTACACCTTGTCCATGGCTGTGCCATGTCTGGAATGCTCTCCCTCTCGAGAAGGGGCCTTTCCTGGTCTCTACCACTGCTAGCACCTTCCCTCAGAGATGACCTACCCTCTCTGCATCCTGAATATACCTGGCTGTTTGCTCAGTGTCTCCCACATCAGACTGGGGGCTCCTTGGAGGACAGCGTGTTTCTGTCTTTCTTTGTATGCCCAGCCATACAGTAGTGCTTCATAAATGCTTCTTCACTGACCGACCACAGGCCCCTCCCTATGGACTTCCTCTTGTGAGCCCTCAGCAGGTGGCACAAGGCATTATAAAAATACTCACTGGCTTGGCTTCCAAGGACAAATCTTCAACGAGCAAGATCTCTCTGGTTTACTCTATGTAGACTTCCAAAGCCTGCCCCCGCCCCAGCAGGGACCTGCTCACTGAGCATTCCCTCCGTGGGAGGGATCTCGCTAGCTGCCATCCGGGGCCTCCCTCCTAGCTCTGGCCCTCTCCTGGCTGCTTCTTGCACCCTCCGCTCCCCACCCGCTCTAAAGTATTAGCTCTGCCTGGGCAATCTTCCATCCCAGCCCACTGGCCTCTCTGCTTCGAATCCCTGGGCTCCTGAAGGCAGCATCCCGAGAGGTAGAGGCAGCTCACCCAGGACTAGCCAACACTGCTGGTGCCCCTCATTTAATCAGGCTTCTGCAAATGCTGGGCCAAAAGCAATAAGGACATGACTGAGAGACTGTGGGAGTTTAATATAAAAAAATTAATAAGAAAAAAAAGGGGGGAAGGAGAAAGGGTCCACCTTTTAATAGGGCCCTAATTACCCAACTCACAGGATCAGCCACAATGAGATGGGAGTTTATTTCGGGGTTTTTTTTAATTATTGTTTTTTTTATATATATATAAATTGCTGCTATGTGTTTTCTTTCCTCTGAGCAATTATGCTGTAAGTATGTAAAGAGGGGAAAAAATATTAATTAAATATAAGGTAATTGTGGAGTTGGCCTGGAGAGAGTGAGTCTGAACTCTGGACAATCGCAGACTACCAGGGTTTGAAGACTGCTCAGAGCCTCCCGGAAAAGAAAGAAATAAAAATAAAACCAAACAATGGGCAGATGCCGAGGGCAGCAAGAAAACAGCCATGAAAGGAATCCAGGAGAACAGCAGAGACCTAAGGAGAGTGTGTATCGTCAGGAATGGTGAGCTGCTCTCTGCCTCGCTCTATCTCCCCAACAGAAGGCACTGCCTGGGAAAGGCCCACGGGCTGCGTTCCCACAGAACATCCACGGTGAAAGAGACCTCCGCAACCTTCTTGGAATCCCCCAAGTGAGGGTACCCAGCCTCTACTTGCCATCCCCAGCAAGGAGGAGTGCACTCGAAGACTATCTGTACATGGTTGTTTGCACGCAGTCTACCCATGAAGCTGGGAGCTCCTCGTGGGCAGCAACAGTCTTTTGTCTCTCTTGGTATCCCCAGCACTTAGCCCAATGCCTGGCACACAACAGGCACTTAATACATGCTTATTGAGCTTCTGTGGCAAGTCATTCTATTCAGCCTTTGGACACTTCTAATATAACTCACCACTTGTCGGGTACGAGATTGAGGGAATTTTTGTTCAGGCACCGGTTGGATTAAAGAGCTCTCAGATTCTGCAATTGTCAGGGACTCTTTCCTTATACAGAACTGCCTCTCTGCAAATTCCATCCAATGCTCCTAGAGCCAGGCAGAACAAGGCTAAGCCCTTACACACGACAGCCCTTCACTGCCCTGACCCTCTTAAAAGCCTTCTCCAGGTGACCAGCTCCTTCACCCAGGCCTCACATGGAATGGTTTCGCCATCCAATTGCCGTCTTCTTTGTACGCTCCAGTTTGTCAATGCCAGACCTAAAATCGGGTCCCCCAAACCAAACCCAGTACTGCCAACGTCACCTCCCTCACCGTGGACACAATTAACATCCTAAGATAATTTTCACCGCTTGGGCTGCCATGCTGAGGCTGCCGAGTCATACTGACTAGCATCCTGGTCCACTAAATTTCCCAGGTCAGAGTCACAGAGTTGGAAGGTACCTCAGAGACAATCTAGTCCAACCCAGACCTGAACAAGAATCCTTCCTTGTGCCTGACAAATGGTCCTCAATAGCCCCTTGAAGACTGCTTGTGAGGAAGGAGCTGGTACCCCTCCAGACAGCCCATGTCCCTTTGGAACAAGCCTAATGGTTACAAAGCTTTTTCTGACGCTGAATCTGAGCTACCTTCTTTTCTGCATGTGCACCATGTCCCTGCTCCCGGTTCCCCTCTTCCATATGACAGACCTTCAAATACTGGAAGACAGGGACCATGTTCTCCCCTGACTCATCATTTCTTCTCTAGATTAAACATCTTCTAGTGAGAATCAGATCCAGGACAGGATTTTCCCTTGCTGGTTCCACTAACTTGGAAAGGATGAATTTACGATTAAGGCAAGTCAAGAAAACATCAGCTCCTTTGCATTTAGCAGAAAGAGCATGCCAGTAAACGTTCAGACAACTGAAGCTCCCCATCACTACTATATCGAGCCTCTGTGCCGGGCTTAGGACTCAAACTCATGTCTTCCGGGAGAGTGGTACATAATACTCTCCAATGAGAATCACAGCTGGTTCTGCCTGCAATGATCCTCACTCACGTGAGCTCTCCCATGCTCCCGTGCTCTGGCTCTTGGACTTCCTTCCTCGTGTAGACACCACATGTACAGCTCTACTCCAGCACTCACGTCCCACCCCCAATGACCTGTCCTGTTTCTTCTGAACAAGCTCTGTCACTCTAGAGCCATAGTCTTGTTACAAGTCTCCTCTCCCCAAGTCTCAGTCATACATAGGAGATCAGACCTATCTACCTTCCGGTAGAATCTCCAGTTCTTCCTGCTAGCTGCCTATATCTTGTAACTGCAAGTACAGGCACCTGGAGCAGTGGATTTTAGGACTGGTCAGTTTCTTGGATTCTTGCATCCTATGAACTTCAGGCTGTATCTCCAGCAATTCTTCCTATAACAGTAACTATTCTCATAGCAAGATCTACCTTAGTTAATATCCAGAGGCCATCTGTTCTTCCCCCCTTCTCCCTTAGTTTAAGGCTTTCTGATTAGATTTGTAAGTCTCCAGGCAAAGTATTCTGACCACCTTGTGCTAGGTGCCAGGAAGCTGTCATTCTTAATAGCTTAAACTGTAGTCCAGGAACACAAATTCAATTCTCCAAGATCATCTTGTTAACCAGCTGCTTTCTTCCCAAATCTGCCTGTCTTCTGAAGCCCTTGTTGTCATGAAAACTCCATCTAGGCCCCTATGGTCTTTCATGTCTTGTTCATGACTTCCATCTCTGCTAATGCTTCCTAGATTGCTTTCGCTGGCAACGTTCGAGTCCACACTCTCATAAGCCTTGGGAGAGTCTTTGTCTCATGTGTGTGCCCCACACAAGAAGACGTTTTTATTTCGACATTTTTAAATAGTTGCTATTAGGTCAACCAAAAGCTAACCTTGACTCTTGGTGAAAGCCCAGGCACCCACGGCCACACCCTCCCTTGAGCAGCTCCCTCCAGGGCCCCACGCCGAGCTCTCTCCTTGGGGAAGAGCCTCCCAGGGAATCCTTGGCTTCAAGCGTTCAGTGTCCCTTCCCCTTCCCCTTCTCTGCGTTTCATCCTTTGGTCTTCTGGCCACCCGACACAGGTCACAGCTGCTCTCTTCTGTGGCTCCCAGGGACACTTCCTTCTCCTTAAGAGCTCACCTGAGCCCCTGTAGCTTCTCCTCTAGGAAAATAGGCCTGCACTTTCAGGGCTCAGCTGTACAGAAACAGAAGCATCACATACTCCACGCAGGTCACTGCTAATGTTTCCCTGCTCTCCAAACTTGCGGGATGTGAGATCCTCAGTCTTCAGTCCTCATCGTTCTAACAACTCCCTGGGAAAACTGCTGTGGCAGCTGCTTGTGGGCATCTTCAACGGCCCAGAAATCCTGCTTCCAGCCTGGTGAGCACTTATGACAAATGTACCTGCCTCCTTTTACTTCCCTCATTAAGCTCTTACCCTCCCCTTACCAACCGTCTTCTTAAGTCATTCTTCTTCCACAGCCGAAGCTCTCCTCCTCCTCCTCCTCCAGCTCAACATCCTCTCAAGTCCTCCAAAATGTCACCTCCTCAAGTTCCATCCTAGCCCTCCAAGAGCCTTCCAAATCCCCTTCACAATTCCTCATCCTCTGCTAAGGAGTTAGAACCCTGTTCACATGAACTGTGGTCTAGCCATCCTGGAAGCACAGGGTGTTACATTTGTCCCTAATGAATCTCATTTGCCTGGATTTGGTACATCCTTCTGTTCTGTCAGAATCTTTTTGGCATCTCAGTGGTAGTTAGCCTAGCTGGCTCCAAGCTGTCTACAAATCTGATAAGTATGTTTTCTATGTCTTCATCCAAATAAGTGATAAATCTGCTGAACAGAAATGTCTGTAGTCATCCACTTCCCCAATGGCACTCTGTTTTGAACCTCCTCAGGACACCTGTCAGGCAGCATGGTGAATCAGAGGGCAGCCTGGTAGAGTAGATCCAAATCCCAGTTCTGAGGCTTCCCAGCTCAGTGAACCTGGACGAGGCACGTAACTCCTCTCTGTCTCAATTTCCTCATCTCTGAAAAGAAGACAAGCCCTGCATCCCCTGCATCATGGGACTGCTGGGAGGGAAGTGCTCGGTCATCTCCAAAGCTGATAAAGTTCTAGATAAACGCAGACATCATCACCACTCTCTGTGTCTCTGACCGAGGTCTGAGTTCTGTTACAGCAGGGAATGGTGTCCTAACTAACCATCTGCTTGGACACCATCTTCGCTCCCAAAAGGTGCCCCTGTCCTAGAAGACTGCTCTTGGAGTCGGAAAGGCCAAAGCTCTCTTCATCCCACTGACACATGCTGGCTGTGTGACCTTGGATGAGTCATGTAACTTCAATGCACTAAGAACTCTAAGACTCACGAGCCGCTGATTTGCACTGGTGGAGTAAGTTTCTCGCACTGATAACATTGTATATCCAACTGAAAAACCAAAAGCTCAAGAAGTGAGTAAGAAAGTATTGAAGAAAGCTTCTAAGAGAAGGAGTGTTCAGCTGTGTCCAAAACTATCCATGGCACCGAGGTTATGGAAATCTGGGCAGATCCTAAGGAGAAATACTAAGGCCCCTAAAGTAGCCTCCTCTTCTAGAGGATGGCCTCCACCACCAGGACCATCCTGGCAGATGTGAGAAGGGTCTGTGGGGACGCTGCTGGGTGGCCAAGGCACTGGGGGCCAGGACGGGCTGGGCACCACAACCACCCTCTCAGAACAGAAGGCTGGGCTTGGATGCTCTGTACACAGAGTAGAAAGGCAGCCTCTTCTATCATCTGCCAGGGAGAAGACCAACCCACACTAAGTACCTCCGCTGCTTCCTGGAACAGAATTTGATTCTATGAAAGCTTCTGGCTAGAGGAAATACAAATGTAGAAAAGACACAGTCCCAGTCCTCAGGGACCCTATATGTGTGTGTACATACCCACATACATATACATGCATGTATATACATGCATATCCCTGAATATATACACAGGTCATAAACAATAATCCCTCAGTTCACTGTAGAGGGGCAAACAAGTGCTATATGAAGTCTGAGGGGAAGGGTTACTGCCAGCTGGGGGATGAGGGCAGGCTTAGTAAAGATGTGGCATGTGGGACAGATTTTGAAGGATCAGTAGGAGTTCCAGAGGCAGAAGGAAGGAGAGAAATGTCTCAGGCAGAAGGAGCAGTAGAGATGAGAAAGAACTGGGTGAGTTTGCAGAATAGGAGGTGGTCAAAGAGAATGGGGAAGGGATGATGGGTGACAAGGCTGAAACGCCTACCCCACCCTACCCCCACTGATTGTCTACGGTGGGCAAAGTAAGGCTGTAGGTGCTGGGAAAAACACAAAGGGAACCAAGAGACCATCCCTGCCCTCAGAGAGCTTATACTCAGGGAGAGGAGTACAGAGCATGTGTATCAAGACAACCAATGATATGAATGAAGATGAAAGAGACCAGACTGCCCCCTGGCACTGCACGTGAAGCCCATAGCGCTTGTGTGTGCTAAACTGAGGAAAGAGCCTGCCTTCCCCAGACTTCTCTGGACTGGAGAGAAGCCACCCTACTCCCCCAGCCTACTGATGGCCTGGGTGAAAATGCCACAGGGAATGGCAAAGAGTGACTGCCTCAGGCTGTCCCTAGACAGCAGAGAGGCCTGGCCCGTGGGCAATGCTGCCAATGGAGACCACGAAGGACATGGGGAAGGCTGGTGAGCCCAGGGCAAAGAAGCCAGAGAGGGTTCTTGTAGCCCAAGCTGGCTGGTCAATGAGCTTGAATCCAGAGGTCTCGGGCCACTCCTAAAATGTTCTCAGCCAGCGAGCACACCGGAATGTGCTTCTAGGGAGTGTGCTGACGGTGGCTGACCTCCCTGCCAACAAATATTTGACCTCAAATGAGCAGAGATCTGATGCACATCCCATCCTCTACTGTAGGAAGCAGGTGGAGGTCAGAGATGAGAAGCTATGGACTGGGAAGGTTACCCCGAGTATAAGAGCTGCTACCAAAGTACAACAATAACGTTTTTAAAAATCTCACAAAACATTTGAATTCATAGGATCACAGATTCAGAGCAGAGAGGGAGCTCAGTATTTAAAGGAAATAATACCCCTCTTGGGGACTCACAAGGGGTTTCCGAGGCACCACATTTTCGTTTTCTGGGGTAGAGCCGGGCTGCAAAGAAAAAGAAAGACAAAAGTGAGATGACAGTGCCACCCACTGGACACCCCAGTCCGGAATATGGTGGAGCACTGCCCCCCACACGCAATCTGACCTTGTAACCCCAGGGTGTGTGCTGAGGTCCACAGCTGGAGCAGCAGGATGGTAGTGTGACAAGGGGGATGGAAGCACCAGGTCCAAGCCGCAGACCCCAGTCTCCTTGCTCAGTCTCGTGCTCTTTCCGCCATCCCAAGAAGCCTCTCTATGAAGAGCCTGAGCAAAGGTACAGGGGGTACAGGCATGCTCAGGGGACAGTCATCCCATCTGGCTCTCAGATGGAGGGGCTGTTCTCTTAAGTAGAGGATCCAGGGAAAGAACCAGGCCGCCCCCTATCCCTCTCCCTTTCGTCCCTAGATTACACACCAGACCTTGAACTGCAATCACACTGGGAAGGATGGGCTTTGGCCACAAGAGGGCCCCAGCTGCCCACAGCTGCTTGGGTCTGGGGAAATGCTAGGGATTCCAGGGCACAGCCTCCTCCTGGTCCCTGTCCCGGGCTTGGCATGAGGAAGACAGGAGGCCTGATGTCCGTTCCAATTCCTCATTACTCACCCTCCCTCCTTTATCATTTGCCAGTGAGAATACCACAGTCGGCTTGTGATCTGTCTGCCCTGGACAGAGAGAAAGATAAGGCTCCAAGGAAACCTAAAACTAAGCCAGCACTCTGGGCTATTTTCTTAAGGAAACTGAGACCAGAGGAAGTCAGGATTCAGGTTTCTCCCAATGATCTGCAATTGGGGACTGTGCCTCAAGAGTCATCCTCCCCACCCCAGGACCACTGAGCTCTTCTTCTTGCCAAAATGGGCCCTCCTTAAGAAGGCCCCCTTTGCCATGATAGCCAGTAGGCTTAATACTGTCTCACGGGCCCAAGGCCCAGAAGGGAGGCAGCAAGGGCTTCTGTCACCATCATCTCAAACACAGAACAGAAGGTCTGAGTGGAAAGAGGCCTGGGCCTGAAGCCCAGGGACCAGAGCCAGAATTCAGGCACTTTCACTTACTACACAGCCTTCAGCAGCTCATTTCCACCTCAGTTTCCGTACCTGTAAAATGGAGCTGATGATGCTCACACAACCTACATGACAGGACTGCTGAAGAGAAGGCACTTGCTAAACCTGAACATGTTAAATAAATGAATGATCATTATAAACCATAGTCCCATTCCCAATAATACCCTAGAACCACATGAGGCCCTGAGGCTGCAGGTTCCCCACCCCTGCTCTAGAACCAAAGGCTTCTTTTCTCTCAGTTCTTTCACTGAGCCACACACAAGATATGGGCAGAAGTCATGAAAGTCTTTGGAGGGCCAGGGATACTAGCTGGCGGGGGGGGGGGGGGGGGGGGGGGGGGGGGGGGGGGGGGGGGGGGGGGGGGGGGGGGGGGGGGGGGGGGGGGGAAGGCTCCTGGAGTCAGTGTGACAGGAGCTGAGTTTTGAAAGAGTCAGGCAGACAGCATTCCAGGGAGACAGCACAGAGCTGGGGGAACTATAAAAAGGCTGTGTCACTAGCTCAGAGTGTGTAGAGAAGACAGTGGCCACCCTTCATGCCCAGAATGTGCCCTGATTTCTGTCAAAATTCTGCTCCAGTGACAGCCCCCACCGGGAAGCCCTTCGGGACTCCATCCACCTGCTAGTGCCATCTCCTCAAAACAATGACCTATCTGTGCATGTGGTGCCTCTCCCAAAAGCTCTCTGAGGGCAGGGAAGCCTCCATTTATATCTCTATCCCCAGCATCTCGCAATGTTCTTGGCTGCTTAATTGAGTTCCACCAATAAAAGCAGTATCACAGAACCTCAGAACTGGATAGGACCCCAGAGCCCAACTGGACTAATCTATTTTTTGACCCCAAACGCCCTCTCCAACAGTCCCAACAAGGGACCATCCCACCTCCAGCAAGGGGCAGGCCACTCCACTCTGAGTCAGCTATCAGCCAGAAGTTCTGCTTTATATCTAGTCTAAATCTATCTCTGTAGCTTCTACTCACTGAGCCTAAACCTGGGCCACTGCCCACCTCTGAAAGAATTGCAGCATCACAAGATCTGGTGACAGAGAGTAAGAGCTTACTAAATGCCCACTAACTGACAGATTGATTGAGCTGGAAGCATCCAATCCAAGCCCCTTCTCCCACCGAAACAGAAAGTGAGCCAGAAGGCTCCTTGCAACAGGGTCCTCAACCTCCACTTCTCTTCACCACGCAGCTGCCCCAGGGAATTGGCTTATGAGGGCCATGCTGCTGGAGAGCAAGGCGACCAGCCCCAGGGAATCTGGACTGAGATGCTCTGCCTCCCAAACCGTCCTCCTATGTGGGAACGACAGCCTAAAAAGCCAAACGCAGACAATCTGCCAAAGCCCGCTGACTTCAAGCATGCATCCCTCACTTTTTGCAGATAATCAAAAGCTGACCGGAAGGAGTCTATTAAGCAGCCTCCATCATTCTAAACAAGACGCACCATGAAGTTCCAGGTGGGCAGGTTTGTATCCCAAGCGTTTTCCCTGTATATGGTCAATGCTGACAATCTGCAGAATTGAATTTATTCACTTCGCCCATTCCCTCTTGATCAGACTATGTCGAGCCACTCTCCCTCCTCCCATCCCCCACTTGGCAGTCACCTTCATCTTCCAACGGCGCAGGTCTGACCTCATCAGCCTCCTGTTCATTAAGCTCCAGTGGGTCCCTATCACCAAACCTGCTTGGCGTTCGAAGCCCCTCATCGCCTCCTGCACCTCTCCGGCCTTCTTGTACCTCCCTCCTTCCCTCCTCATTCCGGCATGGAATGAATGTTCTAACTCTGCTTCCTCTCCTGGATCCCCTGCTTCCTTCGAGGCCTAGCTAAAATCCCACCTTCCAGGAGAAGCCTTTGCCACTTCTCCCGATTTTCTCTAATTTATCCTGTCTATAGCTTGTTTGTTCACAGTCATCTTCATCCAGTCTCCCCCGTTATATTTTGAGCTCCTTGAGGGCAAAGGCTGACTTTTGCCCTTCTTAAATCCTGAGTGCTTAGAATAGTGTCTGGCACATAGTAGGTGCTTACAAGACTGAATGACTGACTGACTGAGCTATCCTTCCTCCACTTAATTACAACCATGACCTAGAAATCCTTTTTTTCAAAACACAACGCATTCATTCCTCTAACAATCATTTCATTTCCTGTGTGTAAGGCACTCTGAGGGAGACAATGATGAATAACATTCTGTCTTATGTGAACTCAAGGAAACATGGGAAGATTTATGTGAACTGATGCAGAACCAGGAAAACAACATACACAATGACTAGCAAAGCAACCACTAACATGGGATAGTGTAGGGCAACTGTATCTCCTCGCTAGGGGGGTAGGGCTGTGGGTGTCAGAATGTCAAATATGCAGTCAAGACACCTTCAATGTGTCAGCTGACTTCACTAAACTATGTATTCAAAAAAATCTCACAGAGAAGCTTGGGGGAGGGGCGAAAGAATGGAATATTCCTACAAATGAATGTGATATGTGGTGTAAAAGCAGAAGTCATCAATAAACATCAATCAGCAAACATTTATTAAGCACCTACTATGTGCTAAGTACTGTGCTAAGCAAAAAGAGGCAGAAGTCCCAGTCCTCAAGGAACCTACAATCTGATGGCAGAGACAACACGCAAATGAATATGTACAAAGCAAGGTATATACAGGCCAAATAGGAGGTAATTAACAGAGGAAGGCTGGAGAATTAAGAGGGATTAGGAAAGGCTTCCTGGAGAAGGTGGGATTTTAGCTGGAACTTAAAGGAAGCCGGGGAGGTCAGTAGCCAGAGCAGAGGAAGGAGATGGTTCCGAGCATGAACAACGACTGGAGACAGATGTCTGGAGCTGAGAGACAAAGTATCTTGTTTGTGGAAAGGCCAGGAGACTAGTGTCACTGGATGGAAGAGTGAGCGTCAGAAAAAAGAAGGCTGGAAAAGTAGGAGGGGGCTGTCCTTGCTCTCCAGGAGCTTCCAGTCTAGCCCAGGACACCCCTAAGGGGCACTTGGATAGATCTCAGGAGGACTGTGAACTCAGATGGGAAACAAATTGGATCGTTATTCAATATAACTGGTTACCTTTGAAATCTCTGTATGTGATTTTATGCATTCCAAGAAAGAGCCTGAAGGCTTCAGCAGATGCTGCCAAAGATCCATGCCCCACAAAAGGTGGAAGGGGAGCCAACAGAAAGCAGACTGTGATGAAGGCCTCTGGAAAATATTCACAGAGGAGATGGAATGGAGCTGAACTTTGAAGAACAGAATTTCAACAGAGTAGATGACCAAAAGCAGGGGAGTATGGAGCTTAGGAATGATGTGGAACACCAGCTGGCAAATTCAGATTAGATGAAACGGGACAAGGGGAACTAAGGCTGGAAAGGTAAGAGGGCGTCAGTCTGGGCCAGGCCTTGAATGCCAAGGCTAAGGAGTTTGGATTTAATTCTGTGATGAGCCACTGAAGGATTTTTAAGGGAGTGTTGGGGGACAGTGACAATGATCAGAGCCAGTATGAGCAGAGCAACCTGGCAGCAGTGTGTGAGAAGGAAGAGATGGGAAGCAAGAAGTCAATAGCTTACTGCAGGGAAACATTTACAGGACCAGATACAGAGCAACAGGAGCACAAGCAGGAAAATAACACACGAAGAGCATGACAAGGTGAATGGAAGGAACAACCCCAGCCCCTCCCCCCGAACCCGCACACAAGCACATGCACACACATGCACACGTGTGTGCACATGCACACATGTACGCACACACAAGCGCACATGCACACATACGCTTATACACAGGCACACATGCACACACAAGCGCACATGCACACAAGCACAAGTGCACATGCACACACACGCGCGCGCACACAAGCACACGTGCGCGCACATGCACACACGCGCGCACATACATACAAGTGCACACATGCACACAAGTGCACACATGCACGAATGCACATGCACACACATGTGCACACACAAACACACATGCATACACATGCACGCACACACACACATACACAAGTGCACATGCACACACGCACACAAGAATCAAACATTACAGAAATATAAAGAGCAAGCAGGGCCCGAGGAAGAGAGATGAGCACCCTCCCCCAGCCCCCAGCCCCTGCAGGAGTAGGATAGCCACAGGAACAGTTCATTGCATACATTTATAACCTTTTTTGATTTACTGATGAGTTTTTCTGATCTTTTTCCCTTCATTATTTGTCATATGGGACTGGTATGTAGGAGAGGAAAAAGGTAACTGGTAACAATTCCAGCAGCATAAAAAACCAAAGATATAAATCATTTTTTAAAGAGGCTACTGCAATGGTCCAGGTAAGAGGTATTAAGGATTTGAACCAAAGTGGAGCAAAGAGGCAGGAGTCTGGGGGCAGACAGCAGACCTGGGGCTGTTTCAACAACAGAAGCAATCTTTGGACTCCAAAGGGGCTTTCAGAATGTGCAACTGGGCATTGACAGGATTTTCTTGGCAAAACAGGTGAGAAGCCCCCAAGGCAAGACCAACAGGGTGCACTTCCTTCTTGGCAAAAAAACACAAAGTTGTTTCTATCCTGAATGATTCTTCTTCCAAGAATGAAAAAAATCTCAGTATTAACAGGGAATCAGGTCAATCAATTAAGAAGCATTTAGCAAACGCCTACCAGGAGCCAGGTAATGTGCTAGGGCTGGGAACACAAAGAATGAAACAATCCCCACTCTCAAGGAGAATTCCAGAAATATTCCTCCAAACAACTCTGCATTTAAGCAAAGGGGGGAGGGGGGTGGGGTCAGGCAAGGGCCTTGGATGAGACCTACCGACTGTTTCTAGTAATCTGGAGTCTGACCCACCGTGCTCCCTAAACCTCTGGAGGGTAGAGGGGCCCCAGGGATCCCCACCAGGACACTCCGGGTAGGATTTCAGGTTACAGGGGTCTTACTGGGTCACACTCTGCCACTGTGGCTCACGGGGTCTGCCTAACCCAATACCTATGGAAACCCAACATTTTCCTAATAATGTCCTATAAATAAATGGTCCTACCTATTTAGGGGCTTGAAACTTATAAAGTCAATCAAGCATTTATAAAGCGCCTACTATATGCCAAGCAATAGGGACACAGACAAAGAACAAAATCTCTACTCAGAAGGAGCCTCCATTCCAATGGAAAGATAACCAGCACCAACAAAAGTATGTTTAGAAGATGTATAAAGAGAACAACTCCAAGAGTAAAACGGGTGGTTTGGGGGTCAGGAAAGGCTTCTGAGCTGCTTCTCAAAGAGGACGAGTCAAAAGTGAGCAGGAAGAGTCTCCTAGGGCTGGGAGGCAGACCGTGGCAGGTGGAACAGAGAAAAGGCCAGCCTGGCCAGATTGCAGAGGACAGGATGGGCAGCGGTGCCCCACAAAAAAGAGGTCAGGGCCAAGTTGTGAAGGGCTTGAAAACTCAAGATTTTCTACTAGATCAGAGAGGCAATAGGGAGCCAACAGGTGGGAGTGGGGGTGGACTGGCAGCCAGGGGAGCCCAGAGTCAGGGAGACCAGGTAGGAGACTGGTGCAGTAATCTAGGGGAGAGGTGATGAGGGCTTGAAGCCAAGGTGCTGGCTGCTAGAGCAGAAGAGGGCAGAAGGAAGAGAGGCTGGGAGACAGAAACAGCTCTGTGGGCAAGGGAACTGCTATGTGGGGTGAAGGAGAATAAGGTGCTGAGAGGACGAACAAGCAAGAAACGACTGCTCTCATCTGAGATATGTGAGGCAGGACCAATGCCACATGAACCAAAACAAACAGCAAACCAGGAAAGAAGCATAAGGCTGCTAGCGGCCTGACCAAAATGGAAGCGAGAGAAGGGCTTTTAGCCCAGTGGGAGGGCGTTGGTTGGCACTGCTGCAAAGAATCAAAACCAGTCCCCAATATGACTCACTGGCTAGCAGTTCCCAAATGCAGAGCCTGAGAGTTCTTCCCTTCCCAGCCTCCCCCAGCCACAAGTCTGAGGTTGGCTAGGCTGAGACCCTAAACCAACTTGGCTCATCCACCCCATACCTGTGGGAGATAATAGGTTTAATCTTTGTTTAAAAAAACAACAGGCAATTCAGCAAGCATAAATCACTACAAACACGAAGTTCTTTGTAGCTGGTACTCAAAGTACTGTTAATATTACCTAGAGAGTGGCTTCTTCTCACAACACCAACCTCCACTATGATCCCCAGGGAGTGCCAGGATATGATGTACCAGTTGCTATTTGCGGGATATCTGAATTATATTAAGTCACTGAAAAAGCAGGGACCTTCGCTATCTCCTTAGACAGAACCATAAAGCCACTGAATCTCATAAACAGAAGGGACCTCAAAGGCCACCTGGCCCAATCCACACCTCCACAACATGCCTGACAAATGGTTCAGAAGCTCTCCAGTGACAGGACACTCATTACCTCATAAAACGCCAAGTTCGCTTTGGGATAACTTTCTTAGGAATTTCTGCCTTATACTGCTTTGAAACCGGTCTCCTGAAGCTTTCCACATATTCACTATACTGATATGCAAGATGAGCTAGAAATCTATTTCCTCCATATTTATTAAGTGGCTCCCCCCAAAACCTGTCTACCTCTAGAGAAAATGAGCTCCCTGAAGGTAGGGCCAGTCTATGTACCCATAGCAAACTGCAAACCGTATCTGCCACAGTGGTTCTTAAGGAACACCTGTGAATATGCACCCAAGATTACTCCACAGATCTCTCTCTCTCTCACCCATATTCAGGGAAAGAAACGTAAAATGGAAGGAGCCCCAGGTTCTAGGCCCCTGACTCTAACTGGTGAGGTTTGAAGGAGAGGATTTCTCCAGGGCCCCGACGACACAGACCAACAATGTGTGTGTCTGTTTCTCATTTTCCCCCAAGTCGAGGGAAGATTGGTAGTCTAGACACTCCATTTTCTCAATCACAATGCACCTGACTTTCACACTATCACCAGGTGGAACTCTATTATTACCCTAAATCATGGTGACAGACTCAAGTTTATACAGAGCACTTGAAGGCTTACTGGGGAATGTCTTCACAACAACCCAACACCATAAGGAGTGAAAGTCCTACTCTCCTCACTTTCTAGATGCAGAAACTGGGATTGAATGAAGTTACTTTTCGAGGGCAGGGGAGTGCTAGGATCCTGGCTCTAGAGCTGAAGGCACCTCAGAGGCCATCAACACCAACCACCTCATTTGACATGACAGGAAACTGGCCAAGAGAGGTCAGGAGCTCCCATGGCCACACAGGTGGGGAGGATAAGCAGCAGAATTTGAAGCCAGGTCCGCAGACTCCAGGGGTGAAAGCTCTTTCCTCCTCCTCACTAAAGAGATGCCCATTTACTAAGGGACAGTATCTGGGGCTCTAGAAGACACACTGGGGTCACCAGCCAGGGAAAGAAGAGGCTCATGCAATTCTTTTCCTCCTAATGAAAGAAGCTTAATTCCCTCTCTGGTGAGAACCCAAGAAATGAAAACAGTAAGCAGGGCCACACTTCCTCCTACAGAAATTCACCACAGTTCAAAAAGATGCCGCAACCAAGGGATGCAGTCCAAAAGGTATCTGGACATGCAGAAGGTCTGAGGGAGTGAGGAGGTCGTCACACTGCAGTATTGCACTGCCTGAGAGTGGAGAGAGAAAGAAAACACAATGAGGGGTCTGGATGACGAGTGGGCGGAAATGCCATCTCCGGGGGGGGGGGGGGGGGGGGGGG